>CM048922.1:40475218-40885218 GCA_026686955.1 Epinephelus cyanopodus
CCTTTATTTGTCAGGCACTTAATTCACTACAACAGAAATCTATGGCCAGTTATTTTATCTATTAACAGATTTTCCAAGGAAAAAGGTCAAAATACATAATATATAATCAAATATAAAAGGACATATACTGGAATGGAGCATTTTATATCTATCAATCTATCATTGGCTTTGAATGCTGTGGTACATTTTATACACACTTGTCCCTAAAAAAATCAAAATTAAATTAGAATAAATTAATAAAATACACATCACTGAACTCTGTAAGTGAGTATGAATTAATGCACATCTTGTAGCATTACCATTAAAGTGGAAATAGCAAAGTGTTTTGCATTAACTTTATGACATAAATGTTTATTGCACAATGCAACGGCCAGAGAATAACAACACAATCTGCATTTAGATTGGTTCCCTGTAAGTCTCACGCTCAATAGGCAATTTGGTTTTCTAATGGATGCAATCTCCAGGGAAAATGAAGGCTCGATGTATAAAGAAGTACATCAGACACTGTGCAACCAGAACAGGAAGATGATAGTGCTTTGTTTTGTCTGTAGATATCCCAAGTTCTTTGCAGTTACTGTTCCCAGTAGTGGATCGAGGGATGAATGGTAGCAGAGCCACTTGGAAATGCTAGGTAGGGAATGTTGAAAAGTAGACCGTTTCCATTGTAACTGAACGCTTTGTTTGTTTGTTGCTTCCCGTTTTTGCTCAACCAATCAACTTTTTGCTTGAAAATGATGCTAAACTTTGATGTATAATACTTTCGTGGGCGTCCAACCGGCTCTGGTGTTCTCAACTGTATCTTTGCAGAAACATGTTTCAGCTTTCAGAAACAGAGAAGTGAGAATGAATTAGAAGAACTGAGGAAGGATGGAGGGCAGAGACTGAGGGGCCCAGGAAAAGGGGACACCAAGTATGGGTGAGAAAGAGGGGGGTTCACATCAAAGTTGTGTCTGGTGGCTGGAGATTAGGGACCGCATTGCAAGAGGGGATTGTTCACTCCCCAAAGGGTATGAACATGAATGTGTGTGTGGTAAGGGGGGGGTCAGCTCCTCAGGGTCTCTCGCCGGGGGCTGCATTCCTTGTCTGTCATGTACTTTATGGCCCCTTCGGACTCCGATCGAGCCCTACAGTTTATACATTGTCTACTTTGTTGCCCATTGTACGGAGTGAACCCTGAAGGCATGCAGGCTCATACAGTATATTCTCCACTCACTCAGCAGAACCTTTCTCTGTGCAACTGTCACAGAATGATTAAATACTATAGAAGAAGTAATACAAGAATGTGCTGCATTTTCTTACCAATGGCTTTTTGTGCAAATTAAAAGACCTGACTCTGCAACTTGGAACATCACTGGTGCTTTATTAACTTGGACGTTCTGCGGCTAAACCATATGCTTAGATTTATACGTTGCAGTGACTCCCATCTAAGACATAGACTCTGCATAAATGCATGGTCGATGCCATAGTCTGACGTGCACCTCCCTGAGACATGTAGTAGAGGGCATACTCAGGTATACCCATCTCTGTCTCCGGCTGTTAACAGTGTACCCACCTATCACCAAAAAGCCATAGGAAAATATAGGGAAGTACACCCACCTCTTCCTCAGTAACCTACCCATGTACCTGGTAGTTCTCCCACCTCATTTGCTACCACTGCACCACAGACGTCCCCTGGAAAGTACTGTTTAGTTTCATAAACTGAAAACAATTTCTCGCTGCAAACAAAGCTTTATCTACCATTATTCACAGATAAGAAACAATAAATTGTGCAGACAACAAAGTGCCCTGACTTCGGGGGAAACTCTTGCTGGCTGCTAGGCTAACTTATGCAACAGAAAATGTCTCATGCTGATAGTAATAACAATACCAAGTTGAATATGTGGGGAAAAATGAAAAATGTTTTGTCAGTGACGCTCGCGAACGGTGCTGAACTTCATACTTTTATTTACTGTTGTCACTATGAGGCTACATTTTACATGTGTTGTAGGTGTGTTAGTGTGTTAATCAAACTTTACTGCACTTCACAGAAGCTCACTCAGCTGCATAGGAAGCCCGTCGCCAACTAGTGTCTCGGAGGTGTAAATGCAGGGCAACGGAGACACCACTGCACAAGTGTAGTTATTAAGGTGGTTCAGGGTGATTAAAAACTTATCCTAAAAAACAACTTCCAACATGACTCTGACAAAGACGTAACCAGAAGGTTTCAGTCAGATATACATCCGGCACTAAATGTATATGACAGGTGAAACCCTGCAGCAAACTAATTGTAGTAAACCACTCTTTAAGCCCCAGACACTGTCGACAGCAGCCTCTGGGTAAAGCTGAACATCTAACACATTTAACTGACTAGAGACTTTTTCCGTTACCTTACTGAACCTTTTGCCTGCAACATGACACACAGTCTGTGAGGACTGTATAACATTTAGAGCATCTCTGTCAGCACAAGTACACAACAAGTAGCAATAAGTTTACACAAGGGATTGTGGCTGACACTCATCAGTAACATATCATTAGGACCACAGTGTGAATCATAAAATTCAGTTCCAGTAACAATCAGAACATGACAGATCAGATCCTGTCGGGATTAATCCTTGGATAACAGTAAGATCACGCAAAAGGCTTTCCAGGGAATATACTACATTCACTTGCAAAATAAACTCCAGCTCCTGCCCAGATTATGCAATTTCAGTTAATCATTTCAATTAAGCAAAGTCACTGGTTGCAGCCTCTAAAATGTGATGAATTGCCTCCCTTCTGTTTCAGATTATTGTAGAATGAATATCTCTGCGTTTGGGCTGCAGGTCAAGAAAAAAGACATATCGATGTAATTTGTGACACTAGGAATTTGTTATGGATATTTTTTACTACGTCCTATCATTCTTTAAACCCTATGTGATTTATTGTAAAAATACATTTACATATATTCATATCGACATTTCCAACCTAGCTTTGGTAGATAACATGACACCTAACCAAACTGCAGACCTCTGTTGGACTCATTGCTGTTTTCAATGGAGCTCATGCAATGAAACATTGCTGTGTTTCCAGCAGTGCATGTGCCCCGAAAACTGTGTATTTCAAGCCAAAACATGATCTTTTCTTAACTATAGCCAAGTTGTTTAGCATGCATTAACCACAGAGTTGCAGCGATTTGCATATCTACTACATAATAACAACGGTTTGCAGAAACGTACAATGCCAACATTTTGTCTGGCGATCAGATTACAACTGACGAGGAAATAAATGTAAATTGCGGGACTAGTCCAGATACTGACACCTACTCTTTAATATTCCCAAATAAGAGACAGATATGGCAGAAATGCAGAAAGAATGAACTACAGTTGCCCTAAAAAAAATGGTAGAAGAAGCAATCCAATCTTTTCCTGAGGTAATACAGTATAAAATACTCTGTTACAAGTTAAAGTACAAAAGTGTGAGCATCAAAATAAAAGTAATGATATAAGTACCGAAAGTAAAACTTGCCTACTCATCGTGCAGATGATCTATTTCAGACTAACATATATGATATGATTGGACAGTAATTATTAATGAATGAATGTGTTCGTCACTTTAATGCTGCAGCTAGTAAATATGGAAACATACTTTACATTTTGCATTATTAATCTGGATCAAATGAATGTAGTACAGTAGAAGTATAAAGTACCATTAAATGGAGAGTACAAGTACCTCTAAACTGTACTTGAGTAGATACTTAGTTACATTCCACCACTGTTGATGGAGTGTTTCTGAAGCATGAGGGTGGTCCATGTATGTGCCCCTGCTGGCAGACAGTTACCCAACCACCTGAGTGATGTCAATATTCTCCAGCATAAACTCTATCATTCACTCCTACATGACTCCTCCCCTCCACTTTGCACCGCGTGCTTCTTTCTGCACTTTACAGTGACTCCAACATGACTGAGAATACCTGCATTTCTAACATTTGTTCCTGTCCTGTCTAACAATACACGCCCGGGGCTACAAATAAATCACCGTGTGACGGGAAAGCAATGGGCCAAGAAGGAAGTCCAACCGGTAAACCTGCATCGTCAGTACATGTCCAAACACCGGGCGCGTTTAAAACCAGGAAACAAAAAAAGTGCAGAAATCCTGTCGTGCAAACCCAAGAAGTCATGCACTTAAAACAGATTTAACAACAGTCCACGGTTCACCCAGCAGGGAAACTACAGGGGGGGCTGTGAAATCACTGTTAAATCACTTTTCTGCACCAACAGAGTGTCCTAATAGTGCACTATAATGGTGTAATGCGCACGATACATCACTTAAAACTTACCAGCCAGCAACAGAAGCAACGTTAAATTCTTCTATGAATACTAACTTATAGATAAAATGAGACTGAAGTAAAGTAACAAAAAACTACCTTAAACGTTGTATTTCAAAGGAGAGACGCACTCTTTCTGCAACACTACAAGCGATTAACTCACAACTGTGCGCTACAGATGCGTAAAACTACTGTATGAAGATTTTAAGAAATGCTCATAGTCTCAATACAAACACACTGATTGGTACTTTTGTTTGAATTAAGTCAGGTTCAACATCTACACGCAGCTCTGCTCGGCTCACCGTGCACATGGACATCAAGGCTACCGAGCAAACTTCACAAGTGCACCACGGAATAAAGCAATAAAACATACCGCCAACTGTGCGCCAATCCGCCGACTGTGTGTCACATGGGGTTAAGATGAAATATGTGTTTCTATGTGAAGCTTTAATTATTCGCTCGGCAAATTCCTGCAAAGAAATCCTGCAAAAAAGAAAAGAAACCCACAAACCGCCCACCGCGGTGTGAAACTTACATAACCATCCACGCTCCTTGCGCTCATCCACGGCTGGAAACTGAGAGTGGGGATGTGTCGCGGTGTGTGGACTTCAATGTGCGAAGAAAGAGTTGGAAAAAGAGTTGAAAACAAAAGAATTACAGCCTTGAACTTGGAGCTCAGATCAGCAGTCGGTCTAGTAGTCCTCTCGCAGGTCACTGTGTTGGAGCATGCTGCTGCACAACTCTACAGCGCAACTGAGTCACTCAATGAGTGTCTGCGTGCGTGTCCCGTGAACACTGCGTGAACCTCACTCCGGGTCCGCTCACGTTATAGCCTACCCGGCCCACTGAGGGGGGGTTGGGGGGGTTGAGCGCAGATTGGCCGCTCACAGCGATTCTTAGGTGGGAATGTCAACTCCCATTTTTCTGTCCCTGCAGGTTAAACATGGGAACAGGAACTACTTTCTTTACCTCCCCTTCATCACCAACTTCTCCTTCTCTCCCTCACTCTCTCAGACTTTCCCTTTTTCCCCCGGGGAGGCGAAACCTCTGTAACTAAACAGAAACTACACGGTGCACTTTATTCTGATACCTTATGCATTTTCCTGAGGGCAAAAAATCAGTGGTGAAAGAAGTACTCAGTTTTTTTACTTAAGGAAATTTTACAAATACAACTATGGCAGATATATAGATGAGGAAAAGCTGCATATTTATTATTTCTGTAAATAACTGGGTTTATTACTTATTTATTTCAATGGGTGGTAAACAGACTGGGGATAGTTGTGTATATGTTGTAAAAAGAAATATGGGTAGGGACCTATAACTTTTACTTCTACCTACTCCTTTTTGGACACCATTATCTTTATCTTGTTTTTTGGTTCAAAATAAAGTCATTCATTCATTTAACAACACACAGTGTGAGAATACTCTGCTACAAGTTAAAGTCCTGCATTCAAACTTTACACTATTATAAGTGGGGAGACACAGGAGAGGATATCCAGATGAAATTCTGCAACCACTGGCAATCCCATATCTACACATTTTGCACTCAACGCTCACTCCCACAGAGCAGGTTTATCAGAGACTACCTACAGAATTTGGGAGTGGAGAGGATGGACTGGCCAGCCAGCAGTCCTGAACTCAGCAGTGTGTGACCAGGCTGTAAGCTACCGAGGCTGCTGTTTGTTGAATCAATAAATTGCTAAATTGCAAATGTGTCTTGTTCCTTCAGACTTCAATCATCCAGTCCACCGAACAACAGCAAAAATAGCTGTTTGGCATTGGCAGAGAAGATTTGGCACATTTTTCATGGGCACAACCCACATACTCTGCTCTGCTGCTCGTCCCACAAATGCATGATCCTTAAAAATGTGGCACCATTTAAAAGGGAAATAAACAGGCTTTCCAACGATATCAGATTTAATGGCAAGAAGCATCGTTACAACAAAGAAATAATCAAACAAACACAAATTTCCTTACTGTTTGTGCTTAGTTTACTTGAGTAAATGTACTTAGTTACCATTGGTGGATGACATACTCAGATAATCTGCTTAAGTAAAAGTAGCAATACTCTACTTTAAATACTCTGTTACAAGTAAAAACCCCACATTTTAAATTTTACTTAAGTATAAATGTGAAAGTATTTGCATCAAATTATATTTAAAGTTATCACATCACAATAATGTATATTGGATTATACTTATCATGTTATAACGTTGCAGCTGGTAAAGGTGGAGCTAATTTTGATTACTCTATTTATTGCTTGGTAACTTCTTTAATAATACATCATGCTTTACTAGTTATTTATATTTTGTATTAATGATCTGAATGTGCAAAGCAACTAGTAACTAAAATAATCAAATAAATGCAGTGGAGTATAAAAGAAGTATAAAATTGTTTAGCATAAAATGGAAATACTCAATTTAAGTACAACAAGTGCAGTATTTGAGTAAAAGTACTTGGTTAGTTTACATATTTTGTGGTAATGCTATTTTCACGTAGGTAAAAGATGTGAGTACTTTTCCCAATACTGCTTACATTACAACTATATTACAGTTTATAACTTCACTTGAATAAACAATATCTTATATTCTTATAGTAACAGTTTATATTGATTGTTTGCAGTTTTTGTTATTTATCACATTTTTATGATAAATAACAAACTTTGAATTTTGCTTCACAAGTTCCTTTGCCAGTTGGTCACGCATGCGCACTGTGGAACCCGGAAGTGGAATCCACAACAGAGCCGAGCAGCTCTGACGGTTTTTCCAAATCAGAAAAAAAGACTTTTACAAAGATGCAGCTTCACTTCACTAAAGATGTTTTACCGGATTCTGTCAGCACCGACTTTCAGAACCTCAATAAGTTCAACGAGCAGGTAAATACAGCAGGTTTTTACCGGCGACACCGGAGGAATAAAGCAAATGATATCACTGTAGTTAGCTGGTGTAACTGAGCCCAGCTCGTCTCTGGGGTTTGACTCTTCTTCGAGCAGCTCTGTGAGCAGCTGTCACGGATTTTGATGCCTTTAAAGTTGAATAAAAATGATGCGCGGTTATGAATTTGCGGGATTTATCTCATTGAGGTGTCAGTAAACACACCAGTTGACAGCTCGTGTGAATCATGTGACAACAGACTGTGTGTGTGTGTGTGAGGTGGAGGAAGACACTGATGCTTCGCTGGAGTAAAAGTACTGTGAAAATACTCCATTACATGTTAAAGATCCGCATTCAAAACCTCAAAAAGTGAAAGTATTGCAATGCAGAGTGGCTGCTGTTCTTTTCAGGAAAGAATCGGCAGTTTATGAAGCCTGTATTGTGTTTATAGTCTTGAAAATAGTGTGTATATGCTGCAAAAACTCTACATTATCATTATAAAATTGATTTGAATGCAGATTTTTACGTTACAGTTGTAGCCCTCCTTTTGCAGAGGACCTCACTTTGAATCCATAAACAAACAGGATTGTTAAATTCAGTTATTCATCATGTTATTTAGCTTTTACTGATCCTGGGGTTTCACTTTTTCATATTAACACGTGACACTTGCTGAAGGACTTTGAGTCTGCATCTCTTTTTACGATGTCGAATGAGTCAGAAGTTTCTAAATTAGTCTGCACCAGTACCTTGCTGGTCCAAGTGGGTAATTTCACCCATTAAGATGGTCTCTCTCACTGTCTTTTAAGATAAACTGATGACGGTTTTAGTGCTGAGACATTGTCATCTTCCCAATAAATCTGTTATTACCAGTGTAGCAGACGGTGCATGGGAGTTTTTTGTTTCATGATAATCAGCCAAAGGTCTTGTCCTTCACACTTGTCAACCCTCACGTGTGCATTAATCTACAAATAAGTGATGCAGACATCTTCATTAGACGACATGCACATCATTCAGAAGTCTTATATATATATATTCAAAAACAATTGGCTAGTAGTTTTAAAGAGAGGGACCATCAAAAACGAACACATTTACATTACTTTTGTAAAAAATCAGCACACCATAATGAACAAACGTCCTTTGAGTTCATGAAAAACTGTGTATTTATTGATATAAAAAGTTTGATCAAAGTTTATCTTTCTCCAACAAACCAAACACAGCTTCAGACATTAACAAAGAAGATGATGTTTTCATTTTGTGCAGCAATTTCTTCGTCTGATTGAAATTCTGTTCCAGTTCCTGCTGGAACCTAAAGAGGTAAGCACATACTCACACTCACACACACACACACTCACACACACACACACACACACACACACACACACTCACACACACACACACACACACACACACACACACACACACACACACACACACACACACACACACACACTGTGCGCATGCATGCACACAATTATGATGTTAATGGGACTTTGGACTCTGTGATTAGCCATGATAACTGAACCGGAGCAAAATATTGCCTGTCCTATTGTGTGTGTGTGCAAATTAATGCATGTGTGTGCGTGTCTGTGTGTCTGTGTGTGTGCGTGTAGACAGAAAGGTTCATGCAGCAACTTGGTGAGTTTGCAGGGGAACATGGGATGAGTGCCGGTCCTTTGAAGAACCTTATGAAGAGCGTCCTGCTGGTGCCACAGGGTGCGACACACACACACACACACACACACACACACACACACACACACACACACACACACATCCATATATAACTGTAAATCAGTTATTCCCAGGTGTTAGACTGAGACAATGTGGTGGGAAGTTTGTTGGCTGCCTTCCTTATCTACCTTATTTAGTGATTTACTACATTACCTGGAATACATTTTATTAACCCTCAGAGATCCTCTCACAATGCCTTCATGTGGTGTTGAAAAAATTAGTTTCCAGCTGGGAATATTCACAGGAATGCCCCTCAAGTCAGAACAACAACTAAACATGTTGAGAAAAACTTTGGTACGAGTTGCCAGGTTGACATCATACACACAGAAACATGGCGGACAAAAGTAAATACTCGGTTGATGGTAGTAAACTTGTATTAAATCACATTTAGTGTGTACATTGTTTGGTCACATGTAATTTGTAACATCTTATTAAGTTGCAACCATTTCTGTTCATGTAGAGTGACTGAGATTAGTCAGAAATTTTTTGTCGTTTTCAGGGATGAACTGGTGCAGCAACAAGTCTGGGACAAAATCATTTTCATCGACGTGTTTTTTAAATGCTCTGAGCAATAAAATACAACTTATCTTCTTTGTAATGTCTATGTTTTTTCCACATTTAAAATATGTGTAAAGTAAAAATTGAGGTTTCTGGCCTGCACTCTCAATGGAAGAGTTAAACATATTGGGTAATACGCCTAGTAGCTTTTTTTGCCTTAAGTTAGATGAGAAGATATATGCCAAAAAGGAGTGGTAGCGATTTTATCATCCAACTCTTGGGCAAGAGAGCCGATAAACCTATTTCCCAAAATTCAGATCTGTGTTGTAATGCTGACTGTGAGATAATTGATGGTTAGTGAGAACTATGGCGCCTCGAAAAAAACTGATGCCAAAATCTTATGTAAGTATTATTTTGCCTTTTCTTTAAGTGGTAAAAACTCAGTAATTAGTCATGCCAGCCTGCTGTCCGTAGTGTCACCTATCTCTGAAGAGAATACAGACATAAATGCACTAGTTTTGAATTTCCCACAGCACCAGACTTGACACTTCTGAAAGTCCAACTGTACAGTGTCAGATCGGCTGCAGCCACAGGAAGATTTCTGTCTCAGTAACAATGATTCTGTCTGTTCTCTCCTCAGGCGCCCTGAAGAAAAACCTGACAGCCGAGCAGATCAAAGAAGACCTTGTAACATTAGGTACACATCCAAATCGTTCATCGCGGGGTCAATTTTCTAAATGAGGGGGTTAAGTATAGCTGCTGGATAGTGTGCTCTTATGACAGCGCGTCATTTTATGAAGGTGACATCTAATTCCGCAGCAGCGTTTCTACTTATTATTGAGAACATTGTACACATGAAAACAAACCTGCTTTATCTGTTGTTTCCTCAGGTCTGAACGAAGACAAGGCGGCTCATTTTTCAAAGCAGGTAACTACTGTTTTAACACATCTATATAGAGTTACCAGCAGAAGTATTTAGGTCCTTTACTAAAGTAAAAGTGCAAACACCACACTGTGAAAATATTCCACTCCAAGTAAAAGTCCTGCATTCAAAATATTATTTAAGTAAAAATATGTGATCATGAAAATATACCTAAAGTACTGAAAGTCAACATTTTTTGTGCAGTAAAAGGTTATGTCAGTGTTTTACTATTATATCTGATGTTTTTGGATTAATATTACTGCTGCAGTAATGTATATGTTGCATTTTGTGCTCATTTTAACCCCTTTATATACTGTTGGGTAGTTTAATCTACTGCAGTGTGTCATATTCGATGTGACGATGCATTTTCCAGCTGATCCAAGAGGGTTTTTAAAGAGTTTATTGAGCTCAGACTATACTAATCCATCACTACACAGACTGTGACATAAATACACTCCCCTCACAATTGATCAACCACACATTTAGACCACTGCACTTCTTAATACCTGATAAACAATTTTACCCCGTCTTTAAAACAAATTCAAAAGTACAAGCTAAAATACCAACAACAGTGTCACCCTGAGTGTATAATGCATTCCCTCTAATCATTTCTGCGCTTTGTGAAGATACTGTCTTTGTACTTCTTTTTAAACTGTCTGATATCTTTGCTTTGTTTTATTTCTTCACCCAGCGAGTTCCACAAAATCACAAAATCACAGTTGACACTGTTGTTTCAAATTTAATCTATCTCTTAAGTTATACCCCCCCACCCCCGTCTAAAAAAAATGTGTTGTAAGTTGCCAGGTAGTAAGTTATTTCTTGCTTTGTACATGACTTGAGCCGTTTTACAATCCACCAGATCCATAAATTTCAGTTCGTGTGACAGGTTATTAGTGTGTAAAATTCTGATGTCTTTTGGAGTGGAGTGGAAGTAAAAGGAGCCTAGAAGGGAAATATTCAAGTAAAGTATCAGTACCTCGAAATTGCACCTAAGTATAGTACTTACAACATATGTAGTTATATTTTACAGCTTTTTAAGAGGCATTATGGCATCATCCTTTAGAAACAAAATTTCAGAAACATTTGTGAACTTCTCCCTAATTCAGCAGACAATCAAATGAATTGGTTTTGAAAGAAAATCCCCTAAAGTAAATGGTTCATAATCTGATTTAAAGTTGCACAAAATGTCTTTCTAACATCCCAGATATAATTAATGAGCACAGTCTTGTGTATGTTGCAGTGGGAGGAGCACTATGCAGCACTGTCCAGACTTGCTGTGGGACAAACCCTGATGGTCAACCAGCTGGTGGACATGGAGTGGAAGTTTGGAGGTAAGCAAAACCACCAAATGTAGCTCTTGACAAAATTATAGGTTGACTTAAAGTCTATTTCTGGGCACACTAGCAGCACTGCAGCACTCTCTGATCTCTCAAACGTTCAGCACATATTCATGAACACACACACACACTACTCTAACATACTCATTAGCATAGCTTATGTCCTCTAATTCGTTGTTCTTTGTTCTGATTCATTTGAACACCTCAGCTGATGGCTCTCTATCAAGCCTCGTTGTTTATCCATACAGCCTAATGACTTCTCAAGACTCACAGATGATAGAGATGCTAATACACTGAGCAGGGGAGTCATCAGCCTTGTGTTAAGCTATTGCTGAGCTGATCTTCACATTTAAGGACACTGTGATCCAGCTTATGGAGGGGAATGGACAGGGAGTGCCTGTATGTGCTGCACCCCTCTGTAGTTTACTTGACTGGGCCGTTATTGACATGCAAAAAGTTTCAGCCGGACTGTGTCTCTGCATGTCGTCAGTGAGGCGGCTGTATCCGGTCGGGCATCTGTGGAGACTTGACTAGTGTGAGAGCCAGTGTGGCTGCAGCTTGTCTCATAGGTTGCTGTTCAAACAGACCATCTCATACAGTGCTGAACATTATAACATGTTTTGTTTTTAAGTCCAGGTCCTTTGAGGTCTTACCCATTTTGTCATGGCCTCCCTAAAAACACCAAACAACTTTAAAATTCATAATCTGACTCTGGTCAGGTTGATCAAGCAGAAAGAGACAGCAGTGGTTGATTCAACTTAGATTGAGCAGTCAAATAAGTTCAGAAAATATCTTCTAACAACTGTAATACAACCGCTACAATAAGGACAATGTGGTGTTTCTGTCACATCACAATATAATAACCAGCCTCCAAGGTGTTACAGTGTGAATATTTTAGCCGTACATCATCCACATATAGCTCTAGGTAAGAAATAAGAGTAAAGCAAAAAATAAGGTGAAAGTAGCGTAAAATGTCCTTGTTAAAAAAAAAAAATAAAGCACACAAAAGAGGAAGTTTTTTGGCCACTGGAGGTCAGATTTACTCAAAACAGTGTTGATAGACCTGCAGCACTGACATATTATCACCCTAAAAAGAGGCCTATTTGCACATACAGCCAACACACAGTTCTGCATTTGTGCCTATGTGATGAATTTGTGTCCTTTTAGCTCATGTTTGGTCTCCTAAGATAAATATCTGTCTGTCAGCTCGGTGCTGCTGAGCAGGTAGAGTACAGTGTGTTTATCAGAGCATGTCTGCTGGAAACAAAGTCTGGTGAGACTGAACTCTGCAGTATTTGTGCCTTGAAACCAAAACAGTGTGCTTGAGAATGCAGAGCTACAACTCAGAGTCATTTGATTCAGTTTTTGGTGGGAGTATTTTATGCCATTATGTGTCAGCCAACAGTAAAAAGGCGACAGAATAGTAGGGGAGAAAAATAGAACAGGATGTGCAACAAAAGTCTCGAGCCAAACACGAACCAGTGATGTTTGAGGAAGTAATGTAATACTCTGATCTGGTTTGTTTTTAACAAATGAGGATGACTGAAAATACCAAAAGAGGCAAATTAACTACCAAAGAACCCAACAAATACACTTCTTTGTCTCAATTTTTTTTGTCTCTAGTTTTACTTGTTTGGAAATTATATATATATTTTTGTAGATATTTTAGAAATATATATATATATATGTCTGTTTTTAAATTTTTGGCAAGCAGGAACAGCTGTCTGTAATTTCAGTGTTACATGAGGTCCTTTTTACAAGGCCCCAGAGTTTTTTTCATCCAAACTGTGCATTTTCTGATGTTATTGTATCTTTAAGTCGCTCTCGTTTTATTTTATATATATATTTTTATTATATTATAATATCCTCCTGAGACACTGTGTCCTCATATGAAGACATCACATTTTGTTTTTACTAGACCTTCTACTTCATTCTACTTAACTCCGGCCTGTTGGCCTCGTTTGTGGGCACTTTTTTGTGTCATCTAGCAGTAACAAAAGCACAATACACTAATCCATGTAAAAACAAGATGGCAGCCATCTCTGCCAAGTCAGTCTGCAGCCGATCCCAACAAAAGTGGACAAAACCTGATCAGATTTAATGGTTTAAACTTGTTTATTTCTGATTAATAATGTTTGTAGTTTGCTTTGCCATACAAAGTTGGCCCATTCTAGCAACAGTAACAAGCTGTTAATTAGGAAATACTTGTTTGAGGACATTGGGACTTTATTATCGTTGACAGTGTTTAGGTCCTGCTGATCCCAAATAGCTAGGAGAAATTAAAAATGCCTACCAAACTAAAGTTTGGGTCCCAGGAGAACCAAAGAACCAAACATTTAAAGAAAAAATAAGTGATACATTTACAACTCTGTAAAGTGAAAAAACAATAATGTGTTCTTTATAGTGTTTTTATTGATCTCTTAGTATCAGTCTGAGTATTATGAGATTTTTTTCTAACCCCCACAGTGACTGTTGGCACCAGTGAAGTACAGAAAGTAGGCAACATCTTCCTGCAGGTATGAAAGTTGTGCACACACACACTCACACACACACTCATACCTTCCGCACTTCCGCACACCTTTGTTCAGTGTTGCTGAACACAGTTTCGTTGTCCTCTTACAGTTGAAGCTGGTGGTCAGAAAGGGGAATTCCACTGAAAACGTCTACATGGGTGAGTGACTGAACTGTTACTGACACAAACAGAAAACATTTGTTCACAAGAAATTCTGTTCAGCAAAGAACCTCCCGCCTCACTGGATCTCAAAAGGTCAGATCCAGATGAGTGAAGGTGCATGAATGAAGACATGGTAGACGCACAGACTGCAACACTGTATACTCAGGACAGGACATATGAGGCAGACCTGTTCAAATATTTGAAATTATTTCCACAGGTAGATCAGGGCTGCAGGTTCTCTTTTACTGTGCTGAAATGTAAATATGTGCTGCTGTGTTGTCACACTAGCAGAAAGATATTTATACGCAGCAGCAGGAATGCACAGTTTGCAGAAGCAGCGCAGAGAAAATGCAGTTTGACCCACTGATGGAGATTATAATTTGCTTTCACATTCTTGTGACGTTGAGCTGCTGCCACTCCTGTCGCTCCCTCTGGAAAAAAGCTTTACAGATGTCATTTTTTGTGGAGTTGTTTTTGTGCCCTTAACTCCCCTCACAGGTGTGCAGAGTCTCTTTTCATGGTCCCCATGCAGCTGAAAAATAATATTTATTAAAATCCTGTATTGGCACAGTTTTTTTATGGGTGAACTTTTGCCTTTACACACTTCAGGGGTGTTTCCAATAACATCTGGCATTCTGTATATCAAGTGTCTGAAATATTTTGATGGTGAATTCCCTACATGCTAATGTTACTCATATCCACAATGAGGGGACTTCTGTGATCGTAACTGGTGCAGGCGAACAGCAAGGAATTTGTATATACTCCTTGATGTCTTTAAAGTTTGGGTAGGCAGAAACCTGTAAAAGGCAAAAAAAAACACGGCAGACTTTGGAAATACACCCTCCTGCTGCAGCTCTCCTCTCTGTCCTGAGCTGATCCCACCCAACGACCAGGAGCATTTGCGGTTCATACAGTAATGCACTAAAGAGATCGTGCTATAAAGCCCACGCAAACTCCCTTCTCTATGCCTCCTTTGTATTTTTATACAGAACCAAACAACTGCACCATCAGTCTGCTCCAGTGTGTGATTATACACCGTGTTGCGGCTTTGCAGAATCAAAAGAGCCATTCAAAGAACCAGTAACACATCAGCGTTGGCCTCCAAGGTGTTATATTACATGCACGTTGGCAGCACTTTCTAAACAACAACAATGGCATTAATGTGTCTGTAACATAATTTACTGTGTCTGTTATATGGCGGTTGATCTGGTCCTCTGCCATCTCCCGGACCCCATTGTTTTCACAAATTGTAGACTTTTACAGCTGCTGTTCTTTTTCTTTGAGTTAGCTGCTAATGGCTAACAGCTACGTTTTAAATCTCCTGTGGTGGGTTGCACACATACAAGGTTTCAGTGCTGTTACAACCTCCAGTGACGGATAAATGACGAGACAACTCTGTCCCCCCCATTCTGCGATCATACCTACCACATGCAGCACGGCGAGGCGGCATAACAGCACGATATTCCAGCCTTGAACAGGCAGTGTGAAAGGGACTTGTGTTTATCATGCCACAAAAGAGACAAGCATTAGTTAGCCAGAGGCGCCCAGTGGATTAGTGGGTAGAGCAGGTGTCCTTTATACAGAGGCAATGTCCTTGCCGCAGAAGCCATCGGTCCAATTCCAGCCTGTCATTCCCTCTCTCTCTGCCCCTTTCACTCTTAGTGTGTCCCATCTAATAAAGGCAAAAAGCCAAGAAGCCACCCCACCATCCCTCTGCCTCAGCTCAGGAGAAGGAGCTTTAGTCTGCGGCTCAAATTCAGCCAGCGCAAACTCTCCAGTGCCTGATGTCCGGCAGCAGCGCTGGGTTTAACCTGTGTAACAGCAGCAACAGAAAGTTTGCTGATCCAGCAGGGAGTCTGGCTATCTGATACCCAGGAGCTGGGGTTGCTGCAACTGCTGACCCTTGATCTGTTTGTGGAACTGCTGCCTGCTCTCTTCCCAGTGAGGCAATCGTAGCTACATAAACACAAAGATGAAGCCGCAGTCGTGAGATTCTGGCTTCAGTTAGCAGAAGGCTAAACTATTAGCAACCGTTTCTCTCCATCTCTAAAAAGCCTCACCAGTATTGACACAGGTTTCATTTGTTTTACGTAAAACTCTCTTTTAGACTTCTCTTTTTTTGATGAGTCCGTCCTCCTTTTTGGGTTGCTTTGCGGTATAGGCCTGGAATAGCAATATTCTCAACAGGATCCTCTGCCATTGGATCAAGCTTTCACCGAAGGAATGTGCACGCTATCTGCATTTGTAGAACAGCCAATAGGAACGCCTTCTCTCTGAAACAACCTGTAATTGGCCAAAGTCTCCCAGCCCTGCCTAGATCTCCTAAAGCCTGAAAACTGTGCCAAGAGGAGGTGCAGAAGTCTAGTTTCTCTCTGACTTGAATTACAATGTGCTTTAAGTTTATTATGGGGTGTTTCCCCAGCAATGCCAAAATGAAATGTTGAAGTTACTTGTGTGACTCATTTACAGTCTGGGACTCCCAGATCATCTCTCACGCACCTGTGACTATTTATAAACCAGTGGTTCCCAACTGGTCCTGGTTTAAGGTCCACACAGTTTAATATTTTCAGCGTCAAACTTACTTCTGGCCATGATGCTGAGCTAATTTTCTGTCTCTGTCAAGTAGCTGTACTTAAGTCATTCACTCTACAGCAGGAAACAGCACTTAAAGTTAAAAGCTCGGTGCCAGAAATTCACTGTACTTGAAAATAAAGGTTGTTTTTTATAAATTTGACACGTTCATTCAGAATGGACCCATGACTCACTTTTGGACCGTGACCCACCAGTTGGGAACAACCGCTATAAAAGGGAAACTCCTTTATTTCTCAAAACAATAGCTAATAAGATAAAACTGTATCAATACAAATGCCACTGTAAAAAAGTAATTTTATTTTAACTTAATAAACGATTGTTTAAAACCTTGTTGTTTATACCAAAGTGTGAAAGGGCGCAGGCATTATTTTTTATTCTATTTAGTGTCATAGCACTCAGTCTGTTTTATCTACTAACTGTTTCCTGTTTTCTTCCCTCATCTCCTCCAGAGTTGACGCTCCCACAGTTTTACAACTTCCTACACGAGATGGAGAGAGCCAAGGCCAGCATGGAGTGTTTCAGCTGAGGGTGTGTGTGTGTGTGTGAGAGAGAATGTAAGAGTGTGTGTGAATGTAAGAGTGTGTGTGTTCATGTCAGGCTGTCGCTGCAGGGCAGAGTGTGGTATGTAGTACGTCATGTTTTGTGTCTGTGTGTGGCGCTGACAGCCCCCCCAGTGACTGAAGCTAAAAACAAAAACAAATCTAATTTACTGCCAACATTTCTACCGAAATCAACTAATAAACATGAATCCAAAACAACCCACTCTGAGGTACTTTTTTTCTTTAAACTTTGATTTATGTGGGACACTCCTGTCAGTGGGTTTCTCTCTGTGGCATTACAAGGGAATGTTTCTGTGAATGAAGTCTGACGGTTCGTCGATACTTTCTCCTCGTCTGTTATGACGAAACATGAGCGAGCCCTGTGGCGAAGTTTTGTTATCTCAATACGAATAAAAAAAAAATGTAAAATGAAGAGAGAAAGTTAATCCAACCTCAGCGAGACCTGTTTGATCAAGTTCAGTCCTGTTGTTGTTTCAAAGAATTAATAATGGGATTCAAAAGAATACTGCATACATATGTACTGTACATTTACACAGTCATGATGGGGTGTGGTAAATGTTACCACCGTTGAAAAATAAATATATTAATTTGCAGCAGTAATAGATAGAAGGTAGATACAATAGGAAATGGTAGAAGAAGCATTCAGATACTTTAATTACGTATTAATACTGTAAAAAATACCCTTCCTCAAGTAAAAGTCCTTCATTTAAAACCAACTTAAGTAAAAGTATTACCAGGGATAGAGTTTTATATTGAAATGCTTTAAGTACAAGTACCTCAAATTTGTACTTAAAAGTAAATATACTTAGTTCTATTTCACCTCTGAAACAAGTGGCCTTGAAAGCCTTGATAGCAACAAATACTACACAGTGATACTCTGAACCCCGAGGCAGATTTTAGAGGTGTGAGCGTCTCGGCTGTACGTGTGTCTACTAGTCCGTGTTTTTGTTCCTCTGCATTTCTATTCTTTCACGATCTACACAATTAGCTCAGCACTTATCTGAGCGTTATTGTCCCTGTGGGATTTTCTCTACATGTCTGTGACAGTAGAGTAACAGTGTCTGTGACTCAGTCAGCAAATTTCATGGCAGTCTGCCCACTAGGTAATAAGATATCTGGTTTTATTCTTGAAGGATTCTCCTTGATCTACTGATCTTTTATGGTACGTCTCTTTGTGTAAAACCGTCTGCCAAAGAAACATAAATCTTTGTGTTGACATTTTGGTCCACAAAGTGTGAAATAGAAACAAGGCTGAGGGGGGTATTCAGGCCCTTCGCTCATTTCTGAAGGCGTCTGTTTTGGAGGTTATTTACTAATCCTACAAATGTATGTCGCCTGTGATGTGATGTATTACTATAGATTAAATTACCAAGCAGTATATATGAAGTAATAAAAATCAGCTCCACCCTCAGCTGCAGCAAGTGATAAACGTATTAATGCATCAGTAATAATCAAATAGTCATACTACATAAAGAGTATTTTAACTTCTGGATCTTTAGGTTTTGATGTCAATACTTTTTAGCTTTTAATTAGCTAAAAATATGAATGCACTTTTACTTGAAATGCCGTTTGTTGTGTTTTGGGGTTTTATTTTTACAGTCTATGCTATCAGCACACCAAGACAACTAACGTGTTAACCACCACACATCACACACTTTTACATTGGCTTACACATGTTAACGTAAGATAATGCTACAATAATGTTACAAGGCTAACGTCAGTCCTCTTATATGTAATATTTGCCAAATGTGGGCCTGTGTGTGGTAAGCTAACATCACTAAGATTACTTTAATACTTACCTCTAAAGTTTATCTTGAATTATGGAATCTAACTCTGTTAGTGGCAATTTAGCATTGCAAAGCCTAGTGCAGCATTCAGTCACGTTGCCGGTGTAGGTGGGCTTTTTTTGTGTGTCCTCTGATTTGCCTACGTTCCTCCATAGCTCCACGCACTTGTCCAAAAATGTGCATGTCTGGCTCCAGAAATCCAAGATGGCGACGGCCAAAATGCCAAGCTTTAAAACAGCAGTCCACAAACCAGTGGGTGATGCACGGTGGCCACGTCCATTATTTTTACAGTGTATGGTTTTTATATGTGAAAGCCATTTCTGCCAGTATGATGGTAAAAAAACAGAGTCTGTAAGCCATGAGGAACTTTCTCAAAATAATAAACGATTCTAGGCCTTAATTTTTAAAGGTGTCTCATAATTTTGAGATACTAAGTCATTATTTTGGGAAAGTTTTTCATTATTTTGAGAATTTTGCCAAATCTCGAAATCCAAAAAGGAAAAGCCTCAGAGGAAAATAGAGAATTTAATAATGTGTGGACAGATTTGTGTACTTTTACTGCCGTGCTTCAAAGTCAAAGCACGAATAATCATCAGTAGCTCACTGCAGTGGCCACCGTGTGGCAAAACATATTATATGCTATGTGCGTATGGCAAGCCGTTTAAACATTTAATTGCTAAGTTTGACTATCCGGAATTACCATTTTAGATATCAACAACGCCATTTTGACTAGTAGTAATGTCATTGTGACTAGTATGAATTTTAATCTAAGATATCTATAACGTCATTCTGACTAGTCAAATCTACAGTTACAGATATCTGTAATTCAGTTTTGACTAGTAAGATTCAGACTATTTTTGCCATTCATGTGTGTGTGGTTTGTCATTATAGATATCTACAATTACATTATGACTATCTATAATTCCAGTTTGAGATATCTACAACGTCATTTTGAGTCTCTGAAACTCAATTCAAGATATCTAGAAAGGACCATGTAGATATCTTCAATTGACGATAATTAAAGATATCTCCAGCTTGAATTATGACTAGTCAAAATTAAATTGTAGATATTTCAAACTGGAATTACAGATATCTACAGTTCAGTTGCAGATATCCGCAATAACAATTGTAGATATAACTACATTGGAGATATCTATAATGACAAACCCCACACACATGAATGGCAAAAATAGTTTGAATCTTACTAGTTGAAACTGAATTACAGATATCTGTAATTAGAGTTTTGACTAGTCAAAATCTAATTACAGATATCTTGAATAAGAGTTTTGACTAGGCAAAATTATGTTGCAGATATCAGTAATGAATATCCAGTTTAGCGATTAAATGTTAATGTGTGACTTCTTTTTAATGTTAAGAGGCTAACTTAGACTTAATAGGCTGTTTCTTTAATTATAAGTCTCAAACAAAAGAACTGAAGTGTTTAACTCAAATGTCTCTAATGTAAGTGAACAGTCGTCAGTCGTGACACTTTATGATGCACAGCAGCAAAAGGAAACTTTTTTCAGCGTGAGGCTTTCAAGTATGTTTTGCGTCTCCTGAAAGAGGTTTTTGTTTTTTGGCCAAAAATGTCTCTTCTGATAGTGAAGGTTGCCGACCCCTTATTATATTAGTTTCCCATTTTGAAAAATGTATTGTTTTGAGACATTAACTCATTATTTTGAGATACCAGCTTATTGTCTTGACAAAGTTTCTTACTATTTTAGGATATTAACTTTTGAGATATTATTTCATTAGTATGAGATACTAACTCATTATTTTCGAGGAAGTTCCTCTTTTTAATGCCTTTCTTTTTTTCATAGACTTATTTATTCTTTAGTACTGCCACTTTTACTTTAAAAATCAGATTACTTCTACCGCCACAAGGTTGTTTTGATGCATGCTGAATGTCTGGAAAGTAATGGCGAGCAAAAGAAAGTGTTTTCTGCTGCTGAACCAGCATCTCTGCATGTGTTCATCCCACCGGAGGAAGACTATATCTGAGAAAGTATTAGATTACCTGATGCTGTCAGCCCGACAAAAAGATTACAGCCTAATAACAGCCTATTTAAAAAGTGTGACTGGATGCCTGGAACTGCCTTGAGGCATTAAAAGTCAGGGCAACAGTTATTTGGAAAAACAGATAACAGGTTGTTGCATACACACAGTTGCCAATTTCTTAGGAACACATCAAACGAATGCAGTGTAACACAACAGTCCTGCAATAAATCCTACCTTCATAAAGAGATGTGTTTCTGTAATATAGTTAACCTACACTGACATAAATGGGCTGACCAAAATAGTAGGAACACCTGTCAGTACGGTGCAATACAACTGCAGCCCCCAAAATATCATGAGCTGTATCAACACTTCTCTAAACCTGAATATTGTAATCTGCATGAGGTAGTATTGATTACAGGACTGCATAAATTGAGCTTCTGAACGCCATAAAATACATACATGTTGCAAAAGACCACGCAATTTTCAGCAGAGTGAAAGAGAGTTTAGTGAAACAGGACAAATATTTAGACTGTTGAACACCTAAAAAAAGGGCCATAAATCCATTATAATATTATGTTAATAATCGCCTTCATAGTATGTCATTTTCAGGAAGTTATCCATATAATATCATATTTTGAAGAGCTCTAGATACCAAATACAGTTTGTTTCTAACAGCCTGAAGCTGCACATCTTAGCCATGGATACCCTTTATTTAGTGCTCTGTGTTCCGTGATGTGAATGAGTGATGTTTCTGTGTCTCTTTCAGACCGCCACAATCCTCTCTGTATTTCCCCAAGCATGTAATTTATCATCATCATGAGCAAGATCAGACTTATAGCTCTCGTGGTGTCCCATTATCAGTGTCTGTAACCCCAGCCTTCACTTCACAAACAGCTCTTCCCCTCAGGAAATCTTGTACCTAGTTAAACATCCTGCCATGTGTAACCTTTACAGCGCACACTGTATTTAACACATCCGTCCCTCCATCACATGTTGTGTATTCAGACAGACTGATCACTGTGCCCCCGTTAAATGGTAATATTTTAAACTTCCCATGTCTGACACTAAAATTTACTTCATGGAATCAGTCGGAATCGAGTCTCAACACGCTCTAACAGACTGTACCTGGAAGAAACACTGGCTCTAGATGTGCCAGATATGAAATACCATTTAAACATTCAGAGTCAGCTGTTATATTGATTTTTTCTTTGTTTTAAAAACAACTATTTTAACAGAAATTAAATCAGTATAATTTACACACCACATGTGTTATTTACTTTTGATGTTTTGTCCACAAAACAGAAAGACTGAAATAATTCAGACTTCCATTTGGTGGCTGTCCCCACAGCACTGTGTGACCGGGGAGAATACTGTGAGAACTTGTAATTTGAAATTGTTTTCCAGAGAAGCTTGAGTGACCCTCGATCGTTATTGAACCATAATTGTCCATCTCAGCTCTAAATACTGAGTTAATCCATCGGGCCCTCTGCAGTCTAGTTCTTATTCCGAAGACGTCATATACAGTCACTTCAGGCACCAATGCCAAAAGCCACTTTATGCATGTGAGGATACGCCGCTGGTAGGCTGGATAGCACCTGTCACAGCAGCATTATACACCACTGGAAGGTGTCAGTTTGAAGCGTAAGGAGCTGGGAAGTCCCTATAGGGCGGATGAGGTGATGGATGGGCCCAACAAACCCTGGACTTTCACCTAGGAGCCAGGTGTTTGCTTCCGATGTAGAGCCAAACCATGATCTTTTTTTCTAAACCTAACCATGTGCTTTTGTGGCCTAAACCTTACCATGTGTTTTTCTGACATCTTGGCTTTGGTTGGAGAGTCCTGGAATATCAGCAGCAGATGCAGAGGGATATCTAGCACATAATATGTAGACTGGAAAGTCTAGTGACAAAGCGGTGACATGTGATGACTTGGGATGAGAATGTGTTGGGTTAGACTAAAGATGTTTGTTCAGCGACAGTGCTAATCCTAGACCAGTGGTTTTGATGCTAAGCTTCCAATTTCTTTTACCAATGACTGCTGATTTCTTCTTTTCTCATTTATCTGTTGCTCAGAAGGATCTTTGAGACATTTCAGTCATCAGTCTGGTTGAATCATTGTACAGTGTTTCATACAAAATAACATCTATTTCTAAAGAGGTCTTTCCACAGCCTAAAGTAAGTAAGTTAAGTAAGTCCATCTTATTGGATCCAATCAAACTTTACAATCTGTCACTGGCTACTTATCTCTGTGCCTCTGTGTTTCCTCCTACATTTTCCTGTGAGCTAACCTCACCAGTGCCTCTGCATTTAACATTCCCCCTGTTCTTTTTTTCAGTTTTATTTGCAAGAATGCTCTTGTATATGCAGTGCCTAATATACGTCAGAATTCAGGATTCCCCGCTTCCTGTTTATAAGCATGAATCATCTCTTTCATTCAGACTTTGTTGTTTGGAGGCACTATCCCTTGACTTGATGTCCAGTCAGCCCACACTCTTGCAAGACTGAACACTTTAAAAAACGTTTCTTTGCAAAAAGTGTATGTGACTTATTTAAGATAAATAGAAAGAGTTTTTTAATCTCTGTAAAAGATCCTGGTTCTCCTGAGGAACACTTCAGGCGTCCGTGATAGCTTGAACACCCATTTCCTCATCCGGCTATAAACCAACACAGCATTATGTCGTCTTCCTGAAACACATCCCCAAGCCTCCCACCATTTCAGAGTTATGGTAAACATGACATTCCCATATGTAAGACTTCCCCGGCCCGTGTGTCTCAAGACACCAAAGGTTTTGTCACTTGTCTGACACTTCTTAAAGAAGCACACACAGAAACTTTAATTTAACACATTTAATTTAATTTTTCTATGACCACATGTCTTGATGCCTCTGTAATGTTTTCCCTTTTTATATGCAGGTTATTTTTAAACTTAGGAAAGCCCACTAAAAAAGACAATAGTGTCCTTTCCCATTGTTAGTAGCCAGACAAGCATGCCTGTCTGTTTTGTTTTGTTTTTTTGCTTTTTTTTTTTTACTGGTGTGTCTTGTTCAGTGTCATGAAGGCATCACATATCAATCTGGCTCTAGATAGGGCTGTTTGCGTTTTTACGATTTTTCGTGCCATAAGTAGAAACCAATTTACAACGAGTAGCAGAGGACAAACACTGATTTGTAATATGAAACTGCTTATTCTGTGTTTAAACTAGTTTCATAGGATCCGTTTGTTTTGGAGAGGAAGAGACATCTGTGGATAGTTCAGCTCTCAGTTAAAACCTGAACAATGAACACTGAAGGAACACTAACCCTGATTAAGTTTCATCTGGTTGCAGTGTGCAGTCCTCACCACTAGATGCCTCTAAATCTCCCTAAATCTCACACTGAACCTTTCGAACTCAGTGCAGACTAATTTAGAATGATTTCTGAGCACTGCTTGGACAAATACAGACAGTATTCTAGGCAGTGATGCACTGCAACAGAGGTGGAAATTAGCATGTCCACCTTGGTGTCAAGTTCCCACCAGTGGAAGGGAAACCGTTCTTGTCAGTTGAGTTTTAGAGCACATTCACACCAGGATAGTCCTGGGGGCTCGGTTTGACTGGGAGGGGAAAGCCGAAAATTTCACACCTTTGGTTCGGTTCACTTTCACACTGCGATATATAGTCCTCTGACCATATATCAACAAGCACCTGCACCTCCTCACTACGCCATGTCTGACGTTTTCCAACTTTTTCTTTTTTTTTTTTTTACTTCTGCCTCTCATGTTGTTGGCTTTGGGGTTTTTTTCTCCCTGGAATGCACTGCACTATACGTCACTGCCTCTCTTTGCTTCACTTCCTGTCTTTGGTTCGCTGGACAGTCAGTTTGCATTTTCCACTGTAAGCGAACCGCACTAGGGTTCGCTTGAAAGCGAACCGAGACCCCCAGTTTTCAAGTGGACCAGGGTTTGCTCGATCTGCTCCAGAGTTCGAATGAGTGTTTACGCCACTCCAAACAAACCAAACTATCCATGGAAGCGGACCAGGGTTCATTTAAAGCGGACCAAATAGCGGCAGTGTGAACGCATCCTTACTATCAATTTGCTGACAGCAACTATGCCTAATTTCTCCATGTTATTTCTACCAAGACACTGTCAGCTCTGGCAGTTTGGGATCACTCTGTAGTGTGTCAGCTTGTTTTTAATCTTAAGTAATAAGTGAAACTCTGATGTTGTCCTCACCTTTTCTGTGAACAGTTTGTAAATCGACCTTTGTATTTTGGATTTTATTCTGTCCTCTTTATCTTTGCTCACCAGACTGAAGCAGAATTTAACCAAAGAGGGGACTTTTTTGTGGACTTTGCCCATCAGCACCCTCCTGTGCTTTAGTAAAATATTACTAGATGAACATTGGCTCTTCAGCTACACAACCTGTTTTGATACTGCAACCTTTTACTGAGCAAATATCCCCCTTCTCGAAAAGTCTTCCTTCTGTTGTCAGTTATTTTTTCTGTATGAGACTTGAAGCAGACGAAAGTAACTAATTTCCTGTTTTCTCTCTGACTGAGGGATTCCCCCCGTTGTCTAATTTTTATCTTTACCTGTACAGTCTTTCACTTTCTCCTGGAGTCTGGCTTCGCCCCTCCTCTTCCTCCTCCTTCTCCTCTCTGTTCATGCTGCCTCTCCTTCCTCCCATCGTGTGACCCAACATGTTACTGCGTGTTCTCATCCACACAGGAAAAGTGTAAAGCTCTCTTATGTTTTTCTCAATTGTGTTTTTCTCTGTTAAATTTCAGTTTAATGTAAAAAAAAAAAAAAAAAAGTAAAGAAATAATCAAACAGATATAAAATCATTTAGTGTATCTGTGACTTTTAAAGGACCAAAGCTTGCTGTGTTGTGAGCATTTGTCCTCTGACATTTTTCTAGCTGTTTTGACATGTTTTATTACAAATACAGACAAAGAAATAATATTCCCTTAGAACATTTTATGTTTGACGATAGTTCAGAGTTCTCACAGTGTCACTGCTTCATCCCTGGATGGAAAAAGAAAAAGACGTCAAAATCTGAATCTTGAATACTTTGTGTTTGTGACCAATTACCGTAGACTGTATAAAATAATGGATGTAGCCACTATGATGTCACCTATTGGTTTGTGGACTCGCGTTTGGCATTTTGGCCATTGCCATCTTGGATTTTTGGAGCCAGAAGTGACCATATTTGGACAGGAGTGTGGAGCTAACCTTTGCACTAGCTGCTATCTTGGTTAGCACGGTGCATTTGCAGATATGTCCAATTGTAATAATGCTAATGTTAATTTTTGCCTGCAAAAAACAGCCTTAAAACCATCAAAACAATATGTACTTGATGAAAAAGGAGTTGATGTTGATTGTAACCCTTCTCATTAAATACCAAAGCCAGGTGTTGGGTCTTGGTGGTGTTTTTTTGACCAATGGGAGAGGGGCTTAAGATAGGGACCATGGTAAATATTTTATCTGCTAAACATCAGTGTGTCAACATCATCATCAGCATGTTAGCATGTCTACATTAGCTCAAAGTGCTGCTATTAGAGAAGCTCGCCTGGCTGTATGAGAATGTTTGTGTCTTGTTTTCAGTGACTGCACCCCAAACTGATAACAGAATGGTCCCATGTGGGATCAGTAACACTGAATTGTTTGAAAGTTTTAAATGTACTCGAGCCAAGAACAGAACGTCTGGCTGCTCCAGTTAGTGCCCTGCAGCTGACTTAAGACAGGTTTGACCAGTCAGAGAGAGTGGCGCAAAGCATTGATGAAAAACAGCAAGCACGCACAGTTTCTTAGAAATAATACAAAGTTATTCTACAAATGAGCTGCTCCTCCTCTGTTTTTCTGTTTCATTTAGTTAGCCAGACAGACACAGAGCCAGCAATGTGGTTTAATGATTAGTGATTCTACCTTGGAACCAGAAAACCCTCTCAAATGAAATAAATTACTCAAGCAATGTCGCCCAATGTCACTGATTAAAGATTTTTCTAAGGTTTTTAATAATTGTTGGACAGTGTGTCTCTACACACACTACTTGCGAAAGAATAAATTCATTTTGGTTTTTAGACTCTTCAGGGGATCTGTTCATAATGTTGTGAATAGAGTTGCAGCAATATACTGGTTTTAGGGTATATAAAAGTTGATATAAAAGTTGACGGCTATCATACCGTACGTTAGCTTTTCAACGATATTTTAAAAAAATGCAACTGGATGTTGAATCTCCCCTTTATTTTCGTTATATTCAAAGGGGAAACTTTTTACACCATTAACAACATGGTTTCCGTGACACCTGAGATGGTTATCGTACCATGACAGTTTCATACCGTTGCAACCCCAGTTAGAAGGTTAATAATAAAAGGACATTAACACCCGCCATATCCTTGAACATGGCTGCCAACCATTCTGTGTGAACCTTGTTTTGATGTGACAGATTAATCTGACAAAGATAACATCTCTGTCTATTCTGTCAAATAATTAAAAACGGCGAGACACAGCTAATAGTTGTCTGTATTTCTGCCAAGTGCAGATCTGGGAAAGCTCTTTCCAGTGTAACAGGTTTAAAAAATAAATAAAAATAAGAAGCTCCAACTCCATTTGTGTGTGTGTGTGTGTGTGTGTGTGTGTGTGTGTGTGTGTGTGTGTGTGTGTGTGTGTTTGTTATGTTTCAGCAGATTGCTGTGTGTCTGTGTTTTCCTGATGGGGAATAACCACAGGCTCTTCAAGGAAATAGTGGAGAAAGAAAAAATCGAAAAGATAAAGGCAGGCCTGAGAATTGTGTGTGTGTGTGTGTGTGTTTTACCGTTGAACCTGCCGAGGGAAGAGGAAGTTTATGGGAACCAACTCCAATAGCTCACAGCTGTCAAACGAAAGCCCGTTTGTGTGTTTATGTGTGTGTGTGTGTGTGTGTGTGTGTGTGTGCCACACTCCTCTATGTTACATTTTTTCTAATGTACTTATTGTGCCCCCAAACTGACAACGTGCAGGATGTACATTCTTACAAGTTGTGAATGTATGCTGTGTGTGTTTTTGTATGATCAACTCAGTTACTATGGCTCATCATTTTGCACCTAAAAGAGAGACTGAGCCGTTGACAAGCTGCCTGTCTTAAGGGTTTTTCCTAAAATGTTCTGATGCTTGTGTTTCTATCTGGGTTTATTTATTTGTCCAGTCCAGGTGTAGAAAGACAAAACCCAGAGGTGGAGGAGAAAGACAGTGATGTGTCTCCTCCTGTCGCTGGAGTTCAACAGAGGCTTCGGGGTCAAGAGCCCACATTTTTGCCCCATAGTAAATAGAGAACTATGTCTGGGCATGTTTTACAAGCAAAAGAAGTAAAGCAGTATTTGTATTAGCAGAAGCATTAGTAGGTGACGTCATCGCACGAACGTCCCTTAAAAACAGATCATGAATAACTGTCTTTTAATCTTCGCACGCTGTGGAACACTGTGGCACAGAGATCTGTTTCCTCACTGTGAGGCTGGACATCCAGTCATGAAGCCGGCGGCCACCACCTGGATCTCCACATCCCACCAAGCACTGACAACACCTGAAGAAGAAAGAGGAGTTCATTGCTCACATTCACTGGGGTCATAGTTTATTAAAGGAGTTTGGTTGCGGCCCCTGCAGGTAAAAGTGTCCATCTGTGACTTTATTATTTAGATGGAGGGAGAGACTGAGAGAATCTACCAACTGCATGAAGCAACAGCGGTACTATTTCAAGTTGGCCACTATCCTGAATGAAGACACTGCCTATGACTGACCTCAAGTAAGAGTGTGTGTGAAGGTTTCAAGGTTTCAAATCCACTTATTAGATCTTTTCCCCAAACCTTAACACGTTTATAGATGAGAATAATCAGTTGGTATAAATATTTTACCTAAACCTGACCTTTGACCTCTTTCTTAACCTTAGACCTTTTTTCTAACTCCTAGTTAACCCTTTTTTATTCCATGAATGCAAAGTTATTATTTCTTTAAGTAATTTTTTCTTTGAAATGTAATTAATTTTGGAACAGTTCTCTCTGATAGAAAGAGTAACTATATTTATATATTATTTATTTATTCATATTTTCATTTGCAACTACTGTCTACACAATTTATATTGCTGCATTTATACTTTTTTATGTTTATATTTAGCCCTACTGTTTAGATATTTGCTAGAGGAGCTTGAGACTTGAGGTTTATATTGCCAAAGAGTGCTTCCCTGTTATGAAATTAAAGAACTATTATTGACCTGAATCTGCAAAGTAACCAGTAAATAAAGTTATCAAATAACTGCTGTGGAGTAAAAAGTCTAACACTTGCCTCTGAAATGTAATGAAGTAGAAATATTAAGTAGCATACAAGTGTAAATACATTTGTCAAAAATAAATAAATAATAAAACGGAGAGAAATCGAGAGCCATACACAATATCACCTTCAGTAAGGAGACGGCTTCTACCCGACAGCTTCATGTAGCTTCAATTGCTCTTACTTAATACATTTTCTTGAACTGAAAAATATATCATAGTAAATATCAATTACTCCAATTAAGTAGAAAAACCTAAAACGTGCACTTAAGTAAAATATTTGATTAAATATTTTCAGTTACTGTCCACCACTGCATTACAGATGCCCTGTCAAAACACAAAATCTGTCTAAAATTGCTGCAATATAAATATTTTTTTCTGTATTTTAATTGTGTAATTATTCTATGTTGTTTTGTATTTTAAACTGTTATTATTTTTATGTAAGCGTCTTTGAGCATTTGTAAAAGCGTGTTATAAATAAATTTACTATCATTATTATTATTATTATTATTATTGTTATTATTAAATCAAGACTGCAGTATTAGCACAATGTTAATGAGGCCATCCGTACAAGGGACCGGATTGGACAAGCCCTAACCAATGGTATAGCTTAGTATTGTCGCTCCTGTCCTGTGAACCAATCGGATTCAAAGCAGCACTTCCTGGTGAGTCACGCAGGTAACTGACGTCAAAAAAGACGTTTTTATTTATATGAGTATAAAATGAATATCGCGTCCATATTGTTGTACAGTGGCAAGTTAAGCTTCGACATTTAAGCTCGGGTTAAATTTAATCAATACAATAAACATTTAAAATCAAAATATGGAGAAACGATTGATATCAGGTGTTTAAGCTAGTTAATGCAGTATGTTAATGTAGCTAAAAATGTTAGCACAACTTTAGCTAAAGTAGCATAACTTCTGTCTAACTGCTGCTACATGTATTTGTACCACTGTGAGATTCATTTAGTCTGTTGTAACAGAATAATATTGATGCTAACAGGTGTGTGTGTTAGTTTACATGTCAAGCAGTTCAAGGCTAGGTCGACTATTTTAACTTCATGATATTTTTATATCATTGTTATGTTGTTTTCAGGAGATGAAATGGCACTTCACAAATGGCCAAATGGATGTTCAGATCTGTGCCCTGCCAAGATTTACAAGATTTCTGGTATGTAAGTATTGTATTTTCCATTTTGTTAAAACATACTGTATGTACTCCAGTGATGGAATATAAGCATGTACAGTGTTGAGGTACTTGAAGGCTACTTCACTTCATGCTACTGTATTTATTTACTAGTTTCCTCCACTACATTTTTGGAGCAAACATTGCACTTTTGCTCCACAATGTTATTTGACAGCTGTGGTTACAAGTTACTTTGCATATTTAGATTATTAATACAAAATAGAAATCTACTGATGAATTATGATATATTATCATAAGCTACCCGGCAGTCTATAAAATAGAGGTGGGTGGAAAAATCAATACAGCATAATATTGCAATATTTTGTGTGGCATTAATATAATGATGCATGGATGCAAAGTATTGATTTTTTCCCCCTATAATATATTTATATCTCAAATTCAATTAAACTTTTGGTAGCCTACTTGAGTAATAAAACAACTAATTATTCTATTCGTTAGATGCATTTTGCTGCAATCAAAATGTTTAACAAAATGTTTAAAGTGACATGAAAATACTATGTCTTATTAAATATAAAGAGATGTTGACAAAGTTTTCCTTTTGGGACATAATTTGCAGTAGAAAAAGAAATAAATAGCAATATTTTACAATATATGTTAGTGCAATACTCCGCATATTGTAGGATTTTTTAAAATTGCAAGAATGCTGTATTGATACTTGACTTCAGTGACGTAATAATATTGTATTGTGAGGCATCTGGTGATTCCTACAAGTAATTAAAACTACCCCCACCTTTACCTGGTACAACATCTAAAGTTATATATATATATATATATATATAAACCTGAAGTGGGCCATTATGTAAAATGGGTGCTTTTGAAGAGGACATACTTTCTTAATTAATTTTACTTGTAATATTTTAAGTATATTATGATGCCACACTTTTGTACTTTTAGTTTTAGTGCAGGACTTTTACTTGAAACATTATTTTTACGCTGCTACTTTTACTTAAAGCAAAAGATCTTCCTCCACTACTGCAGTACTGTAGGAATCAACCTGTGGTCTGAGAGGGGTTAGTGATGGAGTGACATTAGTGATTATATTATATTAATAAGCTTGCAATGTATCCAGTCCACTCTTTATTTTGTAGCACACTATAAATCACAGATTAAGGTGATATCACATAAAATAATCCATGTTTTTCACTGAAATATGAGGCAGGCTGAGTTAGTGGTAAGCACCTGATTTAGAGCATCCTCTGCTGTACAGGAGAGGAACTACGCCTGCCTATAGAGTCAGAGGAAGGAAATGCCATTCATATGGAGGCTGTGGAAGTGTGTGCTGTGTGCGACTGTACATGTGTGTATTTTGTTGATAAGCGTAGCCTTGTCTCGACTCATACTGTTCCTCCTCATATGGATTTACTGAGAAAGTGGTTTCTCTCTCTGCCGATGGTTAAATTATGTCTTCCTGCCCATAACTGTGAGAAACCTGCCTCCTACACAAACAGATACTCTAGGGACACTGTCACACAAAAAAAGACACACAGTAACAGACTCTGGGTGCGTAGGTGAGGTCACTGGGGGGCCAAGGCGCCAACTAGCTGTTGGCTAGGCCAGATAGAGAAGTTGTTATCTGGGCCCAACACACTCCGCTGCTGCCTCAGTCCTGGAGGAGCCTGAATAAATTGTGGATGAAGATGCATAAAGTGAGAAAGTTTAACAGCTTTGTACAAAGGCAATACAAGATGGATACTGTGTGCAGTAGAAAGTCATTTTCCTAACATCAAGTTAAGATTGCTGGAAACCAAAGATTCAGGCAGACTGAAATCAAATCTCTCTTTTTGCAGTCTGGAATTTGTCAGATCCCGTAGTAGTTGCCTTCAGTGAGTTTCCCATCTCTTGAGACAACCTTTTCCTTATGTCCTCTCCAGCCTTCTTGTATATAGAGAGGTTTTCCAGCTTGTCTGTTTTGCTGTGATGCTGTAGCATTAGTGCTGTCCTAGTCTGCTGAAACACTGTTAACAGTTTGTTATTACCATCCCTGCTGCCTCAGCTCCTTCTGAACTGATGCCCTGGCTGTTGCAAAGTGTGGTGATTTGTTCTGAACTTAACACAGTTCAATCAGGAGAGACTCATTTTATCGTAAAAAGAATATTTATTAGCATGTGCACATAAGAATGAAAAATGTGAAAAGTCTTTGGCGAGTAGACCACGTCTAGATGGTGTGATTTAAGGAGGGTGATGAATCCATAGTCGAATAGGGATCCATCCAGATCTCCCTGCTCGTCTCTCAGCTCAAATCCACTGGGTGATGCGTTTCATGGCGGCTGGCTGGTTTGTTATCCTCGGCCGCAGTATTGTTTCCTGTGTCAAAATAACCAGGCTCTCATTACTTCACCTGCCAGTGGAGGTGTTTACTGGTCCGCTGTGGTTGTAGGTTTTCTTGCTCTTGGGCGTCTCTGTTTTCTTTGGTCATGTAGCACCCATGTCAAAACTATTTGCATCTTTCTTCTGCACAGACAGCCCAGTTTATGAAAAGACCATCTTTCCAGCTGTGAAACACTTCCTCAAGTCATTGTATTGAGATGTTTTATGTAGCTGAGGAATCACCAACTAGAGTCCCCGTGCTCTGAATGAAGACATCTATATCTGTAGACACTTTTTTAACTCTTCAGTTCAGACTAGTTGCATGAAAAAAAAAAAAAGATCGCCCTGTTAAACGAGCTCATTTGATATTTCCTGTAAGAGTACAGTATTTGCATTTCAAAATATGAAAATTAAGAATTAAGTGAAGTGGTTAAAGCACCTTTAATGCACAGGTGGAAATAAATTAGGAATTTACCACATTCATAGTCAGTTGTCAGTTAAAAAGAAATCATGTAAGAGTCGTATCAAGACTGCATTTACTTGTGAACCCTGTATTATGTGCTGACTCTCTTGTTCTTGCCTTCTATGTAGTGGATTTCTGTGATGGTTGAAAACATAACAGTTTTTTTGTAAAAATCATGAAACAAAATAATGTGGCTAAATCACTCCCTTAAATCAGTGATATTTAAAAGGCCCCTCATGGTGGGACAATATTGTAGTTCAAACTGTTTTTTTTAATCTCTCTCATGCGCAAAGAAACACTAATTTTCTCTACATTTACTGTATGCGTTACTGCAGCTCTGAGAGATTAAACAAGGAAGGATGGAGTGTTGAGGCAGTAAGTATTTATCAAAAGTTTCTCCTTGATCTGCTGTGACTTGGCTTGTACAACATTAATATAAATGTATATATTGACAGTCGTATTGTGAAGTGGGCAGGAGGAAAATTCTGATGTTCAGAATTTCATTGTTACTTGAAAGTAATAATCCCCCCCCCCCACACACACACACACACGCACTTGGCAGCCCATAATTTCACTCCCTCAGAGGTACCTATCTAATCCCCCCCCCTCTCCATTTTGTTGCTGGGCTCCTGTTACTTAGCTACCAGTTGCCACGGTTCCTTGGGCTGATGGGGTTACCTTGGCAACCATACCCATCCCATTGTGTGGCGATCCAGCCACACTGGGCCTGTCCCAAGGATACACACACACACACACACACACACACACACACACACACACACACACACACACACACAGGGGTAACATTATCCCAAGGCAGCCCCCTCCCCCCTCCAGTGCCCACACACACACACAAACACACACACATAGGCTATACACTCCCACTCTCCCGCTCAGCACACAGCAGCAGCTCCTGGTGGGGAGGAAAGGGTTGAGCCTTTGCACAGAGATACACACACACACACACACACACACACACACACCTGTTAGCAGCTCCAGGTTGTTGTTTTTTGACCACGAAGTCTTCCCTTCACCTGTGGAGAATACTGCTCTGTGTGTGTGTGTGTGTGTGTGTGTGTGTGTGTGTGTGTGTGTGTGTGTGTGTCTGTGAGAGAGAGGGATTAATACCTCATTAATAATCAAACCTGTTTCTAACCCACCCACGACGCTGGTTTTAATCTCTCCTCCACCCCTCCCTCTTCGTCTTTCTTCCACTCCCTGATTCTGTTTCCCGTTTGTGGGGAAAAAAAAAAAAGACCCAGTTAATTGTGACTTAGCGCAATCAGTAACAGAAGAAACACCGCTGTGATTCAGTGTGTGTATCTGAATGACTGCAGGCTTTCCTCAGTGTGTGTGTGTGTGTGTGTGTGTGTGTGTGTGTGTGAGTGTCATACTGTCAGCTACGGTGCTAATGTATTCACAGACAACCCGCTAACATAAACATTAACACTGTTTCAGTCAGCACCGCATACTGTTTTATACAAACTCAGAATGAATAATCAGAAATTGACCTGTGCATTTTCTTTTGAATGTAAACACTCGCTGCTCCCCCGTCTGCAGGAGTTAAACACAGAGGGATTACACAATGATGTCATTAAATACAGGCCAATCAGTATTCATTGAAGCATCCTAAAGAAAATCTTGAAGTGTGAAGAGGAGCTTAAGGAGCAAGAACCAAAGATATACTTTACACATGATTTGAACTAAATCAGACAAAAAAATCCCACTGAAATAAAATGAACAGTGACACAAATGGAGATCAGAAGACGCTCAACAGGTTTCAGTTGAGCCACATCATCCCTCTCAGCACTAGAGGGTGCTGTTGATTAATGAGAAACATTTTAATACAGTTGCAGAGAAGTTGGAACAAAGACTGGAAAATGACATGTAACTCACAAAAAAGGGAAAAATATAACATAAATAGTGAACATTTTGCACAAGTTGAAATGATTTTAATCAACTTAACTTCTAAGCAATTTGTGAGGGCGAAATAAAAAGTTTAAAATTAAGAAACTGTTTTTGCTTCCCAAGTAGACAGTTGGAAGATAAAGCTGAAGATGCAATTTGTGTATTTTCAGATTTTTGTCTTAATAACTGAATTTTTGACAGCCGTTTGAAATCTGCCTTTACACACTAACAGCTGCTGTCTTGCACACAGGTGACTGGCTTAGTCAATTTGTGAAGCTACATGTGACATTTCTGTTTGCCAGTTAGCTCAGTGAGATAGAGGATGGTTCTTGGTGTTGAAGATTTTCAGTTCAAGTTTGGCAGTTCGGACTTGTGGACTTGGCAAGATCGGACTTGGAATGTAGCGGAAACACTGTACAATGAAAATGAAAGAAACAAGCAAAACAAAATATATTCTATATATTCTAAGGTCCCTAACATATTCACATACACACATTGGTGTTCATAACCCAATTTTATATTTGTTAATAATCTAATTTTTAGTATATAGATTACAGATAGATTAGATTTAAATTTATCAAGTGTTGTACATTTTCATTGTCAAAACTATTCCACACATTAACTCATTTATGACTCCTTTACACATCTTTGTTTTGCATTTGTTCTAATCTTAGTTTTTGTGAACTTGACAAGTTCCTCTTAGTTCAAACTGACACTCTCTAATTTTGAGCAACCTCTGGACACAATCTGGAAGCATCTTATTCTTTACTTTACACATTCATTTTACAGATTTAAAGAGCATGGGAGTTTATAGATCATTTGCTGGCTGGTTTATGATAATCATCATGGTTCAACCAATAAAGAAAAAAGATTGTAACTGGCAGTAACAGCAGCGTAATGCTGTGAAACATTGATATTTTTAGATCGTTATCACACTGTGAAAATCTTAGACTGTTGCAGCCCTTGTCACATTTATTACTGACACAAACAGAAAGAGCGTGTTGTAATGGAATAGGTTGCCACTTTCAATTATTTTCACCATAGATGAATTTGCCAATCATTTTCTCAATAATTGGTTAATTGTTTTATTCATGAAATGTCAGAAATATGTAAAAAAAAAAACACCCTCTACTGTTTTCCTAAAACCTAATTTTTGGTGCATTCACCTTAATTGTCACTTCCAAATAAGTAGTCTGCATTAATACGAGAACACTTTGGATTTCTTTTAAATCCTCTCTGGTTTTCAGACTGTTGTGTAGTAACTTGAGGTCATTTACACTCACAAGGTCTGTTGTAAAGCTGTGACTAACAGTGCTGCTATGTCTCTAGATTCATGGGAATTTATGAGTGAAATAACAGACATGAATGTTGGCTGAAACTACAAAAACAAGGAGGCTGTGATTTATCTTTCTTCAGAAGAGCAGTAGTAGTATACTATGTTAATTCTGTTAGCATATATGTGTGTTTTTATCTACTGTATATGTTGCGTGTGTTGACAGCAGGCAGGGAATCGTTGTGGGTCACGCTTCACCAGCAGGCTGCATTCATGAACGCAAAGCAGTCTCCATAGGGTGAAAAAACATGCTTTACATACGGCGGCTCATTAATGTGTGTGGGAGGGTCTGTGCAGCCCGCTGTATGTTCATGGGGATCTGTGTGAGGGTGTTCGTAAGAAGTGTGTGCACTCAAATATGACAGAATCACAGCGGAGAAAGTTCGTTTTTTACCAAAGAAAGCTCGATCTAACAAGCGATTTAGGAGTCGAATATGTCAAAGTGTGTGTGTGTTTGCATCGTACGGCTTTTTATGTTGACAGCAGGACCACATATGTGGACGCAAAACTCCACAGGATGAATAAACATGCTTTACATACAGCAGCTGATTACTGCCCAAAGAGCCTTATTAATGTATGCTGTATGTTAGTGTGTGTGTGTGGAGGTGTCCATGTTATTAGCTCAGGAGCACTGTAGAAATTGTGTGTGTGTGTGTGTGTTTTTTCTGCAGCACGGCGGGCAGCTACTTGCAGTCAATGCTACATGGACTCTCTTCTTTGATAAGGCCACATATGTTAGACCGCCTTGTTAACTGTTACCTGTTAAATGCTTTGCCAAAGGGCCCCTGCTGGCTGGAGGCTGTGTAGGGAGTTGAACCTGTGACTTGATGTTACAGGCAGGGCTGCACGATATGCCACAAAAAATCATATTGCAATTATTTTTTACAAAGATTGCGATATGAGCCGGGATTTTAGCGAGAGTGGTAATTTCTGCATTTTATTTTCAATGAAAAAATATAAAAATGATAGTGTGATTTTTTCGGCGGGGCTGCACCAATCAAGCATGTCTCCTCTTACATCTGCCTTAAATGAAAGAATCTATTCATCAAACTGGATATTTCAGTTTCACGGGTGTGTGGAGCAACATTTTCTTATCTCCTTTTTTGACTGTGATAGTAGAGAGGCGACAGAAATTGAGTAGGGAGAGAAAGAGAAGGGATGACAGACACCTTTAGCGATTATATCGTTAACATCTTAAATTCTTAGGCCCCAAATGCCCTGTTTACATCCGTTTAGTAATGGAGGAGACCTTCTAATCACTCAGTAATAGCACAGCTTAAACAAAACTCCTTAGACAGTTGTATCAATTACATTTAAACCTCAGTGGATGCTGTAATGACAAACCGCTTGGCATTTCAAACCTTCAATCCCACAAGACGTGAAGGCCAAATTTGTCCTACAACAAACAGAATAACAGATTGAAAAAACTGATATGATAGGCGTTATCAGACCAAACAGTTCTAGGGACTCCCTGAGAGGAGCTACCCACTGGGGAGCTCGTCACATATATGCTCAGTGAAGCATGAACTTTAATTTCAGTCCATTTGTCCATGTTCCTTTCTTCTTTCTTTTTTTTAATTACGAGCTGCTGTTGTTTGGGTTTTGTGTTGTCTGTTGTTTGCACATCTAACAGGATTTTAAGTGATCCTTAGAATTATGAAAAAGTTCCTCTGATCTGAAAATGTCTTATATTTTGCAGGGATGCTTGATATTGGATTTTTTGCTGATACCTGATATGCTAATATGTAGCAAGTCATTTGACTGATTACCGACACCGATATTGATATACCCACTTTTTCCCTGCCTAATTTTAGTGATCATCAGGTCTCTTCTGTAGTGGAATTAACATCATATTATCATCACATGTGTGCTCTTATCGGGACGCCCCACCAGCAGATGGAGACATGAAATATAATACTTTAAGATATATGTAATATTCATTCATTGTGCAAAATTATAAAAAAGCATGTTTGTTTGTTTCTGTGAGTTCATTCTAAAGGCACTATTGGTTGATACCAATGACGTGCCGATAACTCTCAGAGTCTAACACAGCAGAATTTCTGTTGTTCATAAATTGAATCAGTAACCGATAACTTAAGCTCATTTTATTGTTTAAGGCGAATTAGTTCATGAGCAGTGGTGGGCTCCTCTCCGTTGGGGTAATCTGTGCAGTCTGATTGGTGCCTAATGCCAGGTTCACACTAGACACGGAAGCGCTCCGATTTGTTAATTGTGGCACAGCACTCGTCACACCAGAAGCGCATTTCTCCATGCTGGTCAGCAAGTGATTCTGCTCTCTGCTCTGTTTAAATCACATATAGAGCTCTGTCTCTCTCTGCTTGTGTGTGTGTGTGTGTGTGTGTGTGTGTGTGTGTGTGTGGCTCTGCTCGTCTCTTGCTCTATGTTTAGACACAGTTGTCAATATGTGGAAGCATGGGGTAAATATTTTATCATTTATTGTATTCAGATCATTTATATTATATCTAATACAGTCTTTATATCATTAACAACACATTTTCAGTGTGTTTTCTTGCCAGAGTCGCTGGCGGCTTGCAGAAGAAATATACCAGATGCCAAAACTATCTCTGCAGATCATGAGCCAGCCACGGCACTTGGCCGCATCCAGTGTGAACAGCCCAATTGTAAACATGGGCGCCGGAAGGAAGTGGTCAACACTCCATAGAAAATTGCACGACTTTGGCGTCCAATGTGATCCCAGCGTAACTTAACTGATGAAATAACTTCTGCCTTCAATGACGATAATAATAATAATAATAATAATAATAATAATAATAATAATATAATATTTTTTTGTATCCCATTGTATCCATGTCGTACATACAGTATATACACACTCAGTGAATCTGTCCCTGATGACACAGTTCATTCAGGTGAATTAAGCTAAAAGCTCCCAGCTCTTATTGATTCCTCCTCTTTACCACACTCCAGTCATGAGGGAGAGATGCAAATGAAAGGGAAACACATGGTTTCATCTTGGATTTTAAAGCCATGATACATTTGAAAAATAGATGTAGCACCAAATGAGATGCAGCTCAGCATCTGAAAGCTTCTCTTTTTGTGTACAGATTGCCTGTTTTCTGTAAACCATCATTCATGTGAGAAAAACCCAGAGTATGATGCGAAATATAAACCTAACATTTCTCCTCTTAATTCCTCAGAGGCCGACTCCTTTCTGGGGATTTGGGGTTTTTATTTGAGAGCTGTTATGTTGTCTGAAAAGATGTGCAGGCTGTACAAGTAAACTGAATGTGTGTGTAGTCTAAGCTGTGGACCACATAAAGACACAACTCTCCACATCTACAGGGCTTATCTGAACATAACCAGATGGTTGTGGTTTGTCTGCTCTCTCTCTGAGGAAAGAAATGTAGCCGAGGATGTTTTTATGTAGAGGAAAGAGACAGAAGACTGAAAAAAAAGAAACCTTTACCTTTACACTTACACAGTTTTTTATCTGTGGCCATGGCAGTCACAAAACCCTGGGGAGGAGTGACTGAGAAGGGAATACGGAGCTCTTTTTCAGCACTTGATGAACAAAAACAAAGCGTTTGTTGTGTTGTGTGGCAGTGAAATCTGCAAAATCTAATGAACGTTATATAAATATAATAGTCTGTAGAAATGGTCTTGTTTTAGAGCAGTAATATAAGTCGTTAATTGTCAGCAAAATGATCAAAAATAAGCTGATTCCAGCTCCTCAGTTATAAGGATAAGCTGCTTTTCCCTGGTTCATATCTTACTATCTTACTATATAATGACGAAAACTCTGTCTGTGTGTGTGTGTGTGTGTGTTCCATGTTTTTCTCCTCACTGACTTGGTCAATCCATGTGAAATTTGGCACAGTGGTAGAGGGTCATGGGAGGATGTGAATGAAGCAATATTACATCAATTGGCCAAAGGGGGGCGCTATAGCAACCCATTGAAATTGCACAGCGATGCCTCTCCTCATGAGGAACACATTTGCCTCAAGAACCCATAACTTCCGCTTATATAGATTTTCCGCCATTTTGAATTTCAAAGCACACATTAAAACACCTACTAGGGGTGAGGCTCACCAGAGGACCCATGAGATGGTAATATCTCGGTACAATTACTGCGATATTAAATGTATTGGGATGAGTATTGTGATTAAATATATTGCGATTTTTTTCCAACTGCAAATTATTTCCCCAAAGGAAAACTTTGTCAACATCAGCTTTACCTCATTAGATAAAGTTTTCTGTCTTTTCATCCGACTTTAATCATTTTTATGGCAGCAAAATGTGACACTAGGCAGACAGACTGACCAACACCGCCATAAAAGCTGCCATAAATGCTGCATACACGTATCAAACTGAACAGTATGCAGAGTTAACGTCATCTGCGAGGCCAGATTAAATGTGTTATAAAAACACTTCACATGCAAGCATCCCGCTGATGCCGACGGCACATTTCTGATTTCTTTCTGACTCCATTGTTGTTTTGATGAACTTCTGGCTCTACCAACCTCACCAGGAAAAAACACCTCAGCACCATCTAGTGGACTGAAAAAAACAATTTATTTTATTATTCTAATGTCAAAAATTGTATTAAAATGTGTATTTGCAAAATTAATAATGTATATAATAAAAGATTGGCGTGCGTGTATTAATATAATATCACCACACAAAATATTGCGATACTAAGCTGTGTGATTCCCCTCCCCTTTTCCATATTACTATGTTGTTTTTTATGGGTTGAAACTAAAATCATTTCACTGAACATTGAATGTAACATGGTTGTATGTAAATGCTTACTGGGAACTTTGCGTTTGCATATCTCTTGCAATCTTTGGTGACCGCCTTCCAAAACATGACTTTGTGCCTAAAAAACATCTCGTAATTTTTCAGTGACATCAATGAAGTTCCTTCGTCTCCAGTTTATTAGGTACACCTAGCTAAAATTAATATCCCTGCTGTAAATCCCACATTCATGAAGGTTATAATGTTCAATTTTTATTGAAATTGTATGAAAGAGGAGTTGTTTGAACGTTTGGAGGCTGTAGTTTGTCCTGCCTTTCATGTGTTTGTGCTACACTGACTATTTTAATATTAGTATTAATATTTGAGATTTAATATGATTGCTAAATGAACATTAATTGTCGTTATATATTAAAAAAAAATTCCATCACTTTTCCAGTTGAGTAGTCAAGTGCTATTTCACTGACTAATTAACACCACCTCATCTTCTCCCTGCGTGTTGAAGTGTGTCACATTAATTAAATTGCATTAATCTCTTTTGCATTTTGTGTCTCTCATATATTACCATACAATGTGAACCCCCTCAACTCTCTGAACAGAGCCCACCCTGAAAACATGCAAATCAAACGGAGCCCTGGGTCAACCTGCCTCATCAGCTCGTCCACACAAGTGCAGGTAGGAGTATTTTGTCCGTGTGTGGTTTTTGTATTTACTGTGCTGAGGCCTCAGCCTTTCTGTAGGCTGTGATGGGAATAACAGGGGTGATAATTAACTTGTGAAAATGTCCAGTGTGGCCTTGGAGAGGATCCACAGCCTGGGCAGTCTTGCGCTGACTCTGAGGAGGAGCAGGTGTCTGACATGTGGATGTTCTCCTTCTGAGGTATTGCCACTGCTTGGGTGATAAACACATCAAATAAGCTGAACTAGTGTGTGATAAAGCCATGGTTCAGTGACTGAGTGACTTGAGTGAGTTTGTTTAAATGTGTTTGGCCCCTTAAATGCTTCATATACCGTTTAAAGACGTTTTTTTTTACTTTTAAGTCTGTCATCATTGACTGCCAGCCTCTTATATTATTTTATGTAGGCCTATCTTACTATATAATGACAAAAACTCTATCTGTGTGTGTGTGTGTGTGTTCCACGTTTTTCTCCTCACTGACTTGGTCAATCCATGTGAAATTTGGCACAGTGGTAGAGGCTCATGGGAGGATGCCAATGAAGCAATATTACATCAATTGGCCAAAGGGGGGCGCTATAGCAACCGACTGAAATGTCAAACTTTGAATGGGCATATCTCATGCCCCGTATGTCGTAGAGACATGAAACTCTGCACAGAGATGCCTCTCCTCATGAGGAACACATTTGCCTCAAGAACCCATAACTTCCGCTTATATAGATTTTCCGCCATTTTGAATGTTTTGAAAAACACTTCAAATGGATCTCTTCCTAGGAAGTTTGAGCGATCTGCATGAAACTGGGTGAACATAATCTAGGGACCAATATCTAAAGTTCCCTCTTGGCAAAAGTTGGAAAACTTCCTAAAACTGAGCTTCTGTAAGGCAATGAATATTGCGGAGGGCGTGGCTCATCACATAAAGGTGTATAACATCTCAAAGGTTTCACCGAAAAGCCAATCAAAATATCAATCAATCAATCAATCAATCAAACTTTATTTTTATATAGCGCCTTTCATACATCAAAAATGCAACCCCAAAGCGCTGACCCCAAAATACATTTTGACGTAGCAGCCATTGTTAACTGATTGATGTAATATTGACAATAGATTGAAAGATGATTAATGTGGTTTTTTTTTTATTTGCCTAAAGTTTTGATATATTGCTTTAAGTGCTTGTCAGTTATTTATGAAAAGCAAACATAGATAAAGTCAGTCATAGTCCTCTAGAGAGGAACATGTACCTGTAACTGCTGACTGGCAGCAGTGTGTCGTCTGTCTCTTCTTGCTCTGTCTGAACTCAGCTGTGAGTACGATGTCACACATCAGATCCTATCTACACACGCTGAACTTTGACCATTTTTGTAGCACTACAGAGCCGAAATAGCTCAGTTGGGAGAGCGTTAGACTGAAGATCTAAAGGTCCCTGGTTCGATCCCGGGTTTCGGCAGCAGGTATGATCTGCTTTTCATGAATATACCATTTCAGGGATCAATATAGAACCAATATGTTTATGAGGGTTTGTCCACAGGCTGTGGACAGCAGGATGTCTATGTGTGTATGCCTGTGAATGGATGATTAACTTGTAGTGTGTGTCGTCATGGTACTATGACAGTGTGTTTGTGCTCTATGTGTCGTTTGACATAACAGAAAATGTTTCTGCCTCTTTTTTCACCTTTTATTACAAAGAAAGACATTTTGAAATATGCTCACTTATATTATTTACTGTAAACACAAAGACTTCAGTCCATAAATTAAATATTTATTCGTTCGCACAGAATGACTGTATGGGCACCGTATCCATCAAAACTGAGTCCAGTTAATGAAAACCTGGAAATAAGTGAGCTGGAAAAACATTAAATAAAACAACATGCTGTCCGGAGCATTTTCTCAACATGAAATAATGATAAAAGGAGTCACGAGTGAGAGATGAAAAGTTAGTGCTTTATTAAATACAGCACACAGAATCACACATTGTGTTGCAGATACAAGTTTTTTTAAGTTGGAAACTAAGTGGTTATTTTTTAAAGCTAATCTGTTAAAGGTCTGTGTAGGATTTAGTGGCACCTAGTGGTGAGGTTGCAGATTGCACCCAACTGAAACTTCGCCGTGTGCCAAGCATGTTGGAAAACTACAGTGGCTGACGCAAAGACATGAACGGCCCCATCTTGACCCACTGTTTGGTTTGTCTGTTCTGGGCTACAATAGAAACAACATGGGGGACTCTGTGGACAAGGACCTGCAGATAGAAACAGTAGAGGCTGACATGTTTCAGGAATCCTGGGGTTCATGGCTGTTTCAGCTGTTAGGAGTTTTACTGTTCTGTATAGTTGATTAAAAATGATTAATAAAAATAATAATAATTAATTAATGCATTTTTCTTTATTTTTTTTATACACAATACGGGAGCAGGATGGGATGGTAACATTCTTCTGGAATTGAGGTGGGACTGGAAAATTTTTGTGGGAGTGGGATGGGACGGGTGAAAATTCAGTCCTGTGTCATCTTCTAATAAACGACTTATTCTAAGGTAACGAAAACATGTTTCCGGTCATTATACTCCGATGAAAAAATAGTTATGAATATATTATTCAATTTCTGCTGTTATATCCCCCTTAATCCTACAAACTTGGCCTTTAATTGGTCAGAAAATGGTTTAGTAAATTGACAGAAAATTAATTAGCAACTATTTTGATAACTGATTAATTTCATTCTAAAGCTTAAGTACCAAAAATTCACTTCATCTAATTTCTTAAAATGTGAATATTTGCTGGTTTTCTCACAGTAGTTCTCTACCAAATGATAAACGGATTAATCGAGAAAATAATCCGCAGATTAATCGCTAATAAAAATAATAGTAAGATGCAGCCCTATTGTTCTGGTTTATCATTCCTTGTGATACGCAGGTAACACAAAGTCCATGAGAGAAATACACCTCTGTTAACTAACTGCAGCCCGTATGAAGACACGGTGGGCTGAAGCCCATAAGCAGCTTCTCCTCATCACACTTGATACAAGCCTGAAATGAAATAAGAAAATGACATTTTTTATCATGCACAAAAAATACACTTTGCTCCATATTTTCAAGGATATTCCAAAGATGTAGACTTTATGGCGCTAACACATAATTGTAATTATACAAAAAATGTGTCACATGTACTTGACTAATTAGAGGACAGCATTAGAGACAAATGTTCACTCCAGTGGGACAAACAAAACACAGTTTAAGGACGGAGTGTCAGTGTTATCATTTCCATGATATATGGAGCCACTTCATCATTTGTGTTTAGGTTTGTATAAGATTAGAATCAGGATTAGGTTTACAGGTTTAGAGGCTGATGGATGACTGCAGTCAGTGAAGGTCCTCTTAAGTACAATAGGATCAACGCTGTGACGTGTCTGGAGGCTCTTTGACCAGCAGCACGTCGGCAGCTTTGTTCACTGTGAGGAATGTTTCCGGTATTTCTCTTTTTTATCTTTGGAAATCCCTGCGTGTGTGTGTGTGCGCACATGCATCCACTTGTGGCTCCATTTAGCTTCATGTATGTTTGGTGCGTGCAAGCATGTGTGCACATATCTGTGTGTTTGTGTGCATGTTGGTCGCACAGTCAGCCTCCATTTGTGCATGTGGATGTGTGTGTTACTGTGTGGCAGCCCCCGTGTGTTTGTATGCATGCTTGGACATCCATGTTTGTTCATATATCTGCATACATTACTGTGCCAGTGTGTGTGTGTGTGTGTGTGTGTGTGTGTGTGTGTGTGTGTGTGTGGTTGTCTGTTGCTGTTTGTGCGTGATTGCATATCTGCATGTGTGTACTTTTTGTGCGTTTGCACTGTGTGTGTGTGTGTGAGTGAGTGTGTGTGTGTGTGTGTGTGTGTGTGTGTCCCAGCCAGGAGTCAGCAGCAGACCTCGTCCTCGACGCCCACTCACACTCCCTCCAGCTGACTGGCACCATGGCAACCAAGAGATCCAGCCAGCCGAGCAGGCGAGGCAGCCAGGGCCCTCTGTGTGTGTGCGTGTGTGTGTGTGTGTGTGCGCTCTCGTGTCCATATCTGTGTGTTAAGGTGTGTCTCACTGAATTGTCTCTTCAGTTCTTGTTTGTGTATGTTGTGTGTGCACTCGGAGCATTTACATACATGTGTATAGAGCGTCTTGCATTCATTTCCAGCTACATTGTACATGTGTTAGCTCATGCATACATACATGCTTATGTGAATGAGAGTGAGCACATATGCATTTATGTGCATGGTGAATGTTCATTTAGGCATGCAGGCGTATGACTGCACAGCTCTGTGTGTGTGTGTGTGTGTGTGTGTGGAGGCATGTGAGTGTGAGTGTGGATGGGGATGTTATTGGGCCGTTGCTCGGCCAGAATGCAGAGTTTTATTTACCATGGATGCAGCAGGAAAGGGATCAGAGCTGAGAGAGAATATCCTCACCCTTTAACTACTGTCATCGCTTCATGAGCAGAGGGCAACACAGCTACCTCTGACTGTACCAAAGGCCAGATACATCATCAACAAGGGTCAGTAAGACTGTAAAATTACAGATAGTAGACTAAAAATAACGTAAACATCTCACTGAAAATTACAAGTGCTATATCGTAGGCAAGTCTAGTTGCTTACGATATAGCACTTACGTTTACCATGACCTGTATGACTGATAATCGTCACCATCATCTCATTGAAAAAAGTCTTTGCTGGCAGGAGGATTTAGCATCAGCATGGTCCACGAGAGCCTTTGAGCAAACGTAACAATAAAACGACAAAAATACAAGTAATATAGTGAAGGCAGTAACTGATCGGCTGTTCAGTCCTTGTTTGTGTTTTTTTTTTTGTCAGCACCATCAACCCCGCAGCAAACACTGTCACTACTGTTAGCGACGGTAGTGAGCAAGCTCATTGTCTCATTATGGTCAAGTGCCGATTTATGTGGATTTAAATTAATTAGTTAATCTTTTTCATTGGTCCATCCATCCATCCATTCCATGCCACTTATCTGGATCCAAGTCCCATTAATTTAATTAATTATATCATTAGGAATTATTGGTGTATATTGCTGGGAAGACCTGAAAAAAATGTAATAAAATTATATATAACTCAAGATTATATCATCACTACTGGTTTCTCATCATATTTTGGCTAGTATGATCATGAAACAGGTATTACATTTAATCCTATATGGTATAAAAAGGTCTTAAAGAGTGCGAATATGTAGTTGTAGTACGTTAACAGGGATCAGTGGGGACCTAAAGGTCGTTGCTGGATTGAACCCCAAGTCAAGGGTTAGAAATGGGAGTGACAGTGGAAACCCGCAGTCATGATCTCTGCAGCAGCTCTTGACAGAAGAGGACTGCAGGTTTCAAACCACTCCTCAGCGTCATCCTGGTTTGGGACAGTTCCCCGCCATGTGCAGGGCCTCCACAAACTGACAGTGGAGATTTCAACACTTAAAGGTCGTGTGTGTTTCAAACAGTAGAAGAGAAAGAGGAAGAAAAAGGAGAAGAGGACAGTTTCGCAGAGAAGGAAATCCAAGAGGCCTCGGACACGGCTGAAGAAAAAAATCCTGCCCAGGGAGGATTAAAAACTGGATGGACAGAAAGCACAGCGACACCGTAACATTCACGATGCGTATCATACAGACTCTATCCGACAGCTACATCTGAAGACAAAGCTTTATGTTCTTGTGTGTCCTTTTTTGTACAGTATACTTCCCCTTTAATAAAATGAATAAATAAAAAGATAAAACGAAGAGTCAAAAGACCCCAAAAGAGAGTCTGCAGTGCGGAAATCTCAAAGGACACATGAGCAGAGTCTTTTTCATTCAGTGGAAATGTACAGTAGGAATTAGAACTTTTTTTTATATTGTAAATAGCTGTCATTCATATATATTTTCCATATATTTGACACATACTTTATTCTTAAGTGTATAGTCTTTAAAAAATGCGACCATAGCAAATTGCACTACAAAGCAACGTTGGCATTAAAATATATTTGTATGAATTGCATAATGTTTGCACCATAGTGACGTCTTAAGGGCCGCGCACAAAGAGCTGTTTATCTGTTACCCTTAAATGTAGAAGTAATCGCTGAACAGGCTCAGTATGTTGTTTAAAAGACAGAATTTTGAACACAAAAAACACAAAAAAAATCTAAATCTTAAAACTTCTTAACTGATTTCTAAAAACATTAACTTCTTCAATATTTTTATTCAGTGTGATTCCCCTCAAACAGCAGTTGGTTTCCCACCAGCTGCCCCCGACGGGCAAACGTTGGCCTCCCGGACAACGGCACAGAGAGAACAAAAAGGGGGAGCGGGAGGAGAAACTAGAGTGTTTTGAAACGCACTTTCACTTCCCATGGTGGAAGGTTATTTTCATCCTCTTGGTCGAGTTTCTTTCTTTTTTTCTCTCCATCATCTTATTCCTACGGGGAAAAGCAGGGGCTTTCAGATAAGACGCACAGACACAAACATAACGGCCCAGTTTGGACTCAACTCAACTTCAGTTGTCTTTGAAACACAGGCACACAGACAAAGCTCTATTTTTTCTCTCAGTGTGATCTTAGTATCTGTTGACATTTATTCTGAGATGTGAATTTCAGAATAAAATCTTAGTGTTGGATAAGAGTGTTTTGTAGTTATGAACATGATTATAAGCAGGCTGCGAAGTGAATTTCTTAGAATCCCCATTTTTGTAAGACACGTTGCTTTCAAATGGAACAACATAAGAAGTTGTGTACATGATATGGTTAGCATTCAAGCGGTTGAGTCGTGAGAACACTGCTGTGAGGCAGCTCCAACATGGACGCTACTGTCTGTGTCTAGAAGCTGCCGAGGCTAACAATTTAGCCAGCTAGATAGCAGGTAACATAATACAGGAATCAACATTTTCCTCAGATAAATTATAGAATTACGAATAAAAATTTGTGTCTGACTGAATTTACAATATTTTAATCTCCACTGTCTCTGACAACGTCAACAAACATGCCACGACTTGTGAACTCAGAACTTATTTATTTAACCTTTATTTAACCAGCAAGTCCCATTAAGATTAAATTGTCTTTTACAAGAGAGACCTGGCACACATTTATAATGCAACAATAAAACCACAGCTATTAAAACATAGTGGCCTCTCAAGAAAAACAAGCGCATGTCTCTGCACCACGTTCTTTATTATGCCCTTAAATTCATCAGTGGACATAAGTGTTTCTGATTTTAAATCTTTTAGGAAATTGTTTCATGTCCACGGTGCAGAGTAGGAGAATGCAGTTTTCTCTAGATCTGATAAAACCCGAGATGCATTAAAAAGCAACCACCTGGAGCGTAGCTGGAAACTACTAGAGCTGACACACAGAAGGGAGCAGAGGAAGGCCGGAAGTTTGCCCAGTATTGCTTTATAGATAAAAATATGCCAGTGCTGTTGTCTGTGAATGGTCAATAATGTTCAACCCACCAAATCATAAAGAACGCAGTGATGAGTAAGTGACTTTGCATTTGTAATAAAATGTCGAGATTACAATTGACAATTAATGACAATTTCAATGTACAACGTTGTATCACAAGAGAGCAGCGTTCATATGGACTCATACATGTAAAATGACCCCATTTGAAGGCAGCAATATTTACAATCTTAGAGCAAAATCAAATTTGAGGAAGAAATTCGATATACAGAATTTTAACTCAAAATTAAAACAAACAGTGTCTGATTACACAAAATTAGATTTTGATTTTAGGCCCTTTGCACAGAAGAAATGGAGACTTGTCACATTAGAAAAAGATCAGTTTAAAATGTCTGCTGTATAAAGCGGCCTATCCTGTCAGTTTGAACCACTAATCCTGTGCACCAGAGCAGAGTGTCCCATCTCTTCAGAGACTGATGATTCACAATATGTTTGTGAATAGTTTTGCTGGAAATCTTGTTCACCTGAAAGATGTTTGTGACCTTTCAATCATGGGATGAAACTACCAGCGTTCAGACAGGAGAGGCTCAGAGTTTGATTTGAACTTTCCTTTTAGGGGCTCTAACTCAACACTTCAACACGATAAACACTTGATGGAAAATAAAATAAGTGACATGTAGGTGTGCAAGCTTAAAAATGCTTAATGCAGTTTTCAGTTTGCTTACAGTACAAAGCTTTATCAATGTTTTGAATGAATCCCACATATTAGCACAACCAAGTTTTCTCCAGAGATCCCTGTTTGAGAAAGGACCTTGTTTCCTTTGTTGGTTTAGTTTTCGTCGTGCTGCTTCTGTGAAAAGGAAACATAGCCGACCTTAGACCGCCTAGCAAAGGACGATGGAGGCTGGAGAAGAGACTGTAATGGGGCCATGTGCAACTAGGGTGGGGCCTTTTGCCCCAGAAGAAGCAGACTGTCAGCCCTTGTTCCTTTGGGCTTGTGTTGAGGAAGCTTGAGTTTTTCTTGAGACTGTCAGTGAGATATGATCCATCCCTACCTGGTCATTTTTGAAGCAGCTTGTGCTCTGTTAGGTGGATTATATTATACCATTGATCATGCTGTTGTGTACCGCGTCAACCCCCTGTATGTTTTAACCATGATAAGTCTGCAGTTTATTGTTGTCTCTGTTCTTTGTCTCTCTGCAGCTCTTCTCTAGAGACCAACTGGGGCTGTTGTGTTGTAGCTGCTGCTGTGTGTGTGTGTGTGTGTGTGTGTGTGTGTGTGTGTGTGTGTGTGTGTGTGTGTGTGTGTGTGTGTGTGTGGACACCACATGTTCTCCAAGGAGGTACTATAACATCCCTCATACACAGCAACCCATCTTCATAAATGTGAACACATAAACACACCCATAAAAGATGGGACTCTCTAAGAATAAAGAGTTCCAGCCCACCTTAAAAGCAGGCAAATGGAATGGAAAAAAATGATAACGATAAATGTCTTGATATTTAATGCAGGTCAGCAGGTACGAGAGGTAAAAAGTGTGACCGTTTGCACACATGAATTACCAAAATCTGGTAGCAGCTGTTTGTAGCACAGGCAAAATTGAGGGTAATGCCAAATGAATCGGTGTCAAACTACATGGCACTTAAATTCACAGCGCTAACACCATTTATGTTTGAGTATGTTAACACCGAATTCCAATTATGAGAAACCTGAATTAGCTGGCTGGGGTCCTCTGAAAACACTTGGATGTATACAGGGAATAAGAATAATCTGATTTCTCTGTGCTCACGTAAACACCATATCCTGAATAGAATCATAATCTAGAGCCTTATGAACGGGTTATTCATGTTCAATACAATCAGACTCACAGCCAGCCTGATGGGAAATGGGAGGGTGGTTGCCATGCTTCTGGGAGGATGCTGTCCTAACATCAGCAGCAACTGCTTGTTAGTGCACTAACATGCACTAGCAGCTGGACTGGCCACCACAACAAACCACAGAGATGGTGTGATTTCATTCTCTGGGTGGTTGAGACAGTAGCGTTCCCTATGTAGGGTGTCTTCATTTAAAACAGAGCTCACTAGCTGCCGAAACCCGGGATCGAACCAGGGACCTTTAGATCTTCAGTCTAACGCTCTCCCAACTGAGCTATTTCGGCTCTATGACTGTATAAAAGAGGTCAAAGTTCAGTGTGTGTACAAAGCATCTAATCTGTGACTTTGTATTCTCACAGCTGACCGCTTTTCACTGTCAGCGCAGTTCAGACAGAGTGAGAAGACAAAGACGACACACTGCTGCCAGTACGGGTAATAGTCATTTGCTGCTACAAGTATATTAATGTTCTGAATGTCATATATCGCTCATTTAAGAGTTTTTAAATCAATTAATTTTCAACAAACGTAAGATTTACCAAATGTCACTGTAACAAGTCCCATATTTATGGGTATTTCCAACCTGGTCTCATTCCAGAGTCGTCAAAATCCAGCACTTGGGCAGTGACGTCCAGCGTCAGACACTGACGGAAAAAGCCGCCCTGTCACAGCAGCATGATATGCAGCTGGTCATTGCTATAGTTTAATGTCGGCTGGCGGCATCAGGGGGAAACGTAGTGGGGAAAAAACAAAAGTTAAGGTGGTAAAAAGTAGGGCGGCCGGGCAACACATTCTCACTCTGACCTCGTCACATACGGGCGTTTGATCATGGACTTTGCACGTCCACATGCGACGTTGCCCTGTATGTGTTGGTTGTTGACATTCTGGGACACCGTGTCAACTTCAGCCTGTTACATGTATTGTCTTCTTTCAAAATACACTTCTGTTCTCACAGGAAATTTAGCATTTACATACAGTCTATTTCAAAATAAAAGCACTACGTTGGTACATCACTGCAAATTGACTTTTTTTTCCTTCAACAACAAATGCACATGTTGGGTTTAGGAAAAAAGGGTTTGGGTTTGGCTTTAGAATCTTGCGGGCTGGAACATCGCTCTCTTGAATGAAAGTTGGTGTTTGTCTGACCCAACCACCACCGTTTCCGCCCGCCCTAGTTGGACTTTCGCCGCCTTAACTTTTGTCCTTGTCCCTCTGCGTTTCCCCCTGATGCTGCCGGGCTGTTAAACTATAATGGCAACCGGCCGCGTATCATCCCGACATTAAAGGACGCCTTTTTTTCATTGGTTTCTGATGCCACAAGTCACTGCCCAAGCGCTGGATTTCGACGACTTCAAGTGAGACCAGGCTCGGCCGGGAGGAGTGTTTGATGGGTCCAACAACCACTGACCCTTATCCCGGGCGGATGGTGTTTGCTTCCTGTAAGATTGTGTTCTTTTTTCCAAAACCCACCCATGTGTGTGTTGGCAAAACGTAACCACATGCGTTTATTTTGAAAGAGACTGTATGTAAATGGTAAATTTTCTGTGAAAACAGAAGTGTATTTTGAAAGAAGACAATGTATGTAACAAGCAGAAGTTGACACGGTGTCCCAGAACGTCAACAACTGACACACCGAGGGTACCTTGCATGCTGTATCTGGACATGGAAAGTCCATGACCAAACGTTGATATGTGATGATGGTGGACTGAGAATTTATTCTTATATAACCACTACTCACCATGCACTTTATTTAAAAGGCAAGACTCAAGGTACTGAGGCTTATGAGAATCATTTAAATCCTAACCACTTGGTTAAAAGTTGGCAGAAGCTTTGAATTATACAGAAAAAGTGTTCTTGACACTTTGGTGTACAGCTTTTTTATTATATCCTACTTTTAAAAGTCACCTTCTAACTTTATTTCTTTTTTATTGCAAAGATGATTCAGACATAACGGCATTATCAGAAGAGTAGAGGATCCAGTTGTATAATTCTAATAATTTTGCCAACCAAGGACTGCAACATTATAAGTTATAACAGTTTTTTATTTTGTGCTCCCAATAGCCTTACAAAACCAGCAGTGTCTCCTTTTTTGAACTGTTGCTGTAGTTCAGGGCTGCTGATTGAGCAACAGTGAGAATAATTCTGCAGCCAAACGCTCACTGTGATATTCAGTCTGATAAGAGGAGACAAACCGGACAGACTGTTTCAGGTGGTTGTCACTGTGTATTAATACGGTGCTGATACGCAGTGATGTTTGTCACTTCAACACAGGGAGCTTGTTTGTCTTTGTTTGGCCTCCATTTGGTAAAATTACCAGCAACAAACATGTCACAACATGTTTTTAGAGAATCACTTTTTACACCCACTGTGTGTGGGACATTGTTTTCATCTTTTTTCTGGTCACAGATCATTAACAGAGTCTATAGGTAGATGTGTGCTGTGTTTAGTTAACACTGGATGTTGGAACTTCATGCTTCAGTTCTTCAGTTGTGTAGCTTGGAAACACTAGAAGCCCGTTGCATGAAGACATAGCTTCACTGAGACTTTGGAGTCAATCTGGTTTTAGATGTCAAACATTACCTGTTGGATAAAATTTGATGTTTGCCGTGTGTGTGTGTGTGTGTGTGAGAGAGAGAGAGAGAGAGAGAGAGAGAGAGAGAGAGAGAGAGAGAGAAAGTGTTTTAAAAGCCATCTTGTTTTAACATTTTAATCAAAGTAATGGCAATTCAAAAAGGTAAAGTTCAGAGGAATGACTGAACTTTGACCTCTTTCTATGTCCTCAGAGCCGAAATAGCTCAGTTGGGAGAGCGTTAGACTGAAGATCTAAAGGTCCCTGGTTCGATCCCGGGTTTCGGCAGCTAGTGAGCCCTGCTTTTCATAGAGGGTAATGGGTAATGCTACTCTCCCTACCAAGCAGAGAATGTAGTCAAGCATCCTCTGTGGTTTGTTGTGGTAGCCAGTCTGCACTGCACCTGTACAGCAGTTTCCGCTGATGTTGGAACTGCTAATGGTGCTAACATTAAGGCCGTTTACATGGGCAATAATAACCCATTTATGTTTGAGTATGTAAACTCTGAATTCCGTTCATGAGAAACCTGAATATGCTAGCTGGGGTCGTCTGAAAACACTGTACATGTATACAGGGACTATGAATAACCTGATTTGTCTGTGCTCATGTAAACACCCTATCCTGAATATGATCATTATCTAGAGCCTCATAAACAGGTTATGCATGTCCATGTAATCACACACATAGCTAACCTGATGGGGAAGCAGTGGGTGGTTGCTACGCTGCCGGGAGGATGCTGTCTCAATATCAGCATTAACTGTATGGTTGCACCCTGTATGGGTGCAGTGCAGAGCGCTTGTTAGTGCACTAACATGCACTAGCAGCAGTGTGTCATCTTTCTCTTCTCACTCTGTCTGAACTTAGCTGACAGTGAAAAGCGGCCAGCTGTGAGAATACGAAGCCACAGATCAGATCCTATCTTCACACACTGAGCTTTGACCTCTTTTGTGTCACCAGAGCCGAAATAGCTCAGTTGGGAGAGCGTTAGACTGAAGATCTAAAGGTCCCTGGTTCGATCCCGGGTTTCGGCAGCTGGTGAGGCCTGCTTTTCATGGAGAAACCCTTCATGAGTATGTGTGCTCTGCACTCGTATAGCAGTTACCGCCGACATTGGTGCGAACTCACACTACATTGTACTTAAATTAACTGCGCTAACATTGAGGGTGTTTAGATGAATAACCCATTTATGTTTGACTATGTAAACACCAAAGTCTGTTTATGAGAAACCTGAATATGCTGGTTGGGGTCCTGATGAAAAAACTTGGATGTATACAGGGAATATGAATAACCTCATTTCTCTGTGCTCACGTAAACACCATATCCTGAATAGAATCATAATCTAGAGCCTTATGAACGGGTTATTCATGTTCAATACAATCAGACTCACAGCCAGCCTGATGGGAAATGGGAGGGTGGTTGCCATGCTTCTGGGAGGATGCTGTCCTAACATCAGCAGCAACTGCTTGTTAGTGCACTAACATGCACTAGCAGCTGGACTGGCCACCACAACAAACCACAGAGATGGTGTGATTTCATTCTCTGGGTGGTTGAGACAGTAGCGTTCCCTATGTAGGGTGTCTTCATTTAAAACAGAGCTCACTAGCTGCCGAAACCCGGGATCGAACCAGGGACCTTTAGATCTTCAGTCTAACGCTCTCCCAACTGAGCTATTTCGGCTCTTTGAGTGTGTAAAAGAGGTCAAAGTTCAGTGTGTGTAGATAGGATGTAATCTGTATTCTCACAGCTGACCGCTTTTCACTGTCAGCGCAGTTCAGACAGAGTGAGAAGACAAAGACGACACACTGCTGCCAGTATGGGTAATAGTCGTTTGCTGCTACAAGTATATTAATGTTCTGAATGTCATATATTGCTCATTTAAGAATTTTTAAATCAGTTAATTTTCAACAAACGTAAGATTTACCAAATGTCTGAACTCAAACATGGCACTATAGCAAGTCCTGTGACTCTTTGCCAGTTTTGATTCAGACTTATGGTGACTGACTTTGTTGATTCTGAGTCAATCATTTTTTATTATTTATACAACAGACTGTCTGCATAAAACGACAGCACTCTGTGTAAGAAGTGTGTCTGGTAAAATAATAGCTGTTATTGTTTTATTCCTTCCACGTTTGCCTGCATCCATCCTGCTCTGGAAGAAGATCCCATAGAAGCTATTGTATCGCCCCCGTCTACCTGCACATAACCAAGGTTACTGAACACACACGAACAAACACACACACACAAATACAGAGATATACACTGAGCACAAATTCACATGTAAAATGCATGACACAATTGATACAATTGATTTTGTCTTGCAGCCAAGTGAAACAGAACACACAGACTTCACACATCAGTTTCCCCTGGTCAGTGGTTAAAACACCATCGCCTTCATCACACACCATCATTATATGCGAGACTCACCATCAGCTGACTCATTATGAGAATTTAATAGTTTAATTGCATGAGACATGAAAGCGTTGCCGTTCAGACGGGAGAGCCTCCAACTCTCCCTGTGAAGGATAGAGAGGACTCTGTGAAATGACTCGAGCCTTTGAAATTGCTCTCTTGCAGAAAATTAGAAAATGAGTTAGACGGATCAGGGTGTTTAACACCAACGATTTTTACAGGTCACTTGTTGAAAAAAAAAAAAAAAACTTTACAGAAATATGAAGGCAGAATAAGGATGATCATGGCGGCCTTCAATAAGATGATTGATCTGCATCAAAATTGAATGAATAAGTTGATTTCAGACTCAGTACTGATACTGCCTAATTTCAAATGTCTGTCCTGAGAGGAGCCTTTAAAATAAGTAACATAAGACATGTTCAGGGCTTGACATTAAAGGGGAACACCAACTAAATTAAAGCCCCTACAAGGACCTTTCATTTTCAAAGTAAAGTCAATATTTGTGAACATGAGCTACTCTCTCGCAAAGCCAGAAACCAGATGAAGTCTCAAACTTGTGAAGTCATAGGGTATAAAGTCTGGAGCTGCTCCTTAGACAACGAATGGAAGCCTGATTTTGTGGACCCACAGAGTGTGTGTTTCCTTTTTTTATACCCAAATGAGCTTTACTCTATTGTAGTCTTTTCAGTTCTGAAACAGAAAACGTACTGATATACTCAAATTGTGAAAAAACAAGGCCCAGTTTAAGTCCCGAAGAGAGTGGGAAAAAGTTGAACAAACTCACTAAGAAACAGCGACAGATGTGGATCAAAAACCTCCATCTTCAGTCTGGAGGAATGGAGTCAGCTAATGTCAACACATTAACATGCCTCAAATTGGATGCAATTACAATGTGCTGTGACAACTTCTCCATTTTTTTAGCCACGACCCTGGTGTTAAACAGCGTTTCACCAGACTGAAGCTAGTTTAACAAGTTTGCTAGTAACATAAGCCTGACAACGGTGCATCCATACAGAGCTGAAATATAAAAGATAGTTATACTCCAGCATATTTACTCACCCAGCCAAAAACAAAACAGCAGTTGTTTCAGTTGTGGACGCCACGGCACAAAAAATAGTGATAGTCCACTTGAGTATTGTACATTTTTATTAGCTTGCAGTGTAATGTCAATAACGCTAGGAAGTTAGGAGGATGAGGTAATTTGTAATGAGGATCGTGTCCACAGTGGGCAAACTGGGCAAGTTGTGGGAGGAATTAATTTTCATTTTTATGGATCACATCCAACATGAGTTTCAGTTTTCTGGCAATACCTGCTACCTGCACTTTCATTCAACTTAGTAGTAGTCATTTTCCTCTATATCCAAAACCTGGAAAAGTCATTGAATGTCATTCATTTTCCAGGCATGGAAAAGTCATGGAAATCGTAAAAATGACTGAAAGTTTTGGAAAAGTCATAAGGGTTTGTTGTATGTAATGAAATTGTTAAATAATCTTCAGTGGATAAACATCCATTTAATGTAAAAGTAACGGCAAATTTATTTTCTGTAGCTGTCGACGTAACAGAACTCTAACACCCGTGAATGTGTGACATTTTGTATACCATCATATATGTTTCTTCATTTTCTTCCCACATTTCGTCTCTCTCTACATGTATTTAAGTTAGCTGAAATTATGTTGAACACAGTCTGAATCTGATATGTTTAAAGGATGCAGAGCAAGTGGGGCAGGAAAAAAAAATATTATGGGTTCTTGAACAGTCATGGAAAAGTTTGGAAATTTCGCCAGTGAAAATGTGTGGGAACCCTGATGGATTTATCACTTCCTCACGTCCTTCAACTTTGAGCCTTAGCACTCCAGTTTTTGGATTTGCTGTTTAGTGAGGATCTACTGCTAGTTTCACTGAGCTAGCTAACAATTAGCCACAAAGGACGCCATTAATGTTTAAGCACATGCCTCTTGTGCATGAGTAGATGCACGGTTCCTTCTGTGTGAGGACATGGCTGGTGGGTGTAGTTCAGTTTCTATATCAAACTGCTTACAACGAGCTCTGTGGATTAATTCCAGTAACCAGGTCATGATTTCTCGAAAGAGACATTGCTGTTTTTCAAATGAAATTTTGGGCACTTTGAGCACCACAAGCCATCTAGTTCCATTGTATCAGAGAGGAGAGAAGGCAGACATCTCTGCAGCCAATATCTCCAACACTTGGTAAATCACACCAAAACAAACTAGATCTATATATGTAGCACCGCAGGTAAGAGGAAAAATATGTATCTTTGATTTTGGGGTGAACTGTCCCTTAAACTTCCGTTCACCTTCTGATTCTTTTGAGGATGTTCACTGTGAATTCATAGGAGAATAAACTTCTTTCCATAAATAAGTATCAGGCTGAACAAGCCAGCTCGAGGAGCATGATGTGAACTGTCAGTTCAACAGAGTGGTGTTCCTCTTTCAGGCTGGTAGAGGATGCTGTGTTGGGGGAGTGTTTTCAGAAACCTGGTTTAGTGCCAGCTTCCTTATTTTGATGTGAGCGCTGGAGCTGTTTCTACAGTGGGTTACTGGCCTGTTTGTATCTCGCCTTGCTCCAGTGATTTCAGGGTTGCATCTGACTGTCGGATGGAGGGCAGATGTCGGTTAGACACCTCAGCTGGAAAACATCCTCGAAAAAGTGTTGCTTTAATCTGATCATCTATCCTAGTATAGTATTTGGTGGGTTAGTATTTTGCTGACAACAGGAGGGGATAAAAACAAGTAAAGAAGGAAATACAGCCTGACAAAGGGGAGATAAGAAACCAAAATATTTCACCTAAAAAAGGCAGGAGAAATACCTGAATAGTTTCACTTCTCACTGCAGTGCAATATGTTTTGACTAGTCTAGATCCCAGTATCAGAAGATCAGCTCTCATCTTTCATTACAAATGATATACTACAAACTTGAAACCCAGAACAGTGATAAGATGCACAACTCAGTCACCAGAAAAAATGTTAGCATTGTACATTTCTGCAAACCATGAATACATTACATTTGCTTGCCATTAATTATGTAGTGGATATGTTGAACGTTTCAACAAAGCTGTGGTTAATGTGTGGTTGGGTTTAGGCACAAAAATCATTTATTTATGGTCAGTAAAAAATAATGTTTTGGCTTGAAATGCTGTTACAATGCTGGCAGAAAACGCTGTGATGTCTCTGTAAAAAATGAACAATTTTCATGGCACTACCCCTGCTGACGGGTTGCTACACCATATTTGTAGCCTAAAATGTAGCCTAAAAGTCCGCTGTAAAAACATAGATTAGTAGCTTCATAACACCCATGTTTGTAGCCTAAAAATCAGCAGGAAAAACACAGATTGGTTGCTCCAAAACACCCATGTTTGTAGCCTAAAAGTCCGCTGGAAAACTAAAGATTGGTCGCTACAAAACACCCATGTTTGTAGCCTAAAAATCCACTGGAAAACCAGATTGGTTGCTACAAAACACCCATGTTTGTAGCCTAAAAATCAACCAGAAACAAACACAGATTGGTTGCTACAAAACGCCCACATTTGTACCCTAAACATCACCGGGAAAACACATATTGGTTGCTACAAAACACCCATGTTTGTAGCCTGCAAATTCACTGGAGAAACACAGACTGGTCACTACAAAACACTCATGTTTGTAGCCTAAAATCTGCTGAAAAAAACTGATTGGTTGCTACAAAACACCCATGTTTGTAGCCTAAAAATCAACCAGAAACAAACACAGATTGGTTGCTACAAAACGCCCACATTTGTACCCTAAACATCACCGGGAAAACACATATTGGTTGCTACAAAACACCCATGTTTGTAGCCTGCAAATTCACTGGAGAAACACAGACTGGTCACTACAAAACACTCATGTTTGTAGCCTAAAATCTGCTGAAAAAAACTGATTGGTTGCTACAAAACACCCATGTTTGTAGCCTAAAAATCAACCAGAAACAAACACAGATTGGTTGCTACAAAACGCCCACATTTGTAGCCTAAACATCACCGGGAAAACACATATTGGTTGCCAACAAAACACCCATGTTTGTAGCCTGCAAATTCGCTGGAGAAACACAGACTGGTCACTACAAAACACTCATGTTTGTAGCCTAAAATCTGCTGAAAGAAAACTGATTGGTTGCTACAAAACACCCACATTTGTAACCTAAAAGCTGCTTGAAACACAGTGGGTTTTGTCAGCTGTTTTTGAGCAGTGTTATGCAGCTTGGCAGGCATCTTGTCTAGGTCGCTGGTTCCCAACTGGTCCATCCACAGGGTCCAGATTTCTTCTTAGTCATTAGTTCAAAGTCCACACAGTCTAATACATTCAGATTCATACTTGCATTTGGCCATGTTGTCGAGTTAGGTTGCTGTCTCTGTTAAGTAGCTGTCTGTTTGTCAGTCACTCTTCAGCAGGAAATAGTACTTCACAAAGTCTGTGCTGGAAATTCATTGTACATCAAAATGAAGTGTGTTTTTAATAAACTTGACATGTTTGCAAGTCACTTGCAGTCCGCTCAGAATGGACCTGGGACCCATCTATGGACCCCGACCCACCAGTTGGAAACCACTGGTCTATGTGACACGCCATCCACCATCCCCTCCACCTCTTGATGACAAAGTCAGCTCATTTACTACATCACTTTATAAACGCTCATGTGATATTTATGAAACGTGCAAATGTAACAAATCTGTGGTCTGCAGGAACGTACACTGCCAACTTTTGCTTCTGGCGACTGGGCTGAAATGAGCCCATGTACTGTATGTATAACATTTTGGGTAGAGCAGGGTAAAGACGCTGCAAATATTTTAAGTGTGACTCTTAAAATGCATGGCCTCATTATGCTCCGAGGCACTTTAGGATAAAACCTCCTATTAAATGTCGTCATGACTGAAATTTCTAATGTGTTAATCAATAAAATAAAATCTGATATAATGGGCTGCAGAGGGATTCTTTTGTTTGGGAAAATAAGGGGGGCAGATTTGATGTATTCAAAGCACTAAGCATAAAACATTAAATGGCAAAAGACACAGATCAGGATTTAAAAATGGTGAAATAGGAGATGAAAATGGAATTTAACTGAACAAACAGAAGAATAAACAAATACTGTGCTGCTCGAGACTTTAATAAATAGCCCCAGATTTGGTTTAGTAAAAGGCAAACAGGAAGGTTTTCTTGGAATTTGTTGCACAGAAACTGAACACTGTTTCTCTAGTTTTGACCCAGGGGACAGTCAGAAGACTTACATGCCTGAGAGGTGCTAATGTAGCACACGATCGGAAATTTATATATTTTGTAAACCAAAAATAGTATTTGAGAACTTGGCTGATTTGATCCACTGTCTTGGTCTCAGTGAGGACGATAGCAGCAGCTGTCTGATGCAAGAGAGACCTGTAAAGACAAACAAACAGAAGTCAGGCTGTTTTCATACATTTGGGTGAAGTCAGGTACTTTGGGACAGATTTTGGAACCAAGAAAACCACCTAAAGCTCTTAAGACTACCTCAAGTGTTACTTTTACACCTTGTCATGGATCTCTGCTGTTCTTCTATAAAGAAATATGTTGCCATGTAAAATAATTTAGACACTATGGACCTTTGCTACATATATGTCAGCTCTAATATGCATCGACTTAAGTCTGTATGATATATCGATGATGTCAAGTAAGACAAATTAACTCAAATAACTTGCTTGATGCTTTATACAAATAGAAAACTTGCACGGTTCTCATTTTCCATGACCTACACTGGCCAAGCCTTCTGCTTTTAGACGCCACACTACGTCACATGTGTGGCGTTATTTGTTATGGACAGTGAGACCCATGCAAGCTTTTCTGAAATGAAATTGTTTAATTGCTCCTTTAAAAGTCATGGAAAAGTTTTGGAATTTTGTCCATGAAAATGTGGGAAACCCTGTTACTATCAGAGAAAATCAACATGCCACATGGCCTTGTGAGTTCTTGGACCAGTGATCTGTTTGACTCCTTACTCTGTGCGTCCTAGTTATTTCAGACCAGTCACAATGATTGTGTGAATGACATTTGTAGTTACAGTGCAAGATGGTTTTTGGCTGCTAACATTTAAAGAGCCCAAGATCTAAAGCCTTATGTGTCCAAAATACCTAACTTAACCATACTTATTTTTTATCAGCTTCTCTCAGTATCTGTGCTGCACCAGCTTCAGGTCAGCTACATAAAAGTCATTTTAAATCAACTAAATGTCTGAATGAACTGAAACAAATGAGGCCGGTCACATATTTTTCTGTAAAATGTGATAAATATAGATTTTTCAGACCGTCTGCAGGTCACAAAACAATCATCCCAACTTATTGAATCTCCACGTGTTTGTTTCTTCTTTTTACTACAAGCTCTCCGTGCAGATTCGTGATCATTTTGTAGATGTATTCTCACACGTCCTCGCCTCACACTGTTACACCCCCTTTTGACATCTGCGGGACTGTGTGGTAGACACAGAGTGCGCTTTGGTCATTTTTGGACACTTCCTGCTTTTTGAGCTCGAGCTGCAGCGTGCATGTCCCGTTGACTCAGCCCGGGTTACAGGCTGGACTGGTGGTGTGTCGCAGCGGTGTATTTATGTATTTAGGACTCCAGCTGCTGCTGGGAAGGAGACCTATTATCACCAGGACCTTGTTGTGTATTTGAGGAAGGAGGAAATGAGGCGTAGCGTTGCGTTTTAAGGGTGCAAGAGAGAGGAAAGACAAACCGGATTCAAACAGGTGTCCGGTTGTCTCCCATCAGAGAGAGGAGGAAGAGAGAAGGTGGCTAAACGGACGGAGGAATATTGTGAATATTTTTTTTAATAAAATATCGATCTTATTAGGCACATTTTGGGGAGCAAAAATTGAGGACGCGTTTCTTTTTGCAAACCGTGCGCTCCTTCGGTGCAACCGTGATGGAGCAGCCAAACCAGGAGGACCCCGTCTGTTAAAATCGGAAATATCTTGTGTTTAAAGGCTGGTAGCCAACCGTGCATCTCCTCTCGTTCTCTCTCTGTCTCTGAGGAGGAAGAGGAGGTGGTAGAAGAGGGGAGGCGGTGACTGACATCCCCCACGGGACAGGCCGACCGACCCACGCTTCTAACAGGTGTGTCTGAAGAGGGCATACCGCTCCAATCTGCACCGCCCGTCCGGCCGGTCCGTGCCCCCTCCCTCCCTGCCTCCCGGTCCCTTGCTCGTGTCTCATTGTTCCTGGCGAAATTGCATCCAAACAGGGGCTGGTTTTGGAGTTAAATCGGGCCGTTTTGGCATCCCCAGTGAGCGCGTATTCTTTTCTTCTTTCGGTCTCCTCGCACGCAGCTATCCGTTGGTGCGTAACAGCCGAGAGGAGGAGGTGGATATCCAAACGGCTCATTTTGAAACGTTAATTTACAAACGGACGGGACTTTGAGGCTGGTTTGTGTTTTTGGAGACGAAATGGAGACGATTTAAAGGACTGAGGTGGTCGAAGAGGAAACTGGAAGATTTTGTTTGATTTTTTTGCACCAGATTGGCAGGTTTGGACTGATTTCGCCCCCTGGTGAAGAGACAGAAAGCCACCGTTGGTGCTGTGGTTTCGGCGACGCTGTGCAGCCAAAACGACCCCACATCTGATCTCAAAGTGGGTTTGTTAAGGGACTCTTTCTCTTAAAACAAAGTGCGCCTCGTTTTATCATGACAACGAGAAAAGCCAGCAGTGTGGCGGACACGGTGACTACCTCCTCCTCCACCAGCACCAACCACCACCACCACCAACAGAACCAGCCGAGGAGCCGGAGTCCCAGCAGCGGCGCTCCGGCGTCCGAGGCGGCGGGCGGAGGGGCGGAGATGTTCGGTGAATTTCAGGACTGGTGCCTGCGGACGTACGGGGACTCCGGCAAGACCAAGACCGTGACCCGGCGTAAATACAACAAAATCCTCCAGACGCTGATCCAGGGGGACGAGGAGAACAGCAACGGGGTGTTCCTGCACGAGAAAGGCAACAACCACATCAACGCCAAATTTAAATTCTGGGTCAAGTCCAAGGGCTTCCAGGTCGGGACGCTGCAGGACGGCAAGCACGGCTCATCGGACAGACCGGTGCTGTATGTCCCCATCAAGGCGACGGTTAGTGCGTCTTCCTCTTTCACTCTGGGCTGCGTGTGTGTGCGTGCATGTGTGTCCCGTTTTCATGATGCGTGCTGTCCGTCACCATTGGGCTACCCTTATTTGCCTAAAGAAATAAGGTGTGTGTGTGTGTGTGTGTGTGTGTGTGTGTGTGTGTGTGTGTGCGTGCGTGCGTGTGTGCGTATGTGTGTTTAGCCTGAAGCTGTACAACATAACTTTCCCTGGCTCTGTGCCATGGCTTCAGCAAACACCTGTTCCAATACAGGGCTGAGCCTGTTCATGGCTTTGCATTGGTACTTTATTATTATTTTTAAACCCACAGTCTTTAATGTCACAGCCTGCCCCAGCTGAGTGACAGACAATGGCTTTACTGGGAAACATGCTCACAGTGATGTGCTCAATGATGGTAAAAGAAACTGACTCCTCTGATTATAAACTCATTTGTTTACTTTGCTTTCAAAAGAAATAATGACAGGTGGCTGACACAGTTCCCCCGTTACCCAAAGTGATGTCCTCAGATACATTAGTGGGACTACAAATCCAAAATATTTTACTTGTAATGAGGTGAGACCAAAAAAAGGAAACAGCTACTGGCAGTTCATGTTGTGACCTGTAGCTCTTATAAATATCTACAAATGACTAAAAATGGTGCTTTTGTTATGACAGCTATGAAATGAAACAGGGATGACAGTTGTTGTCATTCAGGCATTTGATTTAGTCGTAGTACATCAGAGAAGAATGTTTTTCGTCTCTTTAGTCCAGTATCACAAGTGGATTATTGTTCTGCCAAATGATTAATTGACATTTTTTTCTAGCAGTAATTAGGGACATCACTGAATGTGCACATTTCCAGCTTATCTGTCAGACTTAACTTTTGCCCTTCAGTTTGAAATGTTTATGTTCAAGAGGAGAAAATAAACTCAAATACAAAACTTCAACTCCAGTTAAAAGCTGATTAAAATGCTTGCTTGTTTATTTAGTGAGACTGTAGTATGAGAATCCAGATATGACTAAACAGACAGAACAGTTTTAATTAACACCTCTCTCTTCCCAGTGCTATATTTTGTACTACAAGTGTTCCTTGATTTCTTCTTAGTACTGCTGCATTCTACAGTCCTGATTTTGATAATTTCTTTAATCTGCTTTTAAACAGTTAAGGTCCAGTTGTTAACTTGATCTAACTTGAGAAAAGGTTTGATAATGAGATTTGCTTTTGCTCTGTTCCTGTGGTGAGAAAATAAGGAAGGCGCTTGATGTGATAAACCGAAAAGGTGTTAGTGTGTTTCCATCCAGAGCTCTGACATTGTGTTGCATTCATGTACTGTATTTAAAAGTTGTTCCCTGAAGACTAATATAAAATGAATCTGGATGTCCTGAATAGAGATATCACTGTCTGTTAATTTTGCTTCTGATACCATGACACCCATTAACGGGTTACTAACTGTTTATTTTGAAAATTATGTCAAATACAAGAGGCCTTTCTTTTCAGTCCAGCATTCCAGTGACTCAGCGAGCTTTAGCGCTACATTTCAAAGCGCTGTGGGTGAAATTTGAATGTTTTGTGATAAGCATGTTCTGCCTTTTATTTAATTTTCTGCTGACTTTCCTGACAGATAGGCAAGCAGCCATGTTAACAGGCAGAAACATAATGCCCATTGCCCACCCTCCGCTGGTTAGCTAATGTTAGCTTGCAGCCACTCATTTGGCATTTACCGCTGGTAACGTTGCTGTGGAAACATGGTTGCCACCCTCTGGTATATCCCCAGGTTGCCCCAGTGAATAAATAGATTCATTTTGAGCGACAAAACCCCTTTAGCATTGTGTTAGTACAACGAGCAGACACAGCTAATGGTGCTGACAGAACTAACAGTGTTAATATAGTTGATAATGCTAAAGGGGATTTACCAAGAGAGGTGTGACGATAATAAGTCGAGCGAACTGCAGTCATATAATGATGGCTATTGTACACACACAGGTGTAGAAGTTTTCTTATTGTCTGTGTTTTTTGAATGTGATGCTGGCTTGGTTACCATTTTTGTAACATCACTTAGTTATTCACTGAAGCAAAATAAACAATGAACATTTTGTGGTTTGTTCGAGTCTATTTGTAAAGGTTGCATCCAAAAACAGATGTCATCATTAAAAGCACCGACTCATAATCTTACAGGCAGGCGCATCACATGACAGAAGAGTGTGAAGCAACACTTTTTTCTGGGGAAAATACATCATTCCTGTGGAGTGACACTCATCAAAAGTGACAAGCACCCTATCATAAATTAGGCTTTGCAGTTTGCTGGAAAGTAAAGCGACTGTAGTCAAAATTACCTTAAAACGGAATTGACTTAATGGATGAAAAGAAAATCAGTAATTCAGTTTTTATTATCAGTTGCTCATTCATGTTTTTAATGTGAGGAGTTACTTGCTTTTGTTTTCTATATTTTGTAAATTGAACGTCTTTGAGTTTTGGACTGTCGACTGGAGAAAACAGACAATTTGTGATAGATTTTTCCTCATATTCTGACAATTTGTAGACCAAACAATCAAAGAATATAGAAAATATTTCATAATTGCAGCCCTAGATTTGGATGTCGTGACTAAAGAAGAAGTTTACAGTCCTTGTTGCCCATGTCTCTCATCATCCAGCTTTTCATCAAGATTTTGCCTTTTTTATAATCACCTCCTTTCTGCACAAATTACAGCACCAGTGATCAATACTGATTGCTGATTGTTGTGTGTCCACTGATGTGAAGGTAAAGTGGTGTTGATGGTGGTACAGCTGGAATCACAGCGTACCTGTTGCTCACTGTGTTGTCCTCTGTATTCATTCAGTTGTTCAGAAAGACAGAGAAAGGCTTATAAATGAGTTTTGTCTGGTCAGTGGTTTGAAGTGTGTTCCCACAGGAGGAGCCGCATCATTTGTATTTCAGTTATGAGTTGGTAAAATGACTGTAGCTGTTACACAGACGATGTTGTGAGGAGGGATCTTACCTCAGTCACACTTTACTCTTTATTTTTCTTTCTTTGTGTTTGTGCGAATGGTCGGGAGCAGACCAGGCCTACATGTTGGTCGTATTTTCAACCGAGAGAGCACTTGTTGCCAGTCGAGTGCAGCGTGAGTGGGATGAGACAAAGATATGAATGGAAAGAAAGAGAATGGGCTTATTTCTTTGATTGCAAAACACAGTGTTATATTTAGAAATGATTCAGTCCAGTCTGTCTGTGATCCCGAACAGATTGTGAATGCCGTTCAGTCACTGTGTCTGTCGAAAAAGCTTTGTGTTAAATGATTTTGTTGTACGCGCACAGTCAAATCAGAGGTTGTTCAAATGGCTGAACAGACAGGTCGATGTAACGCCGGATTGCTGTGGAGATGAGAAGGGTTTGAGGTGCTGGTTGGCATGGTAACCGCTTGGCTAATTTCACCCTGTCCCATATCATTTCATATTCAGATTAACATCAGGAGTATTGCAGTGAGGACTGGAATCCTCTTGCAGAGTTTATCTTCAGTAAATCCCTCTGTGTGTGTGTCTCTCTCGGTCTTGGCAGCAGCAGGTCTGTTGAGTCTGTTCAGTATCTGAGGATTGGGCTGTTTAGACTGCAGGGAGCGAGAGAAGGATCCTTTCTGTTTTCTCTTGAACTTGAACTGAGTGTGTGTCTATGTTCTGTTTCTAAACATAACTGAACCGATGTTAGAAAGATGAAGACGATTCTCCAGAGTGTGGATGTTACAGCCAGTCCTCACTGAGATTAGTCTTACTAGGTAGGTTCACCCAAATCACAAAATATATATTTTCTCACTTCCCCTCTTGAGGTATCCAGCAGTGCAGATAATTTGTGCTTAATGTGTCCAGGTTTAGAGATGTTTGTTTCTTCCTCCTCCGCAATACAGTCATGGTTAGTCTGGAAAATCACAATGTTGAAAGTTTCATTGGGACAACTTTTTTAAATTAGTATTTCACAGCTGGGAAGAGAAGATCTTTGCATTAAACCAGGCTGTCTGTGCAGTTGAAAATACCTTAGAAAAAATTGAAATTGGCGCTGCATGACCAGAGACAACACAGAAAAGGGACTGTGGCGTTTGCTTTTGCCCAAGCTAGAAAACCTACACTTACCAGAATGCACAGCGCTGTCCAATTAACAGAAACGTGGTTGATATTTGATCAGCGCTGCTCAGTTTTTTTTCAGCCTCTGTTTTTGCTGTGCAGGAAACAGCATGGCACCCACTTCCTGTTCACAACCTCTCGCTAGTACAGCTAAACAGGGCACTAAAATATGTTTCTGAAAACATTTTAGGCAAGAAATAGGCAATGTAGTGATTTAACCTTGTTTATAGTCAACCAGCACTGCCTAGTTTTAACATTTGATTAGAGTTTGGTTTGAGTTTGAGAGAGAGAGGGAGGCGGGTCTGTCTCTTGATCCACTTCTATGCTCTTTGTGTGCGTGGTGGCAGCATGTGGGTGGGCAATATGAAAATGTGGAAGTACAGCTTGTAGTTCAAGCAACAGCCTTGAGAGCTAGTAAAACTTCAGAGTTTAACTGGGAGGGGAACAAGGAGATCTAGGCACTGGTTAGATTGAGGGAAGTTTACCACAGTTCATCACAAAGCTGGTTGAAAATCGCTGAAGTTCCCTTTTAAGTGCACAGTTCCAGTGAGAACTGACTGGACACCACCGTAACATAGCAAGATGTGATTGTCCTGAGTAAAAGAGAAACTGTTTTTTAGAAAGACTTGTACTGTTGATTTCCAAAATGTAATCCAGTGTTTTGTTTTGACCCCGGCCTTTATTCAGGGATGATGAGTTGTGTGTCCAGGTTGCATCCCTGATTATTATTATTTGATTACAGGCCATTATATGATGATCAGCACAACAATGAATGGAATGACCCTTTTGTCTCAGCTGGTTTACTTCTGTAGTTGTAATCAGCTTTAAAGACAAAATGAAATAAAAATATACATATATTTACTAAGTTCTGAGTGTCCCAATGTTGATATTTCTTGCTTTATGCCAGATATATATGTAGAAAATTGTTTTTGATTGAGTGTTATTGTTGCAAAATCTCTTCTTGTAAAACAGTAAAATATTTTTGAAGACCCATCTTAAACTTGGTGGCTTGATTTTAGGGGGACTAGCCAGCATAGCTCATCAAATTAAACCACACTAATCTGTTCGTTTGTGGATTGTAGCAGGTAGCAAAGCAATATCACGGGCCCGAGGTGTTTGTTTGGATTACAGTTGGCAAAAACTCTGTTTACATTTCCTAAGAAGTGTGGTTGTGCTCTTATTTATCAATTTCTCTCTCATTTGTCTCTTTCTGATCCTTTAATGCGAGGGGGCGAGGGTGGAGGCTAACAGTCCTTTACAGCTACATCACTGACTGCAGCTCCATTTCTCCCTGCTGCTCTGTATCATGCTGGATTCACCCACTGTTAAGCAATTCAATTACATCTAAAGGATTTACACATATTCCATCTCCCATGCAAATTCGTCACATTCCTGAAGCTGAGGACACATTAACTTTTGTGTCACTGTGACTTTAAGATTAGGGATTAAGTGAATACATTTGGCAAGTAAAGGACCTCATTAATATATTAATAACAAGCCTTTGAGTGTGTGTGCGTGCGTATATATTAGTCAGCAGCGACAGGTTCTGTAGCCACCTGCCCTTTTCTGATTGGATGTGTGTACTTGATCATTTAGTGCCAACAGCATGTCACCTCATACGACGGAGCACATCGTCTTGAAAACATTTGGCTGAAAAATTAGAACATACCTGGTCTGTCATTTAATATTAAAATTTAAAAAGGTCCAGTGTGGCGTGTTTGTTTACATCAGTGGTGATTTTACAGCCAACAGCAAAACAGGCCAGTATTCTTTAATTATGATCAGCTGAGAAAAGCTATTTTTTCCTCATATGTTCAGACTGAACAAACTCTTGTGATACACGCATTGATATTTGGAAGCATGAACTTAATCATCATGGTCTTCCCTATTCAGATTCTTCCTTTTGAGATCACAGCTATAGATATGACCCGTGGACTAAAATTAATGATGACTGTAACGCCTCTTCAAATCCAAAATGCACATATATTTGGGAAAGTGAACAACAGTCCACAAAACTATAGAACTTTACAAGTGCTCTCAAGTGAGACACGTGAAGGAGAAGGCTGGTGTTATTTTGTATTTTTCATATTGATTAAAATCACCACTGTGTACGTCTGTCTCTCTCAGCACTGTCTGACTTCCCTTTCCTGTCTGTGGCACACAACCCCAAGCTGATTTGTCCCTAAAAAGTCAATCTTTAAAACAGATCTAATTATGGTTTCATTTCTTAAAAAGGCTCACTAATTCGTCTAAACAGCTGGGGTGTTTGGTTTTTAGCCAATGTTATCAAAACCAAAGGAAATGCTTGTTAGGGACTGTTTTGATACTTTGGTATTTTAATCTGAATTAATTAACTATAAGAAAATAAATAATATCACCACCTTTCTCCTCAAAGTCCCATATGTGCTGGTGCAGCTGCTCAGGAACACATTCAGCAGCTTGTCATACTCTTCACCCTTTCCTGCATAAGCCGACTTTGTAAACACAACAGTTTAGTCTTTATGTCTTTAGCAATACAGGAAGTAAACATCAGATGATGCTAAATGACAATAACAGCAGGACAGAACGACTGTCGGCATGTCATGTATTTAATTCTAATCTCACTTTCCGTCGCCCAGATTGAACCTGTCGTCTTGTCTTTGTCTAATTTCCTACCTGTTGAGCGAGGTGAGACGTACACACCTATGTGTGTGTGTGTTGAAAGATCTTAGTGGTGTTTATGTCTCAAATCAGCATCCTGCTTTCTTCCTGTCTGCGTCATGCTGAGAGAGGTATGACCTGACTGCAGCAACAGATGATCAGACAGCGACTGTGTTTATACACTGGTACACAGGTTGCGTGTGTTTGTGTGTGTGTGTGCGTGTGTGTGTGTGTGTGTGTGTGTGTGAGACAAAGAGATGATGCTGCTCAGCTGATGCTTGAGGTATGAAACGATGTAGGAATGACATAACTGAAGACAAAAAGGTTTAGGATGTATAACATAAAGGAACAATTGCTCTCCTGGGGGCTCTTAGGTTTACTTTGCAGCCTGCACTTGTGAGTGTAAAACACACAGGTGAGACACGCGACAGCTTGCAAGTAATCAGAACTAACAGAGAGACGATATCAGAAGACTGACATGGAATATTGATGAGTTTAGTGACAAAGAACTGGTGCGAATTCCCTCCCCTTTGCTTGCATTCATTACTGTGTCACACACAAGCTCTTAACCCATTTTGATGGACATGCTCCTCTGCCTTTTCATCACCACCTTAAGGCTTTAAATTCTGATTTAATGTCTATACGCAGCAGCACTTGTTAATGATATGCCTAAAAATATATCATGCATCGTGGATGTGATGGTGTGTGCCAGAGATGCATCTAATCGTCATCTGTATTAAGATATAATTTATTTTTATTTTTTTGTGTAATGACTCAGACAAACAGCAATTATCTGATTGTATAATATCTACTTTGGCCCGTTTAAAGAGGGCAGGATTATTTGTTGCTGTTTGTGAGCATGTTTACCAGTGAAAATGAAAGTAAAAGCCAACCTTAGATTTACTCTCGTTTGGTGCTTCGCTTCGCTGTATTTATGTTTTTCGAGGCTGTGTCTCGAGGCTCTGGCACCTGTTCGAAATGGAGCATAATAGTATATTTCCGTCTTTTTTCTGCAGGTGGATTTATTACAAATATTTCAGTTGCATCCATGTTTCCTTGTTTTTTTCCCCTTGTTTAATCAACAAATATTTTGAGACTGGATTTGTGGCTTAATGCTGTGTTCAGACTACACCATGTTTTTTATGATTAAACCTTTCATTGCTTTTCCAGCATTAGAACAAACAGTACATTACAAATATACAAACAACATTTGAAAATAAAGGAAAAGATAGTAATAAGGAAAAAAGAAAGGGACGTGCACATTCTTCTTGACAGTGTGTAACACAGGCTGTCATGCAACAGTTATACCACATCATACTTCGTCTTACGTTCGTCCACATAGCACAGACACATTAACGTGCACAGAGTAAGGATAGGACCCAGACGTATCACTTGACACGTTAATCATCTTATTGATCATCTCCAGTAGGGACCCCAAATATTTCTGAAAACCTTTGCACGATTATTAACTTTGTGAATTAGCCGCTCAAAAGAAGCTATCTTCGCCAGCTCATCGCTCCATTCTTTGAGGCTGATTTTCTCTTTTGACATCCAGTGTCTCAGCACCGTCCTGTCCCCTGTGTTGAGGGCTAGTTTCACCCAGGAACAGGTTAGTCTCCATTGGTAAGATGCCCAGTATACATGACGCTGCTGGACCCTCAATGAGGTCTGTTTCCAGTATATTGTTAATACATTTGACAGTGGCTGACCAGAAGTCATGCACCATTTCACATCCATAAAGCATGTGGACCAGCGTGCCCCAGTCTTTGTTGCAGACTACAACATATTTTCAGAGATGCACCGTTTGTCAAATTCTGGGCTGAAACCAATTCTCGTTGTTGTTTATTTTGTTGTTGTTATTTATTCCCCCTTTGGTGCTAAGGAAAAAAATACATTTTCATTGTAAAAAAAAAACCCCAAAAAACTGTTTTAATAACTGTTTAACTGTTTTTGAAACAACCTTCTCTGGAATGAGAAACTAAAAAAACTGCTTTAAAAGCCTTTTTTATTATAAATAATAAATCATAATTCCTTCTCTAATATTTACTTTATATTGCTGTGAAAACAACAAATTTCTCCTCCAACTATATTTATTCAAGATTCTTACCAAAAACAACATCATGAGAACGTTATAGTAAAGAAAATGTTGTGGGGCGTCCAACATGCAGTGTTGCTTATCATTCTCTTTACCAATCTGTTCATAACAATCGATTGAAGCAGCTGACACGTGTTGTCGTTCCCAATCCGAGCCAACCTTCGGTGGCTGGGTCGAGCTGGAACATTAGCCTGTTTCAGCTTCTTAATTGTGCGGATAATTGCTGCTTTTCTTTGTCCTATGAGTTAGTCGGCTTGTATGTTGGAACTTGGACAAAACAAGCCATGTGACCACCTTGAGCTTTAGGATCTTGTCATGGATTTTATGCTCTTTTCTGACATTTAAAAGACAAACTAATTGATTAATTAATTAATTAAGAAAGAAACTCATCAGCAGATTCATCAATTATTAAAATAACCTTTAGTTGCTGCCCTTTTTGTTTCTGAAGTTTAACAGATTTCACCCCATGGCCAGAAAAAGTACCTGTTTATGGTGGTGTTATGTCCAGTTTAGCTGTGTGTTCTGATTAATGCTATGGACATGTTTTGAGGCGGGATGCCATCTGCACAAAACTGTAGAGCTTGGTCTCACTCATACGTCGTTGAAATCTGGTGCTTGGGCAGTGACTTGCAGCATCAGAAACCAATGAATAAAAGGCATCCTTTAATGTTGGCATGATGTGCGGCTGGTTGCCGGCAAAAGTCCGACTGGGGCAGGCAGGAGGGGTGATGGATGGGTCCAACAAACTAAACCAAGCCCTCACCAGGAGTTTAGCAGTGACCTGAGGTCTCATTTATAAACATTGCATCTGCACAAAACAAGGACTCGATGGGAGAAACTTTGGCCTATGAAGGCCTGATTGAAAAAATTGTCGAATGTTTTTTGGCGCACATGGTTTTTGGCTTTTGTTCGCACGTGCATTTTTAGTATGGATCCCATGCATTGTTCTATAATGAGACCCCAGGACTGCAGTGCAGAGTGAACTGAGAAAAACTAAAAACCCTTGTTTCTGATTGGCTTGAAGGTGTCTGTTAAAATCTCATAATGAGACATTGCAAATATTTCTGGCCACCAGTTTAATTAGAGTTCTAAATCAGGGCACAACAGGTAACCATAGCAACAGTACTTTATCTTCATGCTACTTGAACAGGTGAGACGGATCAAACCACCAGTAAAACTGACTCCACACAAACCTTTTAAAAAATGGACTTTTTGAACACAGCTGGACTTTTTGCCTTTGATAACTCACCGTGAAATGAAGTGTGGTAATACTCTGATTTAGAAAATTACGGAAGCTTTATTGGGTCCACCACAGGGAGCGTGATTCTACTGACTCTGTGTGTTGAGAAGTGCTGGTGTTTTGTTTCCATGTACAGCCTGGGACTTGTGCTATATTTCTTCTCCGCTGCAGTTCTGTCCTTTTGTCACTACCAGAGAGCTGACGTTATTAAAAACCAGGGTACATAATGGAAGTTCCCTCAACTGGCTTGTGGTGGAGAAACTCCTTCGGTTAATTCAAGAGGGCACTTTTTAATTAGCTTAATTAGTAATGCAACCGCCCATTTTGCTGCCGGGAGTCTTTGGTTTAAGACTGGGAAGAGAATCTGGCCATGAGGTAGATCTACAGCCCTTATTAATTTAAAATACAAAGACACATACACTATCAGACCCATGTGGGACTATCCATGTCTGTGTGGTAACTATACCACTGTCATGGTTTTTGGTTTTCAGTGTTATTGAACTGTTTTATTTTACTCTGAATGTTCCTTGTAGTCACAGATTGAAAAAATATCGTGTTAACACATTTAGCCCCGAGCATCAACACTTAAACATACAACATGAACACAGATATTAATTGTAATTATAATTATGTGGCCCTGTCTTAAAATATTGTGGTATCTTTCTCATGCAGTCCCTGCAATAGTCATACAAAATACAAACTTAAAAAATAGTTGCTTGCTCCAGCGGCTGGTTTTAGAATGAAAAGCATGTCCGCCAGCCAATTTAGTTACTAACTGTTAGCAGACGGTGTGTTTGCTTGCTGTGGCAAAAGTCCTTCGTCCGGCCAAGTATGTCTCATTTAAATATATGCGGGTTTTTACACTTATGTCAGTCTCCCTCCTCATGATGTCGGACAATGGCTTGCTGCTGCTGCTTGCTGCATGTGGGCGCATCAAACACACACACACACACACTCATTGACTCATTAATCGGCACTTGTTATTTAAATTATTGTGGCGTATTTATTATGAATACAGTCCATTTGAAGCTCAGGTCGTTTTGTTTTTGCCATTTCGTCACTAAATTGCAAATAGAAACTCAATTTCTATTTTAAGACACTTTAAATTATATTTAGCTACAAAACAGCCTGAAAAGCTGGAAATTAGAGCGGAAATACAAAAAGGTGTTGCTATGGAGACGATGCACCGTCTCTTCTAGTCGCTTTCATGTAAACTGGCAGGTTTTCAGAACGTTGCAGGCCAGCGCACTGCAAGCAGTTTTAAGTTTCAACTCGTCTCGTCACAAATCTGGTCTGAACTGGTCTTGACACTCTGTTAACCAATCATGGGAGCAACTCATCCGCCTGAATCAAACTTACATGTTTTGCCGGGGTTTTAAGAGCAGAGTGGAGCAAAGTAAAAACAAAGTACAATGTCTGGCGATAATAGGAAGACATGTCGATTTAGAACATCTTCAATAGCAGCGTCTGTCTTGTTTACAACACTCGCCATCGTTGTTATAACTCCTCATTGGTTCCAGGACACTGCTTAACAACAGCTTGACAGTGGTGTTAGTGCAGCTTGTGGCACTGATTGACTAATCGTTAGTCCCCCTGCTGTGCTCATTGGTTGTTTTTTTTTTTAATCAAGAATTGCTGTTTAAGTCCAGATGTCAGACGAATCAATCAACCCAAACTTGGTGGAGTTGTTGGACTTAAAGGTCTGAACCCTGGCTAATAAATACACAATGCAGATAAAATACATTATCGTCAGCTCCTCATGTTCACATTATTGGCATCTTTTAAGAGCTCTGCTGCAGGATTTACAAATCAAGCCATTTAAGTTTTTTTGCCTCACTCGTGTAAACTTTAGACTAAAGAACAGGCTTGATAAAGAGTAGAGATGTTGATGAAGGTCAGCAGGTTAAATCTTCGAGCCAGATATCATATGTAGCATCTGTAAATGTCTTTGGCAATGATTCCGGATGCTGTGAGAAAAAGATAAAATAACAAATGAGAGCACACTGATGTGTTGTAGATGGCAGTGGTATTTAAAGTTTTCTTCTTTCTGTACTTACTTGTACTTACTTTTGAAACCTTACTTTAAGTGTTATCAGTGAAATGTACTCACAGTATTAAAAGTGAAAATATTCACTGTGCAGTAAAATGTTTTATTTTTATATGAGATGTTTTTGGACTAATATAACTGCTGCATTAATGTGTTGCATTTTACTGCTGTAGATGTTTAATGTTTAATATAATCTCATTTTAACTCCGTTATAGACTGCTGGGTAGTTTAATCTACAGCAATGCATCATATTTGTAGTGTAGCTGTCCTGCGAGAACCATTTGTATCCGGAAACCCAGCTTTTAATGGTGTCAGAAAAACAGTCGTTTTCAGCTTTGTGACGAAGCATTTTCCAGCTGATCCAAGAGGGCTTTTTAAAAGTTTATTTAGCTTATGCAGTAGGAGAATTTTCTCAGCACATAAAAGGACACATCTTCCTGTAGTTTATCATAATTCAAATTCAACCAGGGATGCACTCAATGACTCTGTGAGAGGACATGAGTTTAAACCTTTGACTAATGTTGCAGAGTTTAATAGAATTTGGGCTGAAATAATGTTATTTTTCTGCCTCTTAACAGCGAGATCAATAAGTCAGATTTTACAATGAGCCTGAGAGGTCTCACATGAGTCACTTATGGTCTTAAAGTTCAAGATTTTGAGCTTTTTGAATAATGATCAGTAAATGCGTGCTTGTAAAACATCATTTAAACCTGTCAAAAACTGCTGGGGAAATGCAAGTTTGATAGAAATTATTGGTAGTATACGTCCTCTGCTTTGTCAGAGGATGTTATTCCTCTCGCCTCCGTCTGTCATCACCCCGCAGCCTTTTCTTCTCCCTTGTCTTTGCTGAAAACAATAAACTTGTGTTGATGTGTGACGTGAAGAAATCCATACAAATCTGATACAGTGACTCACAATGTAAATTGCGGCGAACAGGCAACTTTGCAGTGATGGTCACAGTCGTTATGGTAATTACAGTAATGGCTGGAGGTTTTTTGTGTTTTGTTTTGTTGACACATGAAGCACCTTCATAATAGCTGTCTCTGTAGGATTCAGTGAAAAGTGAAGACAGCAGTGTGAACAGAGTCTGAAGTTCCAGCTAAAGAAGGAAGCACTGAGTGGTTTGTTGGGACTAATAATAGTTGCTATCTAGACAGTGGTGTCAAGTACATGTGATGACTGCTTCCCCTTCCCCTCACTGGCTTCGACCAGAGCCGTAGGCAGAGGAGAGTTGGCCGGTTTGAAGCAGAGCCTTGTGTACAAAGAGTTGTATCAGTTGCGCCGTCGATCATTGGTGTATCACTGTGTGTGTCCATCAGAGCGTCTAACAGATACAGCTTCTCTGGTGGGAAAACATTGTTCAGCGTTTCACCTGCTGTCCTCTGTGCTGACTCGCCAGTTTGTGGTTTTAAAACAAGAGGACAGTTCAGTCCACCTCGCTTGGTTTCAGACATTTGAATCACATCCCACATCTTTGATTTTTGCAGCGATTCAAACGGCGCTGCTGTTGTGTTTGGTTTGTTGAATATACAGCTGAATAAATCAGAGCTTTCTTGACAGAATTTTGAATAGCGTTGTAATTTTCCTGTATCAGAGCCAGCAAAATGATGACAGAAAAACTGCAGCAAAAGAGTGTGAATGTGATGAACACAGCTATACAGGTTTTTGTAAATGACAACCATTAAGGTAACTGCATGCAGCAGCATTTACTGCAGGTATTATGTTGTCTAAGATCGATGCTAACGGGTCAGATATGGCACTTGTGATTGGTCGAACATTAGCATGACGTTAGACTGAATAATGCAGTTATAATTAAGTGACTGATTATCAGACTAAAATTTCCTGCCCACATACTGAAATGTGTAACTGCAGGACAAAGCTGTGGGCGGACAACTGGCCTCAAATCTGAGTCATAAAGGCTAAAATTCCTTATTCTGGAGCCAAACAGGCAAAAATGACAAAAAAAATGTATTTTCTTGTTTTATCTTTTTGTTTTCCTCTGCAGTTAAGAACGTCCAGCCCAACTGCTGGCTTGGAAAAAGTGTAGACAACTACAGCTTGCAGTCTGCCTCAGCTCCAGTGAGCAAGCTAACATCAGCTCCACGAGCTAGTTGATATAATTGTCTCCAGCTGATGAGTTTTAAAACAAGACATTGTAAGAGGGTTGTAAATATGCTCTCACTGGCTACGTATTTGATGTCATCCTAAAAGACTGAGGCTTTGGCAAAAAATGAAATAATTTTTGTTTATCAAGCTTGGGGTATAATTCAGAAGAACTTAAACATGATTGAAACTAGGGGTGTTGGGATATATCACTATTCATGATTACTGTGATATTTAAAACATGAAATATTGCAATCATGTAAGTAATACACACACGATAATATCGTGTAAATGATCCTGTGCATCTTAGATTATGTCTGTTTCGTTCTATTCCCACTTTGTCTTCTTGTCCACTTCCCTGCACTCATCTTTTGACTGTAATCCATTTACCAAAAACAGACAAAATGCACAAATAAACAAAATTGAAGATAAATTCCACTGATAACATATCTTTTTTTTTTTTTTTTTTCAAAATTTCAATAATCACAATAATGTAGTGATTGTTATTTTTTTGGCATTCATAATTGTATAATTAAATCTGATATCGTGCCAATCCTAATTGAAACTTTTTTTTTTTTTTTACTTCACAAGCAAGTTGAGCAAGAAATAATAAATGACCTGCGTGATTAAACACCCAGCTATCATCTAGATTATTTCTGATTAAACATCTTTTTTTATATGTTGTAATAAATTAATTTTTACATTATAGACATTTTATATATGTGCACAAACAAAAAAATTATTTAATCATATTAATTTGATGTATTGCCCAGCCGTAACTGTAGCTAAAGCTGCGGCACATGTCAGAAAGTCAGAATCCTCCGCAGCTTGTCATTCACTTAGAAGATGTGGAAATGTACTGTCTACATTGAAAACAATGAATTTGAGGGTGCAAAAAATGCAGCATGTGTACAGAGCCTTGAAGTACGGCTTGATGAGGGGAAATAAAAGATCTGATTCTTCCACCAACTGAAGAAAATCGGGTGAACGGTCAGTTGCGTCTGTTAGAACGTTTGACCCAGAGCAGCTGGAAGTACTGCCATTTGGAATTGAACCCCAGTTGGTGCCTTCACAGTTTTTCACACCTGATTTGCTCTCTAATATATCACACCCTGTCTAATCATCTCTTTACGTCTCTGTATTATATAGCTTTATTTCTTTCTCCTGAAAAACTTTATTGCCTTTATTGCATTCAGTTTCAGATCCGAGTGCAGTTGCTCAGTGTAGAAGAAATGGTGAAGAATTCTTTGTGTGTAGTTTAAACAGGTGTTTGTTTTGCTGTGACTCAGTCCCTCGCTTATAATTTTAAGAACCCACAAATTGATGCTTAATGTAATCCCCTGCTGCCTTCGTGATTAGTTTTGCCGCATGAGAACAATACCCAAACGGCTGAAATGTAAACTGTGATATCCTCTGATGAGGCCTGCTGTCTCATTCAGGGAGAACCAGACACACGGAGCTGTCCTGACTTGGAAATGACTCCGATAAACCAGGCTTGTCTGTGCTCTTATCAGCATCGTAGTGGGACTGGTAATGGTATGTTTAGGTAAATAGATGGATGAATGAAACCTCTGTGTTTGTGTATGTGTGTGTCTCCTCTGTGCTCTGTTAGCAGCCACAGAGATAATTTGTCCCAATGTAGAGCCATGACAAGAGGAGGAGGGATTCTCCGTAAGAGTGCTGGCCTGTGCATCTGGGGCTGTGACAGTCTGTGTGTGTCTGTTGAAGGAGGGACAACTTAATTGGGATGGCCCCCTCTATCAGGCCTCAGTGATCTCCGCTATCTCAAAGAGCCCCTTATTCTGTCATTATAAAAACCCTAAATTGACAGGAATTGGTAGGACTCTGGTGTGTGTGTGTTTGTGTGTGTGTGTGTGTGTGTGTGTGTGTGTGTGTGTGTGTGTGTGTGTGTGTGTGTGTGTCCTACCCTCCCTTTGACCCTAACCTATCATAAGCCTGTGTGAGTAAGCAACTGTTCATCTGTGCCAGAGGTTATGTGAGGGCCAAGTACTGGGTGAAGCAGCGGGCAAACTGCTGGAAAACAATAGACACAAAAATCAACCCTGTGATGTCTTCAAGGACCTTGGAGCTGCCCCGTCCACAGAGGAGGCTTTGGCAGAATAACACCCTGTAGCTTTAAACACCAGTGCCTGATGGGTAATGTGACCCCTAGTTAACCTCCCTGTGACCCATGTTTGGGTCTCACAACCCTGGATTTTGGGAAAATACCAAAGCTGTGATGAAGTTTCTCCTTTTTGCGAAGTTGAGCATGTCACAGTCCTGGAGGATTATTAATGTGCACCTCCTCCTGTACTGCCTTAATATGCACATTCAGCACATCCAATGCATCAAAACATTGTTTTCTAGTTGGAGCCGCACCTCGTTTTCAAACTGTATGGTTTGACTAAAATGAACAATGACAGCAATATAGTCCACGATGAGCAGCGCTAAAATCAACCTGCGTAGTTGTCCCTCCATTGTGACATGAGAAAGTGTCACATTTATCTTGCAAGTGTTCTCTTCTTCAACGTTTGCTTTACTTCCTGGATTTTTCCCACATGGAAATTCTGACCAATCAAGAGCAGCTTTTTGATCTGGTCCTCTTGTAAATGCTGCCGTGAGAACACGAACCAACTCCAGGCAATTATACAACTTTGTGACAACATTAGTCCCTGATTCAGACCAAAGGAGACGACTCTAGGTCTGAAAGCAGCCCAGTTGTCACAATAAAAGTTCAGTAGCGCTATCGAGACACTGTCGCAAGTCACTTGTGGTCCATTCAGAATGGACCCACGACCCACTTTTGGACTGCGGCCCACCAGTTGGGAATTACTACTGAGTTGTTGAAGATCACATTTTTATTTAATTTAAGGGATGAATTCACATTTTAACCTGTTATGTTTGCATTAATTAAAGGCTAAGTTCGGTTTTTTGACATCTGGGCCTTATTTTTAGGAATAAATACGCTCGTAGACTCACCCAGACGATTTTGGTGGAGCTCGGAGCCGTTTTCGAGCAATTTAGATCCATCCGACGGCGTCTTCTCTCATGCCATAGAAGCGGACGGGGCCAGACATCGAAGCCCCTAAATTAGACATTATCTGCTGCGAAACTCGCTCATTTCACCTACATTTTATAAATGAATGGCCAGTGTTATCACCATGTCCGCTCAACTTCCTTGTTATGGTCATCCGGGGCTTTACAACGATGGGTCACTTTTGGTGACGTCATAGACGTGCGCCGCAGGAGCGCAGCTGAGTTCCGCCGGCGCTAGGCTAGGCTATACGGCTATTCTTGTGCAACATGACGGAATATTTATCCGATGTAAACGTGTCTGATGACGACTCCGAGTATGATGGATGCCCGTATCGTTTTGAGCCAGAATACACCGACAAGGAGCTATTTGAAAGGAGGATGCAGAGGGAAAGAGCCGAACAGCTGGCCAGAGAACAAGCGACCACTGCACGTCCACGAATGGGGGCTAACTGGTGTTGTTGTTGTTGTGGACGCTGCACGCCACAGACAACAGAAGAGGAGAGCTTTTGCTGCTCAGAGTGGGACTTGAGACCAGAGGAAACACGTATTGATGCCCCCCAAAATACGTGTCTCACTACACTGGAAGATTTTTCTGCCATGACAAACCGGGCTGTGGTAGAGACTTTTTTTATGTCCCGAGAGTCAACTTGCAGACGCAGCCGAAGCCAGCAGGACCGAACGGACAACTTTCGATAGAGTAAGTAGCCGATACACATGCAAAAAGGGTATATTTTCTATGAGTGTTTACTTTATAAATAAATAACGGTCGAAACAACTGACAATTAGTTTTGGAGAAAGCATATGACTACTTGTAAGTGTGCGCTAACAATGCAGACCCGTGATGATTGCAGCTTGAGTCACAATTTATTGCCTGCAGAGAATAACCATATCATATGCATTGCGAGTTAGTTTTTCAAAAACTAGCATGGACTAGAGTAAATTATATTGCGTTACAGTGCAGTATTCTTTTGCAGGAATGTATTTTTAGAAGGCTACTCCTGCTAAGACATAGGTCGTGAAGATAGCTATTCATTTTATACAAGGAGCTTTATACGCTGGCCGACGTGCACTGGTTATCGACCAATATTATTACATCTTCAAAAGAAATGCATTACCTCCGCTGCGTCTGTTTTGCCCTCTGAAACAATCGGGATGGCATTCCTCCTGAGGTACTGACGCTGAGCTTCCTGGCCTTTTATCTTTGTCGTCTTCGTAATGAAGTCTTGTGGAGCGAAGTGAGCGCTGCAGACCGGTGACTGACCCTCCTCAGTTCTTCCATAGCAATATTCGGGTCCATTTTCAGGACAACAAGCAGAGCTTTAGTAACTCCGGGTTTTTCAAAGGAAGCCTGTGGAATGTGAACTTTGTCCACCTAGTCATTTTGTTTGGACAAAGTGGAAAAACGCAATGACGAACCATGTTTGTACCCGTGTAGCCCCTAGCCTAGCCTAGCGCCGGCTGGACTGCGCTCCTGCGGCGCACGTCTATGACGTCACCAAAAGTGACCCATCCTTGTAAAGCCGCGGATGACCATAACAAGGAAGTTGAGCGGACATGGTGATAACACTGGCCATTCATTTATAAAATGTAGGTGAAATGAGCGAGTTTCGCAGCAGATAATGTCTAATTTAGGGGCTTCGATGTCTGGCCCCGTCCGCTTCTATGGCATGAGAGAAGACGCCGTCGGATGGATCTAAATTGCTCGAAAACGGCTCCGAGCTCCACCAAAATCGTCTGGGTGAGTCTACGAGCGTATTTATTCCTAAAAATAAGGCCCAGATGTCAAAAAACCGAACTTAGCCTTTAAGTTCAGCCCTTTTAAAATATGTAACATAGAACATCTTAATTACTGCCGTCACCCTGCAGAGAGATGCATGCTGGGTAAATAAGACGTTGCAACATAATGTCTTATTTTTGATAATTAAATCTGTGAGTAGTATCTCATTTATTTCATTATCTGTCGACAACCCATATCCAGGGTTCCTACGCAAGTATGGAAAAGTATGGAAATAAATTTGATCAATATCCAGGTATTAAAAAGTATGGAAAATGAGCAATAAAGTATGGAAAAATACCTCTGCTCTAAAATATTGTTTTCTAAAATAGAAAATTAGGTATTTCCAAAAATAATTTAATCAATCCGGATTGTGTTTTATGCCGGGCCAGGCACAGTTTGTGTGAGAGCAAACGTCTCAGAAAACAGGATATTTCCCCCCCACACTAATGTTCTGCAGGGGTGTACCAGCAGTCATAAGAAGCCACAAAAAATCAGGTTCTATAAATTTCTGTTCAGATTTTTCAGACATTAATCTGTGCTTGGTGTCAAACTAAAACTGTGCCAATATGGCAACATTTTGGATGACAGCAAATGGAAGAGGTGAGCTGAAAACCACCATCTGGTCTGGGGTTACTACACTCTCATTCACGGACTCTCTCAGTCTCTTTATGTCGCACTTGAGAGAAGCTACCGAATTGTGGGAAACCTAGTGGTGAAATTCGATGCACCAGTCCGGTCTGGTGTTAGGCTAGCCATCCAACCGATTTGAAAATGTTTACACCGGCCAACCCCTAGCGCCAGGGTACACAGAGTTCTCACACACTGTCTGTGATCGGACAGATTTTCTGTGACTGTTTTCCAACTTGAGATCTGTGACGCTGTATTCTTCGGCCTCTGGAAAGATGATTATGTCCTGTCCTTTTCTGCACTTTTCTCTTGTTTATACTTATCTGGCATTTATTTCCTCGGTGGCACCAAAACACACAAAACACGAGCTGGCAGGACAGATAATGAACTGCAGCAGAAAGAAACTCGTTAGTCTTCGCTCAGTGGTCGTAGATGATGATTCCCTCTTTGTGTCAGCAGCAGTGAGTTCCTGGAAAGTGACTGCCGTTGAGTTGTTTGCAGTTGTGAGCGTGTGTGTGTGTGTGTGTATGCGACTCATGGAGAATCACTCACACACACACACACACACACACACAAACACACACACACACACGCACGCACACACCTATAGCTGTTGTCTTTGTTTGGTGGATCAGTGCAAGTGTCAGATGTCTTGGAGCACAATGGGGGCAAACCCCCACTGTTTGAGTGTGTGTCACTGCTCAAAGACAGAAGGGGCGACAGAGAGTGTGTCTGGGTTTGTAGTTTGTGTGTGTGTGTGTGTGTGTGTGTGTTGAACAGCTAAACCTCTTGCTGAGCAGCTGTACGTTGTTGACTGGTGGTGTAATTATGTTACTGAGAGTCCAGAGAAAGTGTGTGTGTGTGTGGGTTGTTAGATAGAGATAAGATGAAGCTGGAGACTCCACTAAAGGGTCATACCACCAAATAATATGTTATTTGAAAGAGTAGTTGCGTATAGAGTGTGATCCAGACGTCACAGGTGTGATCTGTGCATGTATTCTTCACTGGATGAAGTGTGAAATCTGGTCGTCCAGTAGCAGTGTTGGGGTCATATTTAAAAAGTGCGATGTATTACACATCACTTGTTGCTTTTATTTGAATTATTTAACTTAATTACTTCCTGTAAAAAGTGATGTGTTACTCTGCTTGTTCTATTACTTTTGCATTATTCTGCAACCTGAGATAAACTGTCATGTAATTGCCAGTTGACAATAATATAATGTTAAACCTTACATATGTCCACATATCAGCACAGAACAAGGATCATAGACAGTGTAAAGATCACAAGCATGATGCTGATGTCTGTGTTTTTCTGAAGCAACACAGAAGACAAAGAGGCGTCAATATGCGGTTGCATTCTGTCATTTTCACCAACCCTGCCTTCAGTCAAACACAGTTACAATCAAATAACATGACATGCATCCACAGTGTTGTGACATTAAAGTCACACACACACACACACACACACACACACACACACTCACACTATTTCTGTCTTACTCAAACACCGCATACCAAAGTATGAGAAGTTTTCAAGTTTTTAATTGGTTGGATAAGAAAGAAAAAACAGGACTTGATTACTTCTACAGATCGTGCTCAAAGTCTTAATTGGTGAGACTGAATTTAGACGATTGCCATGCCTTCAAAGGTTTAGCAGTAATAAACACAGCTCAGTCGCCACACTGTAAATACAAAGTCTGAGCTCCACGCTGTTTAAAATAATGAACTGAGTCACTCGTTTTGTACCCTGAACTAATTAAAAGTAATACACTTTGACATTTCTATATAAATACATATTTTCTTTCACTGTGCTCGGTGAAAGCTTTCATTTAGTTTTGCATTTATATGAGGGGTGGAATATGAAATAATGTGTTTGTGTTGAAGTGGTATGAAATGTAAAAGTTTAACGGTAAACTGGTAAAACTTATTTTACAGGGATTTCATTACAAAAACAAAAATACATTAAATCATTCAGTGCACTAATTGTGAAATTCGAGACCGATACTGATTTACTGTTAATGTTTTTTTTGTTTGTTTGTTTTTTGTCATTTATTCATATCTTCATAATAAAAAATAACAACTGCTAAACCTATTCAGTCCTTTTTTACACACATCTTTGAATGAGCACAAATCCAGTCATACACATTTTTGACACAACCTTTATAACAACCTTCTTTCACATGAAAAACATTTCTTAAATAACTACTCCAAAAGTCTTTTAAGGTATTATATTTGATCATAATTCACTCTCTAAAATGTTTCTTAGATGGCTGCGAAAGCATCAACAAATTTCTCTTTCAAACTGGTCTGTTGAATTTATGCAATTTCCTCACCAAAATCTACATTTTACAAGATTACATTTGAACACATCATGAGAACATTACAATATACCTTTGCACAGTGTTTATTTTTACCAAATAGAGCTTGAACATGATAAGCATCATAATGTAATTTAATGCAACAAAATTAATGTGACACAACAGAAAAACATCGACCACTGTCCTCGGTTAATGTCATCTTATTTGCCTGCAGGCGGATGACAGTCAACAAGGCGAACATGGGCAATACCGATGTGAGGCCAATGAATCGTGCGTCCCAGAGTAAAATCTGAGCCACACATTTGTGTTAAGAAATCTGGTTTAATGAAATGTGCATTATCATTATTAGTTGCTGGTTATATGTGTAATTTGTGTATTCAGACTCTTTTTGACTTGATGTTTTCTTGGATTATACATTTTTGAAATAGTCGCATGATATTGGATTTTTTGCTGACATCCGATATGGCGATATGTTACAACTTATTTGGCCGATAATGGATAGATATATCCACTTATTCCCCACCTAATTCTAGTGATCATCAAGTCTCTTCTGTAGTGAAATTAACATCATATTATACATGCATACTCTTCTTGTGATGGCCCACCAGCAGCTGGAGACATGAAGTACAATACTTTTCAGTGTATGTAATATTCATTCATTGTGCAAAATAAGAAAAAGCATGTTGGCCAGTTCCAGTCTGTCATTTTAAAGCCGATATCTGTCAATGCTGATGATGTGCCAGTATCATCATTCATCCCTAGTCCTGCATGTCAGACAGGGTTTTAGTCTGTAGCGTTCATCCTGTAGAAGGTTGTGTAATCCTTTTGGTTTTTGTTGTTAAAAATACTCCCAAAAAGTGGAGAAGTGGGGTTTTCCAGCGAACAGAGAAAACATACTGTAGTGACTAACTGGTACAGGGTTTCAGCAGTGGGAGGGATTTACTGTGAAATATTTGGCTGCTGATGAATTTCATTTGGGTCAAAGATGAAAAATACAATATAAAGCCCAACAACACAAATGGATCTTGAGTCAGTTACATTGAGTTTAGAACAGTTTGAGTGTTTTTTGATACACATGCACTGACAGTATTTTTCAGACGGCCCTCGGCCCACCTCCCCCTCTGTGTTCTCCTGTTGCCATGGTGAGGAGCTCCTTTTGGCCGCAGCGTTGGTGAAAAGAAATTAACACCAGTCTTAATTAGACTGCAAGGCTTCAATTTCCACCTTCGTCCCTCCTCCTCGTCGTCGCCGTCCTCCTCCTCCTCCTCCTCCTCCTCTTCTGACCTTCTCCTCCCTCTCATCACTCCCCTCTCCCACCTGAAAGGCAGCCTGGCATATTAACACCAGCCACCAGGCATAATTAATGAGACCAGTCAGTCACAGTTGGCCCTCTGAGATTATGAACAGTTCCAACTCGCAAAATGATACACTCAGTTCCTGCTTCAGGAAACATTATGTAAAAATCTGAAAACTAGAGTGCCCAGTCTGAAAGTATGATGATGTTGGTCAGTTTGGAGATGAGTCTGGTTTTTTTAAAAGTTAAGTTTTAGTATCAGTGTTTTCCTAAGAGTCAGATTCACATTAATGTATCTAATATAAAGCACATCAATCAGCACTTAAACTGATTTCTGCTCTCTTCAGTCACTTCTTACGTACCAGCCACTATCTTTAACAATTTACAATACACACACACTTCAACTGTCTCTGGTGCTTGAACTTTAACTGCAGTTTCAGTTTCTGTCATTGGTTCGGCTGCTGTCAGACTCTGTACATCAGGTGACACTATTTTATTCTCTTCAACTGAGAGTTGAGATACTTCAGCTGACATTTAAAGTGTCACTGCTGACCAGGCAGCAGCCTCTGGGGCTGCACAATGAAGCTAACGCGGAAGTGCCAAAACCTGCAGTTCCTCTAATGGCCACTTGAGGCTGGCTCCAAAAGCGAGTCATTCGCCACAGACACCCGAGTTCAAAAACCAGCTTTACAGCAGAAATAAACATGTTTACAGCCTCTTACAAAAAAACCCAGTTTGGGTTTCTGTAACTAATTTCATGACAACTGTTCAGGGGTGAATTTTGGGGTGAATTTTGAAGTTGTGCAAAAATTAAGGACGTTAACGAGGGCATCATGAGGCATCACCACAGTCTGAGTCAGATCCACCTCTCTCTCTACAACTTCTTGTATGGTCACCTCTGGCTCCAACAATCCAAGATGGCGGTGGCCACAGTGCCAGATTCGTGGCTTTAAAAAAGGAGTCCTCAAACAATAAGTGACGTCACAATGGCTTCATCCATTATTTTCATACAGTCTGTACTGGTTACATACTTCCAACTCCCACTTCCATTATCTCTGGTGCTTTAACTTCAATGGAAACATCGTTTAATCTTTAAACTTCACATGCTTTCATCTCTTAAACTTCAACTGTAATTTCAGCTGTATTTAGCTCATAGACATCAACTGACAATGATAGTAATTTTTACTCTTCATCTGTTGCTACCAACTAACACTTCAATTTTTAACAGTGCACACACTTCAGCTTTAGCTTGGGCGTCAGTTGCTGCTTCCATCTCTCACTGTTCAGCTGACCTTTCAGCTATTTCCACCATTTATTCTTCAGCTTTTTACTTTCAGTACTTACAACCTGACGACAACATAAACTGCTTACAGGGCTTAAAATCTCTTTTAGAACTTCGTCAGCTGAAACTTTAACAACCTTAAGTGCTTCTGCTTCAACTGTAATAAAATAATAAATGTAATAAAACATTAACTGTATTTGCTTCATGTAAAATAACCTCCTGGGCCAGAGGTGTATTTGCTGTGTTTATGCTGATTTATCTAAAGGGGTTTGAGGGATCAGTCTGTCTGTGAGGTGTCTGAGCTCTACAGAAGAATTACACAAGGCCGCGTTTTTGTCATTGTCTAAAACTGTCCTCTTATCAGCTGCGACGATGGACAGTGTAAACAAAAATCACAAACCAAAACCGACGTAGTGAAGGTGAGGTTAGTCTCTTGCATGAGCAGCATGTTGGCTTAATGCTCAAACACAGCTCAGTATTAGCACTCACATTTCAAGTGCTTTTCCTGTCATTCTCCCAGTTTTTGTCACACACAGAGACCAGAGGATCAGAGAAACATGAACAAATGAGAGCAGCAGCAGGAGCATAGCCGTACCTGATTAAGTGAAGAAGTAACAACAGATAAAAATCAACCCCGTGAACAGAAAAGCCCGTAATAGGTCTGTGGACAATCCAAGGTTTCCTAGAAGCTTTGTGTAATGAAACTTTGTTTTGTCTCTCCAACACACTGTTTCATTTTGTTCTGTGACTGATTTTATATCATCTACAGTCAGGTGGCTCTAGCGACTCCACAAATTGTCATAAACCCAGACTCTCACTGTTGCTTACATGTATCTGATTTTACTTTATGCTGCTTTAGTAAATGAGAACACCACCTGGTAATGTGTGTAGGACGAGTGTTAGACTTGTCTTAAAGGTGTGAGTTTTTTGTTTGTGTTGTTATATTGGTACTTTGTGTCCTGCAGCAGACGGTCGGCTCCTGTGCCGCTACTATGGTTCCTGAACTCATGTCAGTCTCAGTTATAACTGCTTTCACTGCATTGCATGCTGACAATATGCTCTGAGAAAATCAGCCAAGCTCTGATAGTTCAGTGGCGAGTTATGGATATGTCTAGTTTCCTCTTTGGCCACTCAGATATTCAGTTACGTAGCTTCATTTAATCTTAACAGTGTTTTTTGATTTCTCAAAATCCTTCTGAACACGAGACATTTTGGCATGTTATAGTAAGAAAGCACACGTGTTGATAACAAGATCAGTAGACTCTCCATTTTGATCCAAATTTTGAGGTTTTTTGTGAGTCAGTGAACGCAGCACAGATGGAACTCTTAATGAGTTTTTTGTCCTCAACAGCACTTTGTGTAGTTTGATCAGCTGGGTTGATATTCGATCGATCCGATCAGAGCAGATCGGTGGATGAGAGGAGCAGCTGCTGTAGAATTGAGTGAAAGCAAATTTTAACGAGGGCAGTGAACAGTTGAGTTTCACTTCCACTGCGCTTGGCTTTCCACTGCTCTGTCTGCGCCCACAGTGTGGTGTGAACGTGGTGCAACGAATCACCGAGTGGTATGTATCTTCCAGCAGCGCTACTAATGATCAGTCTAGCTCCACAAACAGAAAATGACGGCCAATAAACCAAAAACACACCAGATAACACTGTCATAGCTGAACAGATGCAAGATGGCGGTGAAGCTAGCAAAAACAGGAACTTATTCAGCTGCGATCCAATGCTTAACTTTGGTGGATCAATATATGTCAGATGCTCCATTTCAAAATAAGACCAAACTTTTCTATGGAGCCCAGTTTTGAGCCACGGTGAATTCCAAACTGTGTTTTTAGCTGAGCTGTTTTCTTGAAAACTTGTGGCCCCTACTGGCTGGTTAAGAGGAGTGAAGATTTGGCTGTCAATGACAGTAAAAAATAGTCAATAAAACAGATTTTTTAACAAAGTTGAAACTCTGCAACCATGAGAGGTCCTAGAGCATACAGTTAGCACATGCACACCAAATGTGAGGCTAATTGGTCCAGTAGTTTGCAAGATTAGCTGCGCACAGACAGATATATATATACACACACACACACACACACACACGCACGCACGCACGCACGCACGCACGCACGCACGCACGCTCATGTATGCATGCAGACATGCGACCGTATGCATGAGCTCCTGTTATCACCTAGATAACAATGGTTTCCCTCCATTTTTCAGTCCTCCACCAGCCGACTAAGATCAGACAGAAGACTGTAAACTGAAATAGCTGCTGCGAGATTAAACACATTTACTCTCAACATACAGTGATTTTACTTTATTTATTTTGTGGCTGTGCATTTCTCTAAATAATAATTTTGTCAGTCATTGAAAACTCAATTCTTATTTCCTTTAAACAAGCAAAACAAATCTGCTAATGAGGTGTAAATGTTGATTTTCCAGACTCCTCTTCTTTGATTCCAGCGCAGTGATCAGCAGTGTTTTGTCGTGTTTCAAGATAATGACACTAATTCCTAAAAACATTTGTTAAAAGTACAATTATCTCACCTCATTAGTCATATCATTTCAGGAAAATAAGTCTCGCAGGTCAACTCCGCTACCAGATGGCTTGTTTTGTGCCATGAAATGAGTTTCCTCTCTGCATTTTGTTGCAGTTGAGGACGACACCGCCGTGAACTGAGAGGTGAAGGCTGGTTTATCATGTTGTCAGCCGGCAAACGGTGATGAATAGACTTACTCTCTTTGTACTGTGCCCTCTCTTCAAGTTCAACAAGAAACAGAAGTTAAGAGTTCCCACCTACACTGTCACATCACTGAACTTCCTTTAAAAAAAAAAAAAAAAAAACAGCTAAGAAAAGCAGGGAGCGTAATCTACGTACTTGTTCATGAACTCAGACAAATATAGGCAGTTGTGCTTTGAATAGTAAAAGCTATAGACTGTTTCAATGGAAATGCATTGCTAGGCAACATGGGTCAGTGTTTCACTTCCTGTCAAGTGATGTCATTCACACACACAAATACAAAACAGGGTGATATTGTCAAGTCTGAAATATAAACCAGGCTGTCAGAAAGCACTCAATCTGCCTACTGTGCCCTGCCTTTATTTAGTTGTTTTTCACTGTTTTTCATAGAGACAGTAAATTTAAAAACACAGATATACATTTTTTTGATACCATTTTAAAGGGGAAATTTGGAGCTTTCTTATACTTTTATTTCTAAGAATAATAGATACGATTTTCAAGTCAGCGTTTTCATTTTTAGTGCCCACCTCCTCCTTGGAGCTCCCTCCTGTGCACATCTCTAGCAGCCAGGTAATCACTGCACTGATTGGGTTGTGGTGCTGAAGGCCACGCCCTCCTCAGGCCCCACAAATAAGGCCATTGATTGGCTCAGTACAGCTGCCGTCCCCCATCATGAACCATTCATAATCAGAGTGGCTTGATTTTTCTCTAAATGTGACTTCAGCAGTGCTACAAATCGTCCAGTTTCAGTGAAGTAGAAAGATCTACAACATATCCTGTTTGAAAGACAGCAAGTACAAATAGTGGTTTACACAAGGTTTCTTGTGTTTGCAAAACCACGATGAGAAAGCATAGTTGTAAAAACTCACATGCTCGTCTGTGAAAATGAAATATTTTTTTCTGTATCAGAACAAAAGCTTTTTTTAACAGTAGAGCCAGAGTACATTTTTTAGTTGCAGCGATAACACTGGATAAGTGTATCACCAGTAAAAACAAACCAGACAAATGTTGAGTTACACCTCATTTTTACATAACATTACATATTTTGTGGAGTTTGCATGTTCTCCCTGTTTCAGCGTGGGTTTTCTCCAGGTGCTCTGGTTTATTCCCAGTTCAAATACATGCAGGTGAGGTTAATTAGCAAGCAAGCAAAGTTTCGCAGACGCTAGTCATAATGTGCTTTGGAGTCAAAGAAATAGAATAATAAAAAATAAAAATAAGATGCCAGATTAAATATACAAGTACAAGAGACATAATTAGATAGCTGTTAACTCTAAATTTCTGGTCTGGTGTGAATGTGAGTGCGAGTGATTGAGGTGTACTCCTCATCTGCCGATTGTTACCGGGGATCAGCTCCAGTCTCTCATTTGACCCTCAAAAACAGTGTTGTATTGTTGTATTGAAGCAAGAGATGGAAATACATTTAACCTTTAAGTACTAAAATTTAGTAGATTATTATTACCAAGTAGTCGTGATGTTAGTGTTTCACCTGCAACCTGCCGGATGTGTAGGCTCACTTAAAAATATCATTGTTAGTAAATTATGACTAACTTGAACATTGCATGCAATAGTCCACCTTCCCCTCCCCTCTCACTGTCTCTCTGTTTCTTTTGCCTTAGTCCTCAGTCCTGACTGTTGGTGGTTTTTGGGTCGGTTTGGGTTCAGATGGTTAATTAGCGAATATTTTTGCTATTGCTATTGCTATTTTTTATGAATGGAATGCAGCACGTGCAACGATTTCATGCAAGATTTGGGACAAACACTTAGCTCTCATTTAATGTTTCTTTATTTTTTTACATGCTCTCATTTGGCATTAATTTTTTTTTTTTTACTTCTATTGAAATACTTGTATTATTATTATTAATTAGTTGAAATATTAAATATCGATGGGCTTATTAGGTCAAAATAATTATTTTTATTTGAAATTCCCCCCCAGTTTCAGCTCAGAAAAATTCTTGCCCTTAGATAAATGTAGTTGATGATGCTGGCTCTAGAGGATAAGCAGATGTAGCTAATAGCTATGGGTGGATGGATATCATGGTGTTTTTAATATCTCCTGGAGGTGGAGTTGAGGTGTGAAATAGAACACACTTCATACTTTTCAGCAGGATTCACCTGTACAGTTTTATAAAGGACAGAGTACGTCCTCCTGCTGGTTTGCACAGTGGTGTAGACCAGGCTGGTCCCTGGAGGCAGGGGGAGGGGGAGGAGGAGGAAGTCGAGGGAGATGTTCTTGTGGGACAACGGGCTCCTCATTATCACGTCTTCCCCCACTCCTCCTTGTCCTCCCTGTTCTTCTACCCCCCACCCCCCAAAAAAACACACATCCCACCTCCCTCCAGCATCCCTCCTCTTCCATTCTCACTGCCTCCCCACAGACACCCCACTCTCTCCTCCTTTTCTCCTCGTCCCCCCCCCCACCCCAAACCTGTCCTCTTTTCCCACAATGCCCCTTTCTCAGCCCTGCTGCCAACACTTCTGGATAATTAGCTCACTGCTCCTCAGATTTGTGTGTGTGATTGTGATTGTGGGTGTAATCAACACCATCATCAACATCACTCTTATTACAATCACTATCATTATTATCACAATAATAATCATCATTAGTATCATCATCACTATTATATTTCTGATCTGAAGGGCTCTGTCGTGTCTGCTTGCAGACAAAACTTTTCACCAAAAAATAAATAGATAAATAAATAAAGTTTTTATTTTTTGAAACTTCAGTGTTTTAAAACTGCGTTATATCCCGTTCTTTGCAGTACTACAGTCTGCAGTGTGGCTCACAGGAAGTGAAAGGTAGTAAAACTGATGAGACTTTTTGTGATCAAAGGTCAAGGTCACTATGGCCTCATCCGTCCCATTGTCTTGAATGCAATATTTCAAGAACACCTTGTAGGATGTCTTCAAATTTGGCACTAAGTCCACTTTGACTCAAGGATAAACTGACAAGATTTTGGTGGTCAAAGGTCAAGGTTACTGTGACCTTGCAATTGTCTCATTCTCGTGAACGTGGTTTGTCAACAACATCTTTTAGGAATTTCTTCAGATCTGGCACAAACATCTGGTTAGACTCAAGGATGAACTGATTAGATATTTATTGTCAAGGTCAAAAGTCAGTCACAAAACATGTTTTTGGCCATAACACGAGAACTCGTGCCAATTATGACAATTGTCCAGTCGAATATAGTGATGACATTATATATCCAAAAGGTCAAAGGTTAGCGTCACTGTGACATCATAATGTTATGCAGAACACTTTTCTGTCCATTATTCATCATCATATCAGGAACAGAAGGGGAGACATTTGGTCAGATACTGAATTGGTGACTCTAATCTTGGGTTGCCACCTTGAAACTGCTGATTGTATAGATTTTCTATGCTGCCTGGTTGGAGATGTGTGTGAAACATCAATGCTTTAGAATATGTAGCTTCTTTGCAGCAGCATCCAACTGTCATGGCGACAAATGAGTCTGGACAGACATGGATATAAACTGTAACTGCAACTTGGCTGGTTTGCAGAGGCATACAACTGCGAGGCGGTAATTCGTATTGGTAGTTATTGTATTCCTAAGGTGTATTGTCTAATGTCCAATATAACTTAAGTGAGGGCTGATGGATGTGGTTGAAATCATGATATTGTTGAGCATATTTTTTAATATCAATATATGTATGTGAGGATATAACAGATGTATGGAAAATAATCAAACTGATGTTCCAAGCAAATGACCTCCTCTGACAAAACTCATTATACATGTGAAAAATATCTCACTCTGAATCATACACCATAATATATGTTGTGATCATGTGACAGTATGGTTTATCTGAAAGTCTGTGAACAATAAAATTAACTTTCTCCCGAGCCCCAGCCTTAATACCACAGTATGAGTAGCACTGGAACCAGAAATTTTCTTTACTTTGCACTATCAGGTCAATATTGTTGTCCACGTTGACATCAAGGACAGATTTTCCCTTGCCTCTTATAATCTTAGGTGGGATCCTCTCTCTTCTAAATCTGAATCAACCTATTGTCCTAACCTGTGGACTAAAGTGAGGAGGAGAGGATGAGAGATGAAAGGAAGGAGTGGAGGACTTTATGGTCAGAAAAGGAGAGACGATGGTGCAGCATCTGAGTGGAATTGTTTGGATTGTGGTATCAAATCCTCCAGAGAGAGATGGAGATGATGGATGGATAGATGGAGTAAGACAGCTCAATGGGATGTTGCTGTATATATAGAGAGGGATAGAAGCAGGTCACTGTGAGCCGGATGGATAGATGGATGGATGGAGGAGAGGAGAGGTGGAGGGGGGGATGGGGGGAAGTGTGTTGGTTTGTGTCATGGCCCATTTAGCTGCTGCCTCTCCTGCCGGCTGCTGAATGTGAAGACAGTAAGCAGGATTATCACCGACTGTCAGACAGTTGCTTCTCTTTTTTTTTCCAGCTTGTAGAAGCAGCCTGTAGTCTCTTTCTCCAGTCACACTTCAGACAGACATTAGCATTGCATGAAAAATAGCAGCCTTCTCGTTCATTTAAACGAGACCACTGTTTTGACACGGCCGGGGGGTTCTACTTCTAACGCCACCGCCCAGCAATGAACGGCCATCAAATGCATGCAGGGACACATTCCCAGGAGGATATTTAATAACATGAAAGGTGCATTTCTGCCGTTTACCTTGTGATTGTTGAGATGGAATAAAAATATATTGTCTCTCCGATAACTCTTAAAACTAACGCATGGATTACTTGGTCATTTTCCTACCCGTTTCTACATATCACAGCAGTCCTTTGTGTTTGTGAATTTGTTTTGTAGTTTCATTTGTCTCTTTAGCTCTAAATGCCCTCAGCCATCCATTTGTGAAGGTCCAGTGTGTAGGATTTAGGTGGATTCATTAGCAGAGATAGAATATAATAAGTGTGCTTTCTTAAGTGTATAAGCACCTGGAAAAAAAACCATTGTGTTTTTGTTACCTTAGAATGAGCCGTTTATATTGACATAGGGGAGGGGTCCTTGTCTACTGCCATGTTTCTACAGTAGCCCAGAACGGACAAACCAGTCACTGCCTCGAGATAGGGCCATTCGCCTTTTCCTGTTGGCCACTGCAGTAAGCAGCCTCTCCGTGACAGGCACTGATGTTTTAAGATGAAACTGCTTTATTTAGCGTTTTTACTGGTTTAAATCACCGGGTCCGTTTGTTTTGAAGAAGAAGAGACTTCTGTTGGATAATTTGGCTCCTAATGAAAACCTCCTTAACGTCTGGATCTAAAGTAGAGATGTACCAATACCACTTTTTCCTTCCTGATACCAAGTACCGATCCGATACTAGCGTGTAAAATAAAAATGGATGGGATATGAATTGTTGTATGTCTCAACTCCTAAAACTCTGTAAAATATTAAGAAATAAATACATAATAGTAGAATTAATGCCATAAAACTTTTTTATTATTATCCAGTGTTAACACAGATCAAGACACAGGTTAAGGTGCATTTCTGATACTGGTATCGTTATTGGTACAACTCTAATCTAAAGGCCCAGACACACCAAACCAACTTCAGAGAACTAGCGGCTATGATGCCTCCCTCCCTGCTGCTTTGCCTGACATCACTGTGTCTTGGCCAAAAAAGTTGCACATGAACACACCGTAAAGACGACAGGAGATGGTCAACCAGCACGTACGTTCTGCGCCTGCGTGCGCGGATACTCCCCTCCACACCAGCAGACGGGTGTAGTCTGTAATCCTCGTTCGAAAAGGGAAACAGAAAGACCGTTTTGACACTAGTGAGCCAGTTAGCACATTAACAACACAATATAGTGTTGAAAGAGCAGAGCATATTTACTGTGCGCCAGTGAATAACACAAACCATCAGGAAAGGTTTCTGCTAAAGAGCTCAGTGGCTCAAGAAAAATAATCTGACCTTTATGTAACAAGTTTGTTTTGGTCTCACTTCCTTTTGACTTGAGCTGTTTGTTTACTTTCCTCACTTCTCGTGTGCTGAGCTAAACTGCCAATCAGAGTGATTTCAGAGTGATTGCGACAATCAGCTTGGTGTGTCAAGACTATAAGTTTTCTCCGACAAGCCAAACAGCACAGGAGAAACACTGATTTGTAACATGAAGCTGCTTTACTCAGTGTTTTTACTGAGACAATCAGCTGGTCTGTTTGTTTTGGAGAAGGAGAGACCTCTGTGGATAATGCAGCTCCTGGTTAAAACCTCCTGCACAATTAAAAGTGAAGGAATTCTAACTGGGAGAAGTCCTCACCCCTAAATCTTACACACTGCTCTATAAAGGCTTGTTGATTGCTGGCCTGCACATCTTTAGGTAAATTTTGTGTTACCTGGTTATTGACTTAAAAGATATTCAATCTAAAGTGTGTTTTTTTTTTTTTTTTTTAATTACATTTTCTTGCACTTTTACACCTCTGTTTTTGTATAGATTCAGTTCTTGTCAAACCAATTAGGTGTCCCATGTCAAAACCATGTCTCATAATTAATACAGTGTTGTTTTGTCTTCTGATTTATTTTTAGTTTTGTCAGCTTCACACCTGCCGTGTGTTTCCACACGGGAGATAACGATCCAGCTAGCAGTCTTGACAACAGAAATGAAGAAATGAGAGAGCATTATGCCTATAAGGGACAAAGTTCAGTTCTAAGTTTTAAATAAAGTCGGTGAAACTTATTTATCCACCGCAGACAAACTTAACTGTGCTTAGCAACAGAGGTGTTTTTACTGCTGGAGGTTAATTAAGTATCAAACGATGGCAGTTTTATTTTTGTGTTCTGGAGCAGATTGACACATGCAAGTAACGCAAGCTTTAACCCTGTCATGACATTAACTGTTTTTAGATTCTGCCTTTACAAGGAAAAATTACTGCATTTCAAATGCTTAATATCTCCACACTGTTGTTACTAAGGTGGGAGTTGTAGAGGTGTGATAATGTCATTTGGTTGGAGTACATGGTTTAGTGTGCAAAGTGTTAAACACTGAGATTAGAGACTGTGTGCGTTGCGTCTCATCTCCTTAAAACAACCTCAACTGAGTAAATTAAGTTGTCTTCACCTTGAATGTGAAGCCTCATGTACATCTTCAGTAACTTGTAGACAGGTGTGTGGGAGGAAAATGTCCACAGGTAAGAGAAGAGAATTCCTACACACTGTCCTTATACTCACAATAAACCTTATTTAAATACACAATGTTTTGGTCTTTAGACCTTCATCAGGTAAAGACATGTCCATAGTCTGGCCCAGAGGTCAATCCTGGCCTGTGGTCTGATTTTTAACATCCTACAACTTGTTCAAAATGGAGTACTGTATGTATGGCCCGCCGCACAATATCAGTTAGTCAACCAATGTCACTTGCATTTTTTTGGTTCACCTCAATGTAGGACTGTCATACAGTTTGTAGACATGCACCAACTGGGAACTACACAGGCTGAATGCGTTCGTTTTCATAAACAGATGGAAAACAAGCAAATGAACAGTTCCCTAACAGCAGACGTGGCCACAACAAAGAAGCGTGATGTCGACAGCGAGGGCCGCTGCTTTCAGGAGCAGTGGAAATTTGAATACTTTTTCACTGAAAGACAAAACAGTGCACAGGATTGTTTTTTAATAACTGATATGATGTGAGAAGCAGCTGGTCCTCGAGGTATTTTCACATTATCTTATCTGGCCCCCATTCAAAACGTTTGGACACCTTTATTGCAGCTTCCAAATAAATTCAAAAATAGTCCACTGACGCCAATAACAGGAGATATGATGAACTCACTGTCTTTGGTTTAGTTTTACTCAGTGTTGCAGGATGTATGGAAAGATGTAAGGTGACGCTATGAACTGATTGTCTTGACTGTTGCGTAAAAAAAAAAAAAGAAAACTAAAAAAAATAAGATTAACCAAACACACAGCGGTTAAAGACTGTAACCCCGTGGCGTCTTCCATGCTCCACACTCACTTCAGCACACCTGCCTTTAATTAAAGGTTCCCGAGATGCCAGGTCAGGTGGCGCATTAGAGTGACTCAAAAAATAATTGGAACCTAGGACTTGCTAGCAATGGCTCTAACGCCTGGGTAAAGTGCAGAATGAAGGAGCATTTCAAAGCACATATTGACGACACCTTCCCAGATGAGGCCAATCGGAGACCATGAGCCGTCGCCACAATAAGTCCCAGTGATTTATAAACCCTTCTTGACCTATTTTGGATTGAAAACAGCACAGCAACAAGATATTCAATGTTTTGTGAATATACACTTATTCTGAATTTGATTTCTGCAACATGTTCCAAAAAAATGGGACAGGAGCATGTTTACCAGCGTGTTGCATCACATTTTCTTTTAACAGCATTTGGTAATTGAGGACTATAATTTCTTGAAGCTTTGAAAGTGAAATTTTTTTCTCAAGATTCACAAGTGACCTCTCCAAAATCTTCAAGATTTAAAGACTATTTCTGTGAAGGAAGGAGCCATTTCTTCATATAGTAAGTGGTTTGAAGTTGGCATTGCGAACAAAGCCTTCTATATAATATTAAATAAAATTTCAGGAAGTGTTTGTCATTTCATGTCATTTCAGATTTCAGATTCCTTTTATTTAAATTTTTATGATGAAACAAAAAAACGAAATTCTGTTTCACATCTAAAACCGGCAAAATTAAAAGTTCTTACTGCAATACAATTATATAATAAATAAATAAATCTAAAATAGAAGCTACTAAAAAGGCCAGTGCAGGGAAAAATACTTCATTGCACATTATTTTTATGAATTGAAATGTTCCAATTTCTTAATCAGTATATTTTTATTGAGTTAATAACAATGCCTGGTCTAAATTTCATGTGAACAGCTGCGTTAGAAATATGTTTAATGAAAAACATTTTGATGTGCTGAATACTTATATATCGAAAAGGATTTCCAAATGATTGCATTCTGTTTCAACTTTATTGGAATTGGGGTTGCACATCGATATAAACGTTGAATCTTATAGTCTAATTTTAAAAACAATCTATCCAAAAACACTTCTTGCACGTCAACAATAAAGTCAGACCATCTAAGGGAAAAACCGTAACAATTGTACACCTCTTTTGGCTGCCCCCTCATACACAAACGTTTTCAGATCATAACCATATGTAACGGTTTAATAAGGCACCAACAAACAAACATTTTCTTGTCCCTCTCTGCCTGCTAACCTGACATTCCCTGTCTCTGTAAATCTGCTGAACCACATGAAGGTTGATGTTTTTGTCTACAATGTGCAGTCATTTTCCAGCAGTGCATTATTCTGTTATATAAAGTCAGACTGGGGAAAAACTCATTGTCATTTCACTCCATTTATCATGTGTTATTGCCCCAAAATGTTCCTGATATGACACATCTATAAAATTTTAATGCCATCTGGACTGATTGTCGGTCTTCCCGGTGTCTGATTGTGTTGTTGAAGTGGGAACTGGAGCTTTTTCGACTGCATTGCATTATGGTACCTCAGGGCTGAAGTGGTGTGAGAGTCTGGACTCCTTTTGTGTGTTTGTGTTAGTCAGCATTTGTGTATAGCTGTGTGTACGGTCAGAATACATGTGTCACAGTGTGTGTGTGTGTGTGTGTTTGCTGTGCGTGCGTGTGTCTCTACAGTCAGTGTGTCTTCACATGTCTGTATGTACTGTGTGTGTCAGGATGTGTGTGTGTGTGTGTCGTGATGCAGGTTGGCTGCTGCTCGCTCGCGGCTCAGCACACTTTATCCTGCTGGAGCTTTGTGTGTGTGTGTCAGTCTGCTGGATGAAGATGGGCGGAGAAGGAGGAGGATGAAGAGCAGGGCTGTTGGTGGTGGTGATGGTGGTGATGGAGAGGGGATGTGGAGGGGGCAGTTAGCTTTCACTGAATGGACCCCACGTGTATCCTAGCAACAGGCTGGTTTGGAAATGGGATGGAGAGATGAACAGAGGGAGAGAGCCCACAAAAAAAAAAACCTGAGGAAATGAGAGAAAGAGAGAGAGAGAGGCTGCTAATAATGTGTGGACGGAGGCAGAGGAGGTGCAGCAGGTCAGAGCAGAGATGGAGGGTCAGATAGAAACGCAGGCTTGATGTGGAAATAGAATCGATATTTATGAAAGAAAGATCAAGGAAATTTTTACACAAGCCTTTGAAATGTTACTTTATAAATAACAAATGATGTGTCTGTTTGCCAGAGTCCAGCAAAATAAATGTGTAAAATAAAAACTCTGCTTATGACTTCATGGTACATTCATTTTTATAAGAACAATAGAGTAAAATGTCTTTTTGTGACAGTCGTGCAGAGACACATCAGTTAAGGGAGAAGAAAAACGGCTCCCAGTCTGTCAAAAACACAACATGTTTTTTAAAATTATCTTATGAGAAATTGATTCCACCCAAATTTCAAATGTAAGGAACAAAAACACAAGTTACTTAATTTTGACAGAAGTCGATGAATAACAATCGCCATCAAATAGACTAAATAAACTCTACTCATTGATAACAAATGTACTATCGATCTATCATTATTTGCCACATGGTACAACTCCAGTGAAATGTGAATCCATCAGCTTCTTCAGCTCATGCACTGTAATTTAGCTGCTGCTTTATAATTGTTTCCAGACAGGCTGCAGTGTTTTAGATGGTTCTGGTAATCCATGGTTTCTGGTGGTTGAATAATTTAACAGTAGGTTTAGATACCGCTGCTTCTGTTGTTTCACCATAGACTCAGTGGATTCCTTGATGTCACTGACGTCATTGTTGTCATCAGTATCATCATGCGGTGGTGTCCTGGAACGTGCTCCAGACTCTAATTGGCTCCATCTCTTGCATCACTGGGGAGATGCATCGTAGTTTGTTTCCATATCTCAACCCGAACAAGACGTTTCACAAGACATTCTTCCAGAGATGGGCAGTGAACAGGCTCTGCAGCCGCCTCTGAATGGCACGTAACAGAGATTCAGTGTGTTTATACCCCTTGTGAGCAGGAACAGGACAACACCTCACATTTCCACTGTAACACCAGTCACCACAAAGCACAAAGCACACTCCTCCTCGCCTTCTGTTAGATCACATACAGAAAAAAGAGTCACCTGGTTGAATGGCAGTGTCCAGGATTTAGCCAAGTTTTGGTGAATCAAAGGATGTTACAGTTCCCAATGTCCTGTTGGAAACTGATGCAGCACGGAGGTTGTAAATTGGCCGTCAACGGAAAACAAGTGCAATTTGAAACTCATGTCTATTAAACCAATTTAAAGTGAACACGAGGCAAATCAACCATCTTTCGGTCGCTGCTTTTAACGTGACATAGATTAGACGCAGCACTGAGGAACTGTCTCTGAGCCGAGAGTCAGCTCATGAGCTAACACAGCAGCAGCGGCTAACATCAGACACTGTGCTGTTCAATGGTCCCAACAAACTCACACCAACACTGAAACAGCATGACTCTGTTGTTAAACCCATTAATAACCTTTAGGGTGTGTTAGCCGTGTGATGCCAACAGTAAGCCCGCTCACCATATAGAAGTCATCTTCACACGTGGGAGGAGTGGTGGCGAGTACTCTATACATTAAGCGAATACACACATCCAAATGAGTACTCGAGAACTCATGCCCATCCCTGTCCAGTTCATCAGCTGGTGCCCATCTTCTCCATTTTTTCCTTGATGTTTACTGATGTTTACATTTAAAAATGTCATCCTGGCTAGCTAGCAGGAGTTGCCAGGACAAACTGGTGAGTAGATGTCCTCATGACACTCAGTCACACGCGACCGTCGTTTAAAGGCAACCTAAAAAATCTGTACTAAACAGACAAATTTAGCCAAATGGAAATATTGCCCAAATGTAGCAGAGCTGACAGAGAGGCAACTGAAAAAACATCCGCACATTCACAAATGAACAAAAACACTAAGTGTTAATGTATTTAATTACCGTCTTGTTATCTGTATGGGATGCTCAGTGATTAATCCACAGCCACTTTTCTTTAAAGGAGAAGCCAGTTGTTATTTTAAATTTTTCGTATTCGACAACAAACAAACAAACTATGTGTTAGTCTAACTTTCAAAATTTTCCGACCTACCTGCCCTGTGTCTTTGAATAAAAAAAGATCTCAGTAATTTCCTGTAACAGCAAGGCTCTGTAGTTTTCAGCAAACAATATTTAAACAATACCTAATGCATTTGTTTGGGGCTATTTTCAGCAGCGGATTAAATCACATTTGATGCACTAGTGAGTATTTCAGAGCAGCAGGACAGTGTATGTAGGACTGAGTCAAACAAACTGATATATCAGGTTTTGAAAGCTTGTTAATGGGACTAAGTCATTGTTGGTTTTGGTGTTTAAAACACCTCGTCCTTCAATTTTGCACTAACAAAAATAAATATCAGCTTTCATAAACTATCGGTGGTTACCACACAGACATCTGAGTATTTATCTAAATAGTTTTTCCATCACTGTTTGCACATAATCACCTCTAAAACCAGCTGACTCGACATAAGGAAATAAAATGAAGGACAGAATGGGGGAAACCTCCTCAAACTGTGGCACGAGACCTGAAAATGGGTCATGGGTCTGTTGCTGGTGAGCAGAGAAACCGATATGTTTTAATGAGTGCGACCCCCAGAGAGACACAAGTCTCACTGCGTCTCTGGTCGGGGGAAAAAACTAAAAATAGTCGTGTTTTCAGTGTTTCAGTGGACGACTCTTTGTCATGGCTGCTGCACAGGACGGACATGTGTGCACACTGCCTGCAGCCTCATGAGATGCACATGCAGCCCCGTGTGTGTGTGTGTGTGTGTGTGTGTGTGTGTGTTTACCGTGTTTATTTGTATGTTCACTGGAGTGTGTCCTGCAGACGGGCAGCTCTGCCCTCGCACCTCTCTCCCTCTCTCCTCTCTGACTTTGACCCGTCTGCTCGGCCAGTAGGAAGTGGGGGGTTGCTGTTTGTGTGTGTGTGTGTGTGTGTGTGTGTGTGTGTGTGTGTGTGTGTGTGTGTGTGTGTGTCGGTCGCATGCTGTGCTGTCCTGTCTGCTGTGCCTTAAGGTGTCCCCTGAACACACACACACACACACAAACAAACACACACACACCCGCCCCGTGGCCCACATAGATGTGTGTGTGTGCATGCTGTCACATAAGCTACAGTCCCGGGCCAGTGATGTGCCCTACAACCTCAGGTCCAGTGTATGTGGGTGTGTGTGTGTTTGTGTGTGTGTGTTATGCTCTGTATCTGTGTGCACGTGTGTAATTGAATCTATGTATGTTTGTGCACACTTTTTTTCTCGCATGTGGAGGTTTTATTGTTTGATATATATATTGTGTGTATATATTGTGTGTGTGTGCTTGTGTGTGTGGTGGTTTTACGTCACATTCAGTCCCAGCATCAGGGACAACGAGCATGGGAGCAGACAGTGGAGGACAAACATGTCCTCTCGGTTCTTTGTGTGTGTATGTGTGTGTGTGTGTCCTGGAGCTGTGTTGTACGGTGGCCCGGCCCCTCCTGTGATGTGCCAGGGAGAGGGAAAGGGCACTGCTGGCCTGGCACGCTGTAAACACACATCAGAGAAACAACAGTTATCACGTTGGAGGTCCTGGGTCACAGCGGGAAGAATAAAACACAGTTCATGCTCAGGAGTCGCCTCCTCACCAAAGATCATATGATGCACCTTATTATAGGCTACGTTCATAAGTAAGTAGAAAGACAAAGAGACATTTCAAGTCTGAATTGCATCATTAACCTCTTACACACTGTTGTGTCTGTTTCATTCATGCATGAGAAGCCAAGTCAAGTCAGTCTTTATTGTGTATATTGTCACAAATCACACTTTGCCTCAGGGGGTGTTACAGTCTGTACAGCAGACGGCACCCTCTGTCCTTCAACCCTCGCAGCATCAGGAAAAAACTCCCCAAAAAACAATATCCAGTGAACTAGTCTCACTGTCTTATTTCTTAACCAACCTTATTGAAGAAATTGTAGAGCATTACCATGGCAACAAACCAAACACTGTCGGACGGACCTTGACATTTCCTGCAGCGTGGTAAAATTCAGCGTGTAAATGACAATAAGAGTTACTTTCAGAATACTTTTGCGTGCTGGAAATGCATCATTTCCACGAAGACAGACCAATGTCAGGGTTCACTTCCCATTGACTCTATAAATCTACAGTGTGTGAATGTTGAGGCAGTTCTGAATGACTGAATGTAACATGATTTTAAAATTAGAGGCAAAGCTCACTCTCTGTTCAGCTATTTCTCATTGTAAGTAAAAAAAACAACAGTTTCTTGATAATGTTTCTGTGACTTATTGTGAAACTGCCAATTACTACTTTAAGCATGAAGCTGTACGAGACATTTGTGGACCTTTGTGGCCCTGGGCATCGCCTCTCAGAAGCTGGCTTATTGTAGGAGGCTGTTGGGGCTGTGTACAGCCCAAGAGGATGACTGCAGGCAAAAATGAAAACATTGTTCTCCTACTAACAGGGTAAAAGTGAATGTCTCTCAAAGATATGGCAGTAAGTGTTTAGTATCAGGTCTCTTATAAAGCAAACTACCACGGCTGCTGTAGAGCCGCCATGGCTGAGCAGCAGTGTATATGGAGCCTTAGTCTTATTAGTTTTAGTCACAAATGATTTCTGCACATTGACAAACTTGCATCTGTTCAGCAGAGTTTTTGACAGGTTTTAAAGTCTTGAAAACTTTGACACCACAAATTTTAGACAGCTAGGATTTGTCCCCAGTTTCATTGCAAACTCTGACTTATCCGTCTCACTGTTAAGAAGCAGAAAAATAACTTGATTAACTAACAAACACCACAGATCCATTCGGCAGCTCCACCATCCACAGTCAGACACTCACGGCTGATTATTTACTGCTGAATTACAGCTCACAATGGCTGACGCTGCTTCGGTGCGAGTTGTTTTGCAGGCTAGCGAAACACACTGGTGCAGACTATTTACTGGAGTATACAGCTAGTCGTCACTCAGATCTCATACTGCTTATACAGCATTAGAAAATAATTGCAAGCAAGGCCGTTAATGACTGTCCGATAGTCCCCCATTGACATCTCGTCTCGTCAGCGAAAATTAAACATAGATTTCAATATAGTTGATATAATCAAGGTCTTTTTTTAAGCTAATTTTTAGCTTGTAATATCTTGTCTTTGTCACAGAAAACAAGGTTGTTGACAAATAATTTTCATCATAGTTTTTGTTAACGAAATTGACATTGCTGAGCAGACATCATCTGAGGCTCAACACTAACTTTAGAAAGTCATGCCAGGCTGACAACCAGGCATCAGCTCTCTGTTGCTGAAAATAAAACTATGGTTACCATTTATAGTCACCTTATATTTTGACTAATTAAGATAGTACGCAGTTAAATGTTGGCTTAATAATGAAAATGTGACAGAAAAGGATGTTTGAAGCTTTATAACAGCACCTTTCTGGTTCAGGTTCATCTGGTTCTTTGTCACTTGAGTCAAGTTGCAGATTAGTTTGTGATATTGATGATCAGTTGAACTTTTCACCTCACTGTCAATCAACTAAATTTGCTTCGCCATTACAGATACCTGTGCACACTTGAGTAAATGTACCAAGGCACGTGCAGCTTGTTTTGCTGTGCGCTGTCTTTTTTTTTTGGCCTGTTTAAAAGTAGTTGCCCAGAAGGCCAAGAGATAGTTTCCAGTTGCTCAAAATGGTTGTCACGGGCAACCTGGCAGCCGTCACTATCGAGTCCTGTCATCAACACAGCACAGCACTGCCCAGACTGTTTGACTGATCAGCATAATGAGGAAGATTTCTAAACATAATTAAAACAACTTTATATTGTTCTGAAACTTGAAACAGTTCAACAGTTTTACGGTAATTATAGTTTGTGCAGTGTTTAATTCTTTCAGAAGGGTGAGAGGTGCTGCACACACCCCCAACCATCATCTTCAACGCCGGTGTCTCTTTTTTGTCTCCTCCGAGGGGGGTCTCCTCTCCTCTTTTTCCGCCACCTCTCCTCTCCGTCCTACTCCAATCAGCGGCAGCGACCATCCGATCGTCTTCCTTCCTTTTTTCCTCTTTCACACCCTCCTCTTTCTTGTCCTCCTCCTCGTCCTCCTCTCCGCCTGGCAGTTGTAATGGCATTGGGGATGGAGGAGGAGGGGGGGGGCATTAGAAACATCCCCTCTGTGATAAGCTGCAGCTGGTTGCCGTAGCAACGCCTATTACAGTACCTGCACCCCGAGATGGAGAGGAGGGGAGGGTGGAGAGAGAAAGACACGGAGATAGAGGTACTGGGTCAAGAGATGGTGTCCTGATTTTGTGTGTGTGTGTGTGTGTGAGTGTGTGTGTGTGGCTTTAGTTCATTGACACTTCATTAGATACTCTACATCTGGCAAAGGCTGCGCTGGGAACACTGCTTCAGAATAACGAGGACACACACTCACACACACACATACGCTGCCCTCCACCTGGACCCCATACCTACACCCACTCAAAGTCCCAACCCCTCCCCCTGAATGCTCCCCCCCCTACACACACACACACACACACACAGACACCTGTCACCCTGGCCTCCCTCACACAGACAGGTAGACAGGCGTCCCGCTTCCTGTCGGCTGCATATTTAACACACTTAACAGCAAATAACAGGTTGTGTCATGTGACGTGGAGACGAAATATTCTTTAAGGCAGCCGTGGACTTCCAGGCTTCCAGTGTCACACACTGTAGCATCAGCTGTGTGTCTCCATATGTATGAGAACATGCTTTTTTTTTTCTCTTGTCCAGAGATTTGAGCTCCATTTATCAATATTTTTATATTTTACAGTGGATTGAATGAGAAAAACCTTCTTCTTCTTCTTCTTCTCACCAACTCTGAGGCACTGCAGAGAATTTTAGCCTCTTCGTTTTAGTTTCAAAGCACATTTACTGTATCGTTTAGTCTCAGTGCTGTATCTACACCAAACCACCAAACAGCAGACAGACAACGGTAAATATTTTTCTCAGGAGTGTGTGGAGACCAAACAGGAGCTAAAAGGAGAGTTAATGTTTGACAAAAACGGACTTTAAAGATTCTCATTCTTCTCATTCTGCTTACGAAGTCTCTTTAAAGGGACAGTTGACCCAAATCAAATAAATTACAATGCCATTTTTCAATAGAGATTGTTTTGGTGTGAGTTGCTGAGTGTTGGAGATTTCAGTTGTAGGGCCGTTGCCTTCTCTCCAATGTAATTGCACAAGGTGGCACTCAGCCTCTGATGCTCAAAGCACCAAAAACATTCATTTGAAAAACTCAACATCAATGTCTTTTTCCCATGGACTGTATAAATAATGGATCCCCAATCCCCAACGTCCCCAGTTGGTTTGTGGACTAGTTTGGTTTGTAGTTATAGAAAAAAAACTTGTCTGTCTGTCACCTTAATTTTAATTTCTAATACCTGCATTAGCCTATTTGGACATTTTGAAGCCTGGACTTTGGTATTTTGGCCATCGCCATCTTGTTTTTTTTGGAGCCAAAATTGTCCATATTTGGGCAAGAGGCTGGCGCTGCGGAGATGTGAGGGGTGGAGCTGACTTAGAAGCTGAGGACACTGCCCTTAATCATGCATAATCTTAGGCCGTAATAAAATGAGTGAGTTATATAAAAATTCAGCCCTGTACAGTTGTCATTAGTTGAAATTCGTTCTAGAGACTAAAACTGCAGTTTTTGGCACGTCCTAGTCGGCTTCATTTTTCATCCCTGGAGGTTACTACTTGCTTTTCCAGAAATCACAACTCAGTTACTCAAGATAATCCACAGACCTTGTGAGTAGTTTCATTTTGGGACTATTTTTTTCTACAAAATTACACTCACCGACTGTATCGCAGAAGGAAACACGCATCTACTGCTAGCTCACGTAGCACCACGAAGCTAGCTAACATTACAGCTCATCCGAGGAGGACGATGTTAATGTGTGCATCTTTCACTGTCACAAGCACGATCGTCTCATCCATGAGTAGATGTACGCTTCTTTTGTTGCATTGATACTGTAGTTTAGGCATGTGAATTTTGATAGAAAGAAAATTATCTTATCTATTATCTTTGGCGCGCCACAAGCCGAGTGCCATCTCGTTTCTTTATACTGGAGAGAAGGCAGACGTCTCTAGAGCCGATATCTCCAACACTCGACAACTCACTAAAACTATCCAGACTGAGGAAAAATATGTAATTTTGAACTGTCTCTTTTAATTTAGCTACAATGCTCAAACTCTGACATGAGCTGAAAGTCGATTCTTATCATTAGTTGTTTGACTGAAAATTAATCTGCAAGCTATTTTTATAACATAATTGAATGTTTAAGTCCTGTTTTTTTCAAGCAGATGTGTCAGTCATACTCTAATTTCAGCTTCTCATTTGTGAGGATTTTCTCCTTTCTCGCTCTTATGTGAAAATGAACTGAATATCTCTGGATTTTGGACTGTTGGTCAACAGCAATAAAAGCTATTAAATGGCTTTGAGGGCTTCAGGAAATTGTGATAAACATTTTGCAGTATTTTCTGAAATTATCTTGGCATTTTTTTCCTGCCATATCACACAGCTCTTGGCTTCATTCTTCCCCAAACATATTTTTTATTTTGGGCTACAAATCCTGAGCAACCTGTCTCACAGAATTAAAACAGTAAGATGAACCTTTGACTGCTCTGTTTAATATTCTCAGTCCTTTCTTGCTTGTTTTTTACACTCATGGACAAAATACTTAACTCCAAACAACAACAGCACCTCAAACTTCAACCTCCAGATGACCACATAGTTGAATCAACAACTGTTTTGTGTACACTATGTCCAGTCATTTGAAAGAGAAACTGAATGTGTCCGTATACACTGTAGGTCCTTCTGCATTGTAACCAGAGAGACTGACTGTACGTGATTGTTTTTACCTCCTAATTGCTCTACACGTTTTTTTCTTGTGAGTGACCGTGACCTCTGGTCCGTGTCTGTGTGTGTGTGTGTGTCCTCACTCCAGCAGCACTTCTTGCAAGACTCGCACTCTGTTCACCAGCGACTCAATTATTGTTAGAAACCCTGCTCAGCACACACACAACCTGTTGCAGAAACTACACTATCTACACACACAAATATACTTCACACAACACACATACAGTACTGAAGCATACACAGACACACACTCACCTGCCCCGTGAGGTCAGCTCTCATTGGTTACCATGGTAATAGCAGGTTTCACCATGCGCTGTAGTTTGGAGTGTGTGTGAGTGTGTGAGTGTGTGTGTGTGATGCACCACCTGTTGTTATCTACTGACACATATTGAGTTCTCTGAGCAGGTAGTGACGCCCTTCCCCCTCCATCCATCCCTCTATTAGTCTTCCTCTCGCTCCTCCTTTTCTTTCTCCCTCCTTTGTTTTCTCTCCTCTCTCCTCTATCGCCCCTTCCCACTGCACAAAAAACAAAACCAACTCACATCAAGGACATCTTGCTTTTTGTATGTGATGGGAAAGGTAACAATCGGCATTCACACCTGGGTCAAATGACTCTGCAGTAGTCATGGGTATTTATCGACTCCTGCTCTGATCGGCAGTGATGGAAGTACAAGTTGGAGATATATAAAGAAGTAACCACTGTAATGTTTTCACCAGTCTCCATGTAGGAGTGGGCGATATATAGAATATACTCGATGTATCGCAGCTTGTTCCACGTGAGATGTAGAAAGTGACTATATTGCAACATCGAGTTTTAATAGTCATGTCATTTTTGAGGCACCGCCATGATACTTGCTTTGGCATTTCGATTCTCACACTCTTTCCTGTTGCTCTCTCTCTCTCTCTCTCTCTCACAGACACACAAATGAAAAATGACTCACTGATACAAAGACTTTTTTTTCTTCCTCTTCCGACAAGAAGAGTGATGACAAATTTTGTATTTTATGTCTGTATTTATGAAATTGTGCATGGTTGCTAGCCTCTATGCGTGAAGCCTCACACAAAAAGCATAAATATATGCAATGGACGTGGAAAGAAACATTGCAATAAAGCATTAAAAAAAAGAAAGGCTCACAAACATAAGTCACACACACACTTCCCTGAACATCCAGATCACTTTCACCTGAGTGATAGTGTGTGAACAAGCAATCTGCAGGGCTCCAGACAGCTACTATTCAGTTGCATTTTGCAACCATGGAGCACCACTGCAGCTTGCAAATATTATTAATATATAAACTGAAGAGCTTTTAGGTTGTTTCCAGTTTACAGTGAATAAATCATCATGTTTAATGATGCTGCGGTAACAGTTTAACTTAATGAGATTAGAGACCTTGTGAGCAGAGGAAGGGTGTGTCTTTGTACCTGCAGAGCTCCAGATTGCAACTATTTAGTCCCATTTTGCGACCATGGAGCACCAGTGCAACTTGCAAATACTATTAATATATGAAGTGGAGAGCTGTTAGTGTGCAGTGAGTAAATCCACATGTTTTAAGGTGCAGCGACACAGTTTAATTTTGTGCTAATAGCTAGCATCTGACTGGTGACAGGAAGCTTCAAATTCGAGCTGAGCCATGTCTTCAAATAAAAGCACCTTTGATTATTTAATTATAACAATACTTTGTTCAACTTTATTATGACAGTAGCTATTTTATTTAACTTTATTGTAACTTTAGTTCATTTATTAATTTTGTGTTTTAGTAGTCTTCAGTACAAAATATTGTGATATATGTGTGTCGTGATATAACCTAAAATATTGTGATATTATTTTTAAGCCATATGGACCAATCTTACCTTCATGCTGCTTTCTACTGTTTACGAACCTGTTTTCCGGCCTGTAGGTGATGTCAAATGTGACATACCAGTAAAAAAAAAAAAAAAAAAAAAAAAAAAAAGAAAGAAAGAAAGGTATGCTTGTTTGCTGCAAAGCTGTGTACGTCTATAGCCTTTTAGCTGGTTTTCCCGTGTTTAAAAAACCTACACACACATGCTGATTTGTTGGAAAAGGGGTCTCTCCAGTCTAGTCTTTCTCTCTGTTTCTTTGTCTACAAAACAAACACCTTTTCCCAACCTTTCCAGTCCCTCTTCTCACAGAGGTACACCTCATACCCCCTCAGCCTTGTGGGGGGAAAAGGGTGGTTCCCAAGACTTCCTGGTATTCCCATGTTGGTGTGAGCGAGACAGACGCAGAGAGAGATACAGAGAGCTCAGTCCTCTGGGAAGTTTGGTTAACATGCAGCAGGTGTAGAAGTCTAATTCAGGGCTGCTCAGTCATTTCACGATAATTATACATCATGACTTTGTTTCACACCATTAAACATCAGAGGAAATTGGCATGTTGGCAACACTAACACATGTCATTATGCTTTAAATATCTACAGAAGCTAAGTGCCCTTTTATGACATGAGTTTCACTTCATAAATGTTGTAATTTTACATGTTGCCATTATGTTTGAAAACAATTACAAGTTATTCACCTGGAAAAGTAGGAAATGTGTCAACGTAATGCATTTGCATTGCTGTCTGTGGGCACGTCAGGGTGCTTTGGCTCCGCTCAGACTGCAGACTGCAGGCAGAAGTGGTCCCATATTGTTTTGCTCATAATGTGACTCAGATCTGTTTTGTTTTCTTCATAACTGTGTGAACAGCACCGATAATTCTGATTCAGCTCAGTCACAGGACTGTCATTTTGCAACCTCAGTCTGAACTGTCACATCGGACTTCATGTGACTTTTACATCACTCAGAGATTGGTCGATTCAACTGAGTGTTTTCTCACAAGACTCTTGTGAATCGGCACTGACAGATAGTTTAAAGTACCTCCTGACATCTGTTTCAGCGAAGTCGTTCATGTCACATTCCTACAAGTGATGGTTCCGACTCTGCATCACGCACGACTCTGTACAGATGTGGCAATTGTTGTTCCATAATTAAAAATCCAGCTGTCTTTCTCCCTATCCTCGTCACCATCTTCTCACCGCTGGCTTCCACTGCATCTAAACTTATAAATGAAACCGTGAACGCTGGCTTCAGTAGCCTCCATGTTTAATAATGTGTGAGATTGAATGGCGTTTGACCATTTTGTTATTTTTCTTTGCACCTGCAGGTCAGTTCAGGACTGAGAGCAGCTCACACTGGTATCTGATATTGGCTACGTTGTAAACAGCTACACAAAAAAATCGGATCTGATCAATTAATGGAATTTAGTACTGAGGCTTGCATGTGAGCGTATCCTTAGACAACCTCTCGAGAGGTTTGTGAAATATGAAACGAGCCTCCCTTGAGTGCGGTCGTGATAAACAGTCATAAGTCACCTCAGACTAACTTTCAGAATCCATCACCAACGCAGCCTGTCAGAACACTTGTCTTCTTTTTCATGAACAGGAGGCGAAGAGTTGACGTTCAAATCCCCACTGAGGCCAGAAAAGTTCCCTCTGCAATATGTGACGAATGCTTGATGCCAACAAATGCAGCATAATAATTTTCTGCCTGTAATCAACAAGACTAAAGATCACAGAATGTGATGCAACAGAATAAACTTGAATAGATTTGTATCTGTAGTCACGCAGCTTTAATGAGATCTGCAACCACCAGTTGTCTGATCTCAAATGTAAAAGACACTCTGCTCTGAAAAACCCGTTTGTATGAATCTCACCAGCGACTCTTCAGAAACAGAGTTACTGTGAATTACAGATGACTCATGACTTAAACAGAAAGTTGTAAATGAGCTTTTGATAGTGCAGAGTAAGGACAGGAGTCAGTAACTGAGTTTGCATTTGAAACGAACATCCTTGTTTTCATTTTCTATTTGTGGTCAAGTGAGAAAGTGCTGCAAGTTTCACAGTCTGAAGGCCGCGAGGCACCATGAGGAGATTAAATCTGAGCACTGATACTAAGGACGCTGGAGCTGTTTGTTTGCCTCCACTTTTAATCCGTCTTTAACATATTTTTTTTTTCCTTAAATCTTAAGTTAAAACTTTAGCCAAGCATTTTATTGATTCTGTTGTTGTTTTATTGCTAGTTTTCTGTTTTCAAAGTGTCCCTGGTGACTTACAATCTAATTTATTATTGTTAACATTACTATAGTCACATCATTACAAACAGACGCAGAGCTGCAACAAACAACACTGTCAGTTCATTTGTTTTTTTGGGGGGGGTTTTTCTCCTAATAATTTAATCAGTCATTTTCTCAGAAAACAGTTGGTAACAAATTCCCAAGACTCAAGGTGATGTCATCACGTGTCTTGCTTTGTCTGACCAGTAATCAAAAACCTGGATATAATCACTTCACAATGACATGGAGCGGCGGTAGCTCAGTCTATAGGCACTTGGCTTGGGAACCCTGGGGTTGCCGGCTCAAGACCCCACACAGACCAACCGTGGAGTGTGGACTGGTAGCTGGAGAGGTGCCAGTTCACCTCCTGGGCACTGCCAAGGTGCCCTTGAACAAGGGACTGAACCCCCAACTGCTCAGGGCGCCTGTCCAAGCAGCCCCCTGCTCTGACATCTCTCCATTTAATGCATGTATAGGTCCTGTTTGTGTGTGTGTGTGTGTGTGTGTTTTGGGCCTGTGACAACAGAGTGGAAAAAAAAATAGAATTTCTCTTGTGGATTTATAAAGTTTATCAATATAAAGCACTGAAAAAAAAGCAAATCCTCGCAGGTGCTGTAATATTTGTCATTTTTGCATGCATATATTAATTAAATTGCTGACTATTAGTTTTCTGTCTGTCGCCTAATAGATTTATGAATTGTTTTATTCCTGCACAAGGCAGAAGCGATGCTCCCTGAGCTCTTAGTCTTCATATCTGATGATTAAACTTTAAAAACATGATGTTTTTTTCTGTCGTCTATCATCTGTCTATCACTTCCTGAATAAAGTTTAGGGGGAAACAAGCAGTTCTATTTTGATATTTTTTTTTACACCTAGTTTAAACAGTTTTAATGAGCTTTGGGAGTTTCTAGACGTAACAGGTGACATCATCCAAACACTGAGCCATACTCTGCTGACATGTTTTTGTCACAATGGATCCATTCTCACACTTGAATTCACTTTTTGAGCTCATCTTGTTTGTTTGCATGTAGTTTACCGTCGTTTTGTAGACATCCCTGGTTTGATTCTGTTTAGGAATCTCTGGCATGTCACTTTGAGCCTGTTTATACCTGGTATGAAGATGTGTTTTGGTGATCTGAACACAAGTGGACAGCGGAGACACATCGACGTTCACACCTGTGTCTAACGTGTTTCCAGCTGACCCTTTGGGCTTATGCTACAAGGTCAAAGGGCCTCGCACACAGTTATAATGTTCACACTCTTACTAGCAAGCTCGTCACGTTAGCCAGTGGTGTAGCTTTTGGGGGCGGGACGCAAAGGACACATTCCCCTCAATATTTAGGACATGGGCTTTTGTCCCCCCAGTAAAAAGATGAAAGTAGTCAAGAATTTTTGACACAATAAAAGACATTGCATCATAAATTGGAAAAGGAAAAGGAACAAATTGGTGCATTAAAATTCACTAGAATGTAGGAAATTAAATGTTTGCTGTCAGCAGAATTCAACATGGCAAAACGATGGACAGCAAGCTATAGAGTGTTAGTGCGCTGTCACCAAAACAACCTTGTCAGAAAAATATATGTGACCTCCTCGGCAAGTGGTCTGAGTGATCAGATCACAATGCATCCTGGTGGTCGTTTACACACAAGCTGTCTGCTTGTGATCGAATCACCCAAGACACGTTAATACCAGCTATAAACAGACTTGCTGTCCTCATGTCTCCTGTCTGTCTTCACTGTAAACTTTTAATCAAAAGCCAAAATGCCAAAAAGTCAAAATGTCTCTCTCTTTTTCCAGTGTGTGGACGGTGTATCAGGGGTCGACTCGTCCCTGAAGCGCGTGGCGGTGGTGGAGGATTTCTTCGACATCATCTATGCCATGCACGTGGAGATCAGCACCGACCCCGGCAAAGCTCCGAAACACGCCGGCCAGAAAAAGACCTACAAAGCTGTAAGAGTCATATCCTGTTAGCCTTTATACGACATGTTGAGAGTACTGCTTTGAGGCAGACAGTTTCTGCTTTCGTTCTGAATTTAAATATCTGATTCTTTCTGGTTTCTCTCTCTGTCATATTTATCGTTTCATCTTCATCGTTCACTCTCACTCTGTCACCTCTCTCTTTTTCGTTGTCACACCTCTGTCTCCTGTGTCTCAGGCCGCCCTCCAACCTCTACCCTGCAGAGTTCATTCTCTCTTTCATAACTTGTGTCGTCTGTTGCTTAACACTCTGTCCTCTCCCTATCTCACCGTCATTTCCTCTCTTCCTCTTCTTCTGGGCTTCATTCCTCTTTTACTGTCTCGTAACATTTCAGTTTCTGATCAGATGAATTTCACTCTGAATCTTTCTGAAACTAAACTGGCGGACTCAGCCAGTCAGTTTCGACTTTCACTTTGTGTGTTTTGGTATTTTGATAAGAAGGTGTCACTTTGTCAGTGGAGCTGGATTAGTCGGCGAACTCATTAGTTGATCAACAGATAATCAAATGGCATTTATCAGCAAAATTACCAACATCACATAGTTCCAGCTTCTTATTTGTGACGATTTGCTGCCTTTTTTTCTCTTCTCACTAAAAATCTTTTAAGTTTTTGACAGCTGGAGAACAAACTGTTAATTTAATTAGTTAAGAAAATAATTGGCAGATTAATTGGTGAGGAAAATAATTGTTAGCTGCTGCCGTACTTGAATTTTTTATGCCAAATATTTCTGCTGCTGTATGATTTTGAAATAAAAAAACTGTCAGAGAGAGAGAGGAAAAAAGAGAGTCCATTGAATTAATTTTGAAACAACAGAAAATGAAAGGTAACAGGATGTGGACATCTCACAGTGTGTGTAAGTGGGTAACCCTCATTATCAGCATCACTGTTATTCAAGAATTTCTCTTCGATTCCACCTTGGTTTTCCTTTCTTTGTCAACCTGTTCCAGAGGCCTGCACTACGAAGCCATTTCAGCATGCCAAGGATACGTTTCCGTTGTCTGGCTTCACTAATCCTAACACTAGCCATCTGGAAAACCAGTATCACAATGTCGGTTATCAACTAGTTCAGTCAACTCATAATCAGAACCATGAATGGAGTTAGTCTTTAAACAATAATGGATGAAACAGTGATGCTACTTACCTGTGCGGACAGCAAAAAGTCATATTTATCAGACTGGAATTTAAACCATAGCGTATCATGTTAGAGCAGATGACATCAAAGAAGATGCAGAAACTCTAGAAAGAAAAATTAAAAGTAAGCTGAGGCTTAAAATACATGTACTGTAGGTATTATGAGACTATATACAACTTATAAAGTGAGGTTTTTCTGCTGTTTAGCTGGAGGATGAAGGATCTCCTCTGAATATGTCACACAAAATGCTTTAAAGTAACACCTGACTGTTTCTGCTGCTGAAGTAAAGAGTGGAAATGTAGCCTCGGTAATGACTGATCAGGTCTGTTTGCCCGAAATGTAGCATTTATAAAAACATGAGCTAATTAACAGTTAGTGGATTATTTTACTAATAGATTATGAAATGTGTTTTCATTTCATCACACAGGTGTCTCATGTTATTATGAGCTGCAGTGACAGAATCAGAGTGTAATCAAAGTTGTGACAGCCACACTGTCAGAGTTAAAATGCAGCTAAAGTCGTTATTATGTGTTTAGTGTTGTAATTGATCTGTTTGTTAGAATATCTGTTTTAAAACCAGAGTAATCACAGAAAGATTCTGCTGAGTATATAAGTATACACACTCTGTTTTTACCTGTCTCTCTGAACACTTCTTTCTTCAGTGATCTGATTGGTCAGAGGTCTGGCTGTAGACAGGTTGTGATCTGATGCTTCGAACATAACCTGGTCAGCATCAGTTACCTCGGTGATTTATCCCAGTAAAAAGAGAACCAGCTTCGTGGCACTGAAAACCCAGAGTTAACCCTGTAGTAACCTCACTAACTTCAAATCCTGCTTCATAGTACAGGCCTCTGGCTTACCTAAGTTCAGCTGAGCTCAGTTTAATTCAGCTCCATTCAACTGCCTGTGGATATTCTCATTTATCCAGGTCACAGCTCAATTCAATTCACCTTTATGTATCCCAAAGGAAATTTTTGTGCCAAAGAATGCTTCAAATTACAGTAACAAAGAAAGGACAGCAGAGGAGATACAGGAACACCAATACAGCTGGACTGGGGAGCCACAGAAAGGTTCACAGACTGAGATCAATGCAAGGAAATGTTGATTTATTGGAACATCTGTGCACTGATGATAGTGAAGGACTGAGGCGTTTATTTTTTGCACTTTGAGCTTTTTTTCGTGCACGTGTGTTCCAAATATTCAAATATACAAGATACACAATGTTTATGGAGAAAGAACCAAAAGCCAGTGTCTAAAAATGCAGATTGCACATGATAATATAGGATATGTGATAATACTGGACCTAATAAATTACGCAGCCATTATCCTAAACATCACTCTAACCTCAAAGTTCAAACCAAGAAACTGTTAAACCTGTGGAGACCTTCAGCTGATGATGGAGGCGGATGTTCAGATTGTCAGTTCTGGAGTTTAGAGCTGACGGTAAACCAACCTGTGCTGTTGCAGCGTATATATTTCTGCACTGGTGACACTGCCCTCTTTTGGTGAAACAGAGTAAGTGCAGCTTCCACAGATTGATCTCTGTGCAGAGGGACAAAGCTGAAGCAACTCTGTCTGTCCTCTGTTTTTGTCCCTTTTTATTACTTTTTTTTTTACATGTCCTGTCCTTCCTTTTTATTTGTTAGCAATTTGCATGTTTCTTTTTCTGTCTGTATGTCTTCAAAAAGCAACAACACACAGATTTGGTCGGTCAGACTGTCCTCTGTGTCCTTCCACAGTATATATGATGTATATACAGTATAGTTGAAGCCAGGAGCTGGTCTGAGTGCCACCAAAGGCTGTGAGTGACATTTGCCTTTGCTTTACCCCCTCCTTTCTTTACACACACACACACACACACACACACACACACACACACACATGCAGTCCATGCTGCACAGCAACCCCCCATCCACCCACGCTGGCTATTTTCCACCCTTCCTCCCCTCCTCTTTTGTGTCTTTGTGCCTCTCTTCCAGAATAAATGTTTGATTTATGCATATGCACATTCAAACACACCCACTAATTTATAGACCTCATATCCTCGGCATCGCTGAGGAGCGCAGTGACTCTAAAAAAATAAATTAAAAAATCCATCTTTAAATGCTTTGAGACGAACAGGTAATGGAGGCCGGTCTCTGCATTCTGGGACCATTTTTTTACTTGGTGAAATGCAGACAACACGACTTGAATGATAAAGAGTTCTAACAGAAAATGTTTTACTGGTTTAATAATCAACTGTAAATATTAGATTTTGGTGTCAGACTGAAGTTGTTTTGTTATGGTACAGACAGATCACATGTCTTTGGGGTAAAAGAAGTGACTCTCACTTTCTATCAAGTGAAAACTGCCTCACATTCTTACCATGTCCCTGCAACTCAGGGCTGTTAAAAAGTCATTCTGGGAAATAAAGAAATTAAATTACACAGCATTGCTGCCAAACTGCGCCACACAAAGTATGAACATGAAGGAAAAAACATAATTTCCCAGATAACTGTGCAGTGTGTTTTTGCAGAAGCTATTCAGTCATAAACATCCACTTTCCTCTCTTTATGTAACAAAACTTTTTAGTGCTTCAAATGTTTCAACACTAAATGCACATTATGATTATTATGAATCGTTGAGATCAGAAAAGTGACAGGTGAAAGTAAATGATGTAGAATAAATGAAGTCTGTCTGCACTGTGTCTCTGTTCAGATACCACCATTAAACCACTCAGACGCTTTTTGTGTCATCTGTGCTTTCAGAAACTAGACAAACAGTTTGAACAACACTCTGTGTGTCTGTCTCTTTCTATGTCTCTTTCACAGATAGCCGAGACGTACGCCTTCCTGCCCAGAGAGGCAGTGACTCGTTTCCTGATGAGCTGTGGAGAGTGTCAGAAGAGGATGCACATCAGCACCACAGGACAGGACTACAAAGGTACAAACACACCACACTAGCAAACGTCCAAGTCAGCGAGTCCTCTCGACTCAGTTTGACCCCGAAGATGTTTTTTATGCAGCACAACCTGCAGCAAACATCTTAGTGGGATCATCCCAGCAATGCTACTGCTGTTGTTTCAATGCAGTCTTATCTCTTTGCCACAAACAGGTGATGATGGCTGATCATTTACTATAAAGTGTATTATATTTACCCTCAATCATTTTTATTTGGGTCTGAATTCTGAGCGTGAAATGCGCTTTTTAAGAAGGAAACTGCCGATCAAAGTCTGTTTTGGTGTGTTCTAAAAAAATCTGTTCAGTAAAGGCCTTGTTAGGGCGAAATTTAATGAATTGCCATGAGTGATGTCACTTGAGTCAGTACTGGTTGGGTCTGAAGACTACAAGTTTGAAAATGGACAAAAATTTGGGGGTGTGGAGTTGGAAAAGACCACTGTAGCCTGCTGCCAGAGGCGCCAGGCTACAGTAGCTGCTACTAGCATAATTGTCAGGTAACCGAGTTGCATTGTGGGTAATGCAGGCACCAGGTTTGACAAGAAGGAAGAATGTACAAAATAAAAAAAAGATCATTTTTGGTTCTGCTGCATCGATTTTGCTTTATTCCCCATGTGCTAAAATGGTAACGATCCATCAATCTGTATCAATATGTCGATTCGATAATCAACCGTCCAATCATCGATTCCAAGTGAAAACATTGATCCATATCATCAACTTTAGGATATGCCTTTATTTTGAAATTCTGTGTCACTGTCAAACAGTGGCAGGTAGATGGGAAACAGCCAAGAGAAGGACAATAAGGATATTATTTATTTATTATTTACTTGGGAATAAATCAGCAGTGTGGAAATTTTTTAATTCAGAGAAAATGTGGGGCAACAGACAAAGCGTGAGCTGTATGTAAACACTGCTGTTATAAGATAAAAGATGATGTAATAGTATCTGCCTGGCCAGGCCTCCTACTCTGCTAACTGTTCGCTTCAGCAACGTTAGCTGTTCTGTTTCCACAATGTTTGGCTTAAAAAATGTGCACGTAGGCTGAAATTCAACAGTGCTTTTCTGTTGGGCGATACAGAGACTTAAACCAACAGTGAGCAATAAAACTATAAATAATACATAGATGTATTTGTTAAGCTATGAGTAGAGGAGAAGTCTGGTAGCTGCTAGGCTAATTTATGCAGTGTAAAAGTGCTTGAGCTAATAATGACTGACCTGCAAAAAACAGCTGACATGCCTCTGAACCTTGTCAGCTATTATTTAGCTGAATTTATACTTTGAATTTATACAATACTTTTGTTAAATGACCTTGTTATTATTACTCCATGTTTTATGGCTGTTTGGGGGAGTGTTCCTTCAGTGCTTAAGCCAGATGTTCCTGAAGTTTTATGAAAAAGATGATGGTTTGGGTTAAAATGAAAAAAAAAAAAAAAAAAAAAAATCTTTCTGTCAGAAAGCCTGAAAGGTTAACTTATCCCACGTGCTGTTTTATGTGTGTTAGTGGAGTCAATTAAAAGTGAACTTTACTGCACTGAAGCAGTTACACTTAGTTGTTTTTCATCTTTATGGCCAAAAGCAAAAAGAAAAATGTGTGGCATCCTCTTCTCTACCTGATTGCTTTAAATGGTCAGATGATATCGTCTCATATCGATCGCAGACCCCTGAAATGAATTTAATTGAAATCGTATCGTTGCAGACTTTGTAATATAAGCAAATATCTTATCGATGTCCAAAGAATTCATAAAATATCATATTGTAATGAAACTAGTGAGTTATACCCCTAGTATGTTCACACACATACAAGGAATTTGACTTTATTTTTTGCATTACTCTCAATGCACATACACAGAAATGGACATAACAGCTAAGAACAAGGTCCGCAGAGCTGGACAAATGAAGGAATATATAGGACTAGTATTCACTATTTTATGTGATAAATGTTGTATATAATACATAGATTTATAAAACAACAACAACCACCAACAAAAGAGGTTCATCTGTGGAGCACTCCTTTAGATATTTTGCACTTTATCTGCAGCAGCCAGAGGGAAGTAAAACCACAACCAAAACTTTTCTCCATCAGAGGCCGGCGGCAGCAGAGTTCTCTCAGCAGATAAATCAACTTTGGAAAGTATCTTGGCTCACTGACGGATGATTTTAGATTCCCTTTGAGGAAATTTGTAAACCTGTAGGTGCAGACTGTAGTTTATTTAGATTATCACCACAGGCCTTGTCTATAAGGTAAAGCAGAGACAGTGTGTATATCTTAGCTCACTGTAAATTCCATCAGAAAGGATTAAATGATTTTATTTGTGTTTCTTTGTGTGTTGCTTATACTTATTTTTTGCCTTTAGTTCTTCCTAATGTTGCTCTGTGAAACTAATGAGCAAACTGAAGTGTAAAATCACACTGTCAAAGTCGACATGAGCAGATAAAAGAAGATGAATGATTTTAACATTGTGAAAACAGATAAATTTAGTCAGTATTTCCACTGGTGATCCTCTCTTCTCTCTCTTTCTTCATTCACTTAATTCCACTTCAGTTTAATAAATTTAACAGTTTATATTGGCATGAAATTGGAGTCCGATACTGGCAAAGAAAATATGAAGTCTCCTCTCGCTCTGCTGTTTTTCTTCCTCTGCATCTCCATTAAAACATGAAGGCTCAAAGGAATCCCTCCTGTCTCTCACTCTTCTTCTGCGTCTTTATCATCTCTCTCTTCTATTCACCTTCTTTCCCTGAAACGTCTTTCAATTAGAGACTCGCTTCTCTCTCACACATATTTGCCTTCCCCCTCTCTTGACAAAGTCGTCAACACGTCCTCTGATTGCAAAGAAACAAAAATAAAATCCAGCAGATTCAAAAACATGGAAAGTTTCTCTAAAAGAAATCCACCTCAGCTGCACTGATAAAAGTTTGCAGCAATCATCGTGTTAAGCTTTAATTCATTTTTGACAAATAGTACATTTTATTATTTACGATTTTACAAATCACATTGTTTTACCCAGATTTATATTCCTGCGACGTAAACCTGGGAGGACGCAGGGGTTTGTTTTTAATGAGAAATGAAGAGTGTGTGAAATACTGAATAAACACATTCTGTATCTGTTTTTAAAGCTGAAATATGCATCGCTTCTCCTCGAGATAAAAGGCGTGCTGTTACAGTGGTCCGGCCTTCCTCGTGCCAACACACCTGTCAGTCATGTTGATGAGCAGCCTGTGGCCGAGCTGAGCAGCGTCTGTGAAGTCTCCACAGGATCTGAGCAAGGAGACAATTAAAGATAAAACTAATGGTCACTGATTTCAGATGTTAAGCTTCACTGTGTTTTCCTTTTTCTGCCTTACCTTCGTTCCACTAAAAATGATACTCCAGAGCTAATTTAATGTAAACATAGAGATGTAAAGTAAGAATGAGCAAACAAAGGTACAATGTGGAGGAAACAGATTAGTATCATATTATAACGTAAAAAGTTTGTAGTTATAACAAGATGTTTTTCCACATTATTACGACCTGCAAATTTATCACGTTATACACGGGTTAGACGCCATGGTTTCCATGGGAACGCAGCTAGTTTCATCTTAAGTAGACTGAAAACAAAACAGCCCCCTCAGTCACTGCATCCCGGCTCCTGGCCCGAGTGGACTCTCTGTGATATGTACTCCAGTTGTGTCCGTGGAGGGTGTGACTCATTCTTCCTTTTGTGCAGCACCATGCATTTTAAGTTATGTATGCATCCTGTTCACAGTATTATCCACAGCAGAGTCTCATCATGTCTCAGCAATACTCCTCATTTTATCCGTTCTCCACTTGCTGTTCATAATTCAAGTTTTACCTCATAACATGTTATAATAGGAGATAATTTACTTTTAATTTATTTATTTATTTAATTTATTTTTTAATAAGATAAATAATCTATTGTTTTGGCAGCAATATGCTGTCCTAATTTGGGGAAAGATGTCACACAGCCTGCATTTATGATCCCACATCCTAAAGAAGCCAAACAAAACTTACTTCACTGATTTATCATTGCACTATAACATTGTCAACTGTTGCAGCAGAACCAGATGTAGCGGCTTTTTCATGTCCACAAATTCCTTGTCAAATCCTGGAGCCTGCATTACCCACAATGCAACTTAACCAGGACAGTTCAGGTCTATACAGCTACACTGTGCGACATGGATCTACTGTAATAAACTTGGGTACGATGTCAAGTTTGATGTCTGCAGACTGTACGATGACACTGCCGACTAAATCACAGGCTACGATGTACGATGCAATAGCTTCCCATACTGAGTGCACGAGGATGCTGCACAGGTTATTACTTCTCCAACTGTGAGGCACAACAAAGAGGGTTTGCTAGCTGCTAGGTGTCCCACCTGACAGCCGTGACTTCGCCTCTGTTTCCTTCCATGCTTTGTCCTGCTTTACACGATCATGGTCAGAGCTGGAGGACACGTCATACAGACAAGGCTTCTGCTGCCACAACTCCACAAGGTTGTCTTCTTGTCTTATCTCCATAGCGCGCTGCAATCTGTCTGTTTATTTGGGTTTAGTGCCAGTGCATCATTTCATGCTGCATTTCTGTTGGTTGGTTAGTAGACACAGGTCGTAACAGCAGTCACACAGTGAGATGATCATCCCACATTTCTGTTAGAATTTTATCCCAGGCTGTCTTTGATCGTCAGACTGTGACAACAGCCATCCTTGAGCTTCTCTCACTGTGCCATGTAGGACCACTGTTTTAGAGCCACGACCAAAGATATCGCCACGTTTCTTCTTTCGTTTCAAGTTTATTTATTTAGAAATGGGACAATGCATATTAATGAACATTTTAAAAGAAAAAAAATGTAAATATGAGAAGAGATTGTAGCCGTACGGCTAATTTCCATCTCCTGTCCTATAGGCAGGTAGGTGTAAGAGGAGAAGAGGAGGGAGGAAGGACAATAAGAACTTTCCACAACAACCACAATAACAACAAAATATTCTATATTCTATTGCAGGGTGCCCGGACATAATAAAATGCTGATTCATATTGCAGAAATACCCGTAATAAAGTACTAATAAGTGCGATAATCTATTGCCGAATGCCCATAGTAAAGTGCATCGTGCATACAACAAACAACAGTTTAAGATACAACAGCATACAGCAAATAGACAAAAAGTATACAAATTTAGTTTTCGATGCACGATAGGAGAATGTTGCTTGTTTCCTGAGTGGTACCGTACAATCACCCCTTGAGCCTGCTCTGGTGGATCTGTTTGAGTTTCTTTTGACAAAGACTTGTAGTGATGGTGGAGCTTGATCATGAAGAATTTTATAAATAAGTACAGAATCAGTGTATTGTGCAAAAATACATTCCAAAAGTTCAACAGTCTGATTAATCCAAATCCAGAAGGGCATCTTCTTGCACCGTCTTATACAAAACTCTCTTTTTGTCTTACTGTCTCTCTGCTGCAGCTCAGCGAGGCAATGCTGAGCATTCAACTGCCCAGCTTTTTTTTTGTTTGTTTGTTGTTTGTTTGTTTGTTTGTTTGTTTGTTTGTTTAATTTACAGTGTATTTTCTGACTGTAAGGACCAAAGACTAGCTTGTTAGTCAAGGATATCTTTAAGGCCAGTATGGAGAGAAAACCCAATTACTGCAATGTACACATGGCACGTGAGTATTGTTTTAAGACAAACTAAAAAAACAGACAAACCTGTCCTTTGAGGAGCAACCAGACTCTGACATGTGTCGTTTGTAATAACAGGAATATGAAATGTATGGAAATATAACATTTAATGATGCCCTCAGTCCCTCAACAGGAAATACTGTCAGAGTATCTGAGCTTAGACATTTTTAGCTGCCAGCTGAAAGACAAGATGCTGACATCCATTTTACATTCCTCCCCTTCCCCTCCTCTGCCAGCCCTCTGCCCACCCGCCATTATATATTTTCTACAACTACTGGCACCCTGAAGGCCCCCCTCCCCATCTTCCTCCACACTCCCATCCCTCCCTCATCCCACCTCCTCCTGCTACCCATCCTTCCATCCCCCCCTCCAGCTTGTTCATCTCTGTTTTCTCTCCTCCATGCCTCCCACCCACTGTCTCGCTTCCAGCTCTTCTTCTCTTTCCCATTATCCCCCTCTACGCTGCTCCAAGCTTCCTGTCCCATCCCTGTATCCCTCGTCGCCCCATTCTCCTTTCCTTTCCTTCATCGCCTTCTCTACCCGTCCTCATACCCTCCATCCTTCCTTCACTCCGCTTCCCCCCCTGGTTTTTCCTCCACGTCCCTCATTAAACAGAGGAGTCATTGGAGTGTCCTGTCTCTCTCCTCAATTAGCCAAATTAATGGCTTTTAACAAAGAAAATGGCCCAGGAAACGAGCTCATTTTCCACAGAGTCGGGGGGGAGACGGAGAAAGAACCGGCGCTGCTGGGAGGGGCTGGAGAGGAAATCTGAAGTACAGGGTAAAAAGACCGAGAGTGAAATGTAGAAGAGGAAGAAATACGAGTCTGAGCAGAGGAAGACAAAAGGAGGTGTAGAAGATGAGGGGTGAGAGGGGAGTCCTGGCAGGGAGAAGTTGCCCTCAAACGTCACTACATTTACCCCAAACCAGATTCAGACAGAAGCCTCGATGCTGCTGACACCATGGAGTCAGTTCTCTATGTGAAAAATGTGAAAGCTGTTGTTTAAAAAAAAGTGAGGAAGAAACTTCTGAACTCCCCCCTTTTTTTTTTTTTTTTTTTTTACATGAATTAAAACGAACCATTTGTCTGTTTGGATCAGCTGATCACTGATTGAAAAAAAGAAAAGGTAAAATTACAAAATGAAAAATGAAGATATGATGTTTCCACAGGACATAATGGAAGATATTTAATTAGAAGATGAAATAAGCTGTGCAAACAATCGAATACACACACACACACACACACACACGCAGAGTAATGACAGCAGCCGTAATACTTCAGCTCAGTGTGTGTGTGTGTGTGTGTGTGTGTGTGTGTGTGTGTGTGTGTGTGTGTCTTCACTGGATGCCACTCAGAGAGAGAGCAGCTAATTGCCTTCCGACCCTGTGGGGGTTCGGCCTCTCCCCGACACACGCGCACACACGCACACACACACACACACATGTGCACACACACGACCTCAGCCCTCTTTATCGCTACGCTGAAGTGACTCCCACTAAAGTTCAGCTGTGAATTATTAAATGCAATTAATCAGCGTGGACCAGGGCCATGTTTCATTGACACAGGCAGCAGGCTCACTGTGAGAGTGTGAGCGTGTCTGTGTCTGTGTGTGTGTGTGTGTGTGTGTGTGTGTGTGTGTGTGTGTGTGTGTCATTTCTTGTAACAAAATTGCAACTCAAGTGTGTCTGAGTTTGCAGCACAGTGTCTGTGTTATCTCAATTTATTCTGTACATATTTATCACGTCAGCTCGTCCCAAAAAAGTGATCAATCTTCTGTTCTGTTTTTCCCTTTTAACGTGTTTTTGAGGAAGTCTTGTTTATCCAAATTAAAGTTTAAGGGTAGACAGTGTTGCTCGCTGTGCAGATTGTAAAACCTTTTGTGTCATTTTAAATAAAATACTTGACTTAAACTGTTAAAGGCAGAGCAAAGTTAGAGGACATGAGCTGAATGCCAACAGTCCATTTACCTTAAGCTTAATTTTTATGTTAAGTGCATAATGTACAGTGCACATTCTTTGTGTGCTGAGGTTTTTATGTTATTTTTCTTGTTAGAGATCTGAAGATGTTCCTCAGGTTTAGGGGACAGTTCACTCTGAAATCAAAAAGCAATATTTTTCCTCTTACCTGTGCTGTTCATCAGTCTAGATTGTTTTGATGTGAGCTGCTGAGTGTTGGAGGTCTCGTCCGTAGAGATGTCTGCCTTCTCCCCGCTATAACAGAACTAGATGACACTCAGCTTGTGTTGCTCAAAGTGCCAAGAAAATAATTTGAAAAACTCAACATCAATGTCTCTTTGCAGAAATCATGACCTGGTTACTCAATATAATCCACAGCAGTTTCGTGTAGGAACTATTTTTCTGTCTACCAATATACATGCCTGATGTATCACAGTCACGTGCTTGTGACAGTGCGAGATGTGACATAAACAGCGTCCTTAATTCCTATTACTCTCATTTTGAGCAGTAAAAATATTTGTAACACATCTGTCTCGTTATTTAGTTTTACGCGTTTATAAGAAAATATCCTGTCCAAGATCATTGTTGTCCTGTCTGATCGGGGGTCTGGAGCCTCATGTTGAAGACCACGTGGCAGCTTTGTGTCGCATAATCAGTCAGTTATCACACTCTGTCCCTCTCTGGAGAATACACACACTCTCTCTTTCTTCTCTTTCTCCCGTCCTCCTACAAGACTATCAATCACCAATCAATGATGACAGTCCTGTCTATTCTGCTAAGCCTTATTGATCTCATGCCCCGTATTCATGTCCATTCTGTAGATGCTCCAGACGTTAGACACGTCCTTTACGAGGTCAGGAGATTAATGACTGGAAGCAGAGGAGAGGAGTGTGGGTGATTGAGAGATAGTGCGGTTTATTGTGTGCTTTTATTTGGTGTTTTCTCTCCCTCCTTCTACAACCCTGCAAACTGTTCTACAAAGACTGCAATGATTTGCTCATCTTGCTGGACCCATATTCAGCTGAATACAGTATAAAGACTTATAATGTTCAAACTGATAAACTTCACACACTTGAATTTAGGCCCAAGTCAGGGTTGTAAGTGAGCTCTGTGAAGCAGAAAGAAGCTCCTGAAGTGAGCATTTGGACAGAGAAAGAAATGTATACCTTTATTTTATGTTATAACTCAGCATCTCTTCACTCTCTCATGTCAAGTCAGCTTTATTTGTATAGATCATTATAGCAAATTAAATATTTGTCTTAAGGGGGGCTTCACAATTTGCACAGCACACATCATTCTCTGCCCTCAAACCCTCGCTTCAGATAAGGAAAAACACATTTAAATATGGAAACATCTCACTGGATGGACAGACATGCAACAATGTTGTGTGTACCAAATACTCAAAAAAGTAAAATTGCTGTACAGACAATCACGATGATTAAATTACAGATAGATTGTAAACATGTATGAAGAATATGGATCCAGGTGTTGCTGAAGAGACCTGAGCCACACGGCCTCCTCTCAACCACACACACCTGGAATGAGGACACACCACCCAAACACACACACAAACAAATGACAGGGAGCTAACATAAAGTTGAGACTTGGAGCTGAGTTCTAAGTTTGGATTTAAAGGCCTTAACAGAGTCAGACTGTTTCTCTTTGTGTGTTGCTCTCCAGCTCTAGAGGGTCCTCTAGTGTTGGCTCTCTGACAAAGCATGATAACAGACATCAGCATTAACAGTCGGTGGGTTTCAAAGATGACCAGCCAGCTTTCACAGATGAGATTATTATTATACATGCAGTGCATTTAGGGAATTGTGAAAAACTACGAATTTTAAAGTCATTATGGAACATTTTGAAAAGCTGAAATTGAGGAGGCGATGATGAAATAAAGATCTTGCAACACAGCAGCACTGTAGGAAATACTATTTTTTCCTTGAGCTTTTGATTCAGGTGATAGTCTGTGGTGTTGTCAAGCAAATCCTTTTGTTCTGTTGAGTGTCTTTCAGTCAGTGTTGGTACATGATCACCTTTCTATGAAGTAGCTGAATCACAGTCAGTGCCACTGTTCATATCTATTGCAAGGGAGTTTTAGAAGTTGCAGAATGTGACTGATTTCCTACATTATTATATTATTTTTTATCACACATTCAGTGTTCTAATCCCCAGTCCTTCACCTATTTAGTACCATTATACCTGTATATAATGTCTTACTATTGCCATGACTTGTGCATACACATTATATATCACTATTGGGATAAGTTGTCTTTAATAAGTCCTCTTTACAAATAGATTTTTTATAAAAGGTATTAAAAAATGCTGTAGAATGGCTCAACCATACTGAGACGAGGATCCATCAGAGCAACAGTTTAATACGAATAGAAGAAACCAGCACTGGTAAAAGTAACAGGAACAAGAAGCTTAACATCAAAATATGTACAGATTTAAATAGAAACTGTTTCCTCCTGAACTATCAAGTGCACAATACTTCCTCTAACAAGCTGGAACAACAGGCTTGTTAGAGGAATATAATAACATGTTGCTTTAGCTGAAACAGAAGCTTAGACTAAGTTCAAAATGAAAATAAACCGAGTCACACTGTAATTTCTTACTTAATTACGTACTTTTTTGTGTCAGGTGTCAAAGTGCAAACAAAAAAGCATCAAAGTAGACCCCATAGGTCACAAAGGTCCAGGCTAATTATTTACATATTAATTATTAATGTTTGTTTATTAACTGGCCTCTTGTCACAGGCCTCCAGGCAAAGCACGGTAGGTATCCTCAGTCTGGGGTCAGCACTGTTGTGACTGGATCATTATCAGCTGAATATACTAAGGACTGAGACATCACAGTTTAAACTTCTTCAGTCTTATCACTGCAGAGGACCCAAAGAAAAACAGACTAACTCAATATTTAGAGCCCTGTTGCACCGCTGTGGTTCAATAATGATCGAGGATTACTGATGCTTCCCTCGACTGAAGAACAAACTCAAAATACAAGTTTATACAGTATTCTCCCCTGTCATGGAACAATGACAACATTTACATGTTGTGACTTCTTGTACTCTGTGAACACAGTCTTCATCTTTCATTCCTTCAACCAACTTCTTGATAAGGTCAGTGTTGTGATATTTGTGCATAGCCAAAAATCTGTTGGTATCCAACTCTGTCAGTAAGTCTAAAAATAGGTGTGTTTCTACATCAGACCAGAAATGTGGGCTTTTGTTCATCCACTATCTCAGGGCATCCTTACTGCAGCATCCTTAGGTTCAGTTTCAACCTGTGATGCTCTGCTGCACGTCATCCCCTCTCTCTTCCCCTCCTTTCACTTTAAAGCTTTCCTGTCCAATAAAGACAAAATGCCAAAAAGTAATCTTTAAAGAAGTAGATAAAATAAATAAATACAATTAATGGGCTTTTCTTTTAAGCAGGCATCTCTATCCCAGCCTTGCAAACTTTTTGGTAGTTGGTTTGTGTACAACGTCTATTCTATACAACGCATATTCTGAATGTGCTGTATGTCCAAAGAATACGATTAAAACCTGGATAATACCAATGCTACATTTGGCAAAAGGCCTAATATTAGTTTGCATGTGAACGTAACAGAATTCTCGGTTTGAACCCAGGCTGGAGGAGCCCCTCTGTGTGGAGTTTGCATGTTCTCCCTGTGTCAGCGTGGGTTTCCTCCAGGTGCTCCAGCTTCCTCCCACAGTCCAAACACATGCAGGTTAACTGGTGACTCTAAAGAAGAAAGAAGAAGAGGAAAAAACAAATAAAAACAGCTGGTTCAGCCTCATTATAAGATGCCTACTGCAACTGCTGCAAATGTTCGTAACGTGTTCATATCTGCCCTTTATACTACATATCACACTGCACTGTGCTTTCTGCAGATCTGGTTCATGACTACACTGCATTTAGTTGTCTTGAAGCACTTCACCTGTTCATGTTGTTAAAAACTAAGGTTGAGCATTTTGCATATTCCAATTTGCCAATAACTGCTGCAGAGCCTCCCACGCTCCCTGCGAGCATCCTGTGCGGTGCAAAGCAGGACGTGCTGTGAAAGAACTCCTTTTCCCCCCGTGATGTACACAGCATCACTGGTAAAAATCAGGGGACAGATCGTTGTCACTGCTTGATGTTTGTTGTCTTTTCTCTTGTCCTCTCCAGAGAACGACAGGCCGAGCTCCCTGGTGCTGGAGGTGATAGACTACAACATGCCTCTCACCACCACCTACATGAAACCACATGAAGCTGCAGTGCATGAGCAACAACAAGGTACGTGAGGTCACTGCGACAGAGCTGCATGTTAAACAGCTGAGACGAGCGCGAGGCTGCGGTGCCACATTGTTTCTGAATTTGTTTTTGTCTGTGCCGTCAGACAGAATATGTTTGTTTCTGTGCACCCTGAGACCACGGGAATCTCCCCCAGAGTGGATCATACAGTAAAGCTTGACAAACCAGCAGGTTCTTTTGTACGCTGGAGTATTGAGCACAGGCGTGTAGGAGGAAACCAGGAGGCCCACTAATGCCTTGCTTAGGAGGAAAACTCCCACACACCGTCTTGCAATTAAAACACTGTAATGAGAAAAAATGTGAGTGTTTCAGTCTGACAGTCGTGGAGGTCAGTGGACCAAAACCATTTCTTCTTATTAAGAATGCGACACTGCTGTTTGTGTATTCTCTGCACAGAATGTATATTTATCTGAAAACTAATTTATGCTGGCTTCCAAAGATGTGAACAAATGACCTGAGAAACGGTTAGACAAGTTTTCTCATGTCTCAGAATCAAAAAGTTTTCTGATGCATACAGAGTAGTTTTTCCATTCAATTTCATTTCATTTGGCACTCGTTCATTATCAATTCATTTCCATTTTTAAAAGTATGGATCATTTAAACATTTAATCTACATAATGCAAGAAAAATAATAACGTCTTCAAACAGCATGTGTGTTTTGTGTGATGTCACAATGCGATGGCACAGTTTGGTCAGGTTCAGGGACAAATCGTGGCTCTGGGTTAAAACAAGTACTGAACTGAAGTTAGGGGATGATGTTGATCGTGGTCAAGAAGACAAGTCAACTGGCAAAGTCCCATGTTTTATCGACGCATCCATCCACACTGAACTCCACCCTAGGCTGACTTTGAAGCTTTGTTACAATCACACTCCTTTTCCTTTGCTCCAGACCACAGACTGTGTATAAAGATGGACATTGCATCTCCTCTACCTCCTACTGAACACAAATAAAGCCAAATTATTCTGGATATTGGCGTTGCCGTCTTGCGTTGTTGACATCATTTGGACCCAGAATATGTGCCGTAGCAATCTGGAAGTGGAGCCGAGCACACTGATTGACACACACAGCTGACAGTCATGATGTCAGACCCCCTTTTTATAGCATCAAAGAACTAATTAAAATCAAAGTTAGCAGGAAAACACTTGAACAAACATCAGCGTAAGAAGAACCACCTAAAATGACAGAAGCCGTTTTTAGGAAAAACTTGTCTGACGTGTACTTTAAATTTTCAGTTTGGCCAATGTCCCATCCGTCTGCATAGGAGGGGGTGCGGGTTATGACCTATGCTGCAGCAGCCAGCAGAAGGGTTTAAGAGGGTTTGGCCTCAGTTTTGGGAGCTTTCATACCATCCATGTTTTATACAGACATTACTCCAGATGATCAGATAAGAGTCATTTGAACATACACGTATATGATTCTGGGGCATTTGCAGACACACTGGTCATTGGAAGAGATGACCAGAATTAGTGCTGCTCAATTATGGCAAAATAATAATCCCAATTATTTTGATTTATATTGAAATCACGATTACTTAACATGATAACTCATTGGCTTTGAGAACATCATCCATTCATTGGACATTAGCACTGGTGTTTCTTTTTAACGCTGAATGTCTTTTAACTTTAGATACATTTGAACTGAAAAGCAATGAAAATAAATAAGAATAGATAAATAAAAGAAACAGTTTTCAAATGTATTAAAATAAGGAGGAGATGGGTCTTTAGCTTTTTGTTCTTAGCTTTGTATCTTAGCTTTTTGTCCCTTTATTACGTGGTCATAGTATCATCAAGTCTGACTCCAGGAAATCAAGTTTGTTTGACCTTTCTTCTCAACCAATGACTCTCTTTCTGCCATCTTCTTACAAGTTCTGCCAGCAAAGTCTCAAATCGATGCACCGTGACTCGCTGTTTTCAACTCACACTGTTACTTCTGTTTGGACTTTGGGGGGAGGGGCCAAGCACAGCCACTTGGAAGGGGTGCGCTTGATTTACCAAATAAAAGACAAAACAGGAGCAACATCTGTAGACTTGTCATGTGGCACAAATTCATTTTATCTCAATAACCTTGTTTTGAAAACTGAGGGAAGCCATAATCGTCACTGAAAATAAAATCCTCACCAGAACCAAGAATCTACAGTCTAAGGTTGATTGTTTCTGTCATCTCTCGCCCGACTTTGTTCAGTAACCTGGAAGTCTAACAGTGTTGTATCTGGAGGGAAACTCTGTTAGAACAGCTGGAGGAGTTCTGAGATTGTGAGGAAAATCAGCTTCATCTTTCGTGGATCAGTGCCATGCAGGCTTGGCAAGGCATTTCAGCGGTGTGTGTGTGTGTGTGTGTGTGTGTGTGTGTGTGTGTGTGGGTGTGGGGATTGGTATATTCCATATTGTTCCCAATTACCACCACCACTACTCCACCCTGCACCACTGTGACTATCAGTACCACACACTCACTGTCAGTCAAATTCTCGGTGTGTGCGCGCGTGCGTGAGTGTGTGTGTGTGGCTGTGTATGCGTATGTGTGTGTGTCTAGATAACGGCTGGGTGAACAGAGGGTTGTGCTCGTTCCAATTAAGCCAGGCCCCTGAGCGTCAAGTTAATTAGCTGAGGAGAGGGAGAGACACTGAAGTGCCAATTTACACTGGAATGCCAATATATCTGCCTGTCTGTCTGTCTGTCCAATAGACACACACACACACACGCACACACACACACACACACGCACACACACATACACATACACATACTCAGAGCATATGTTAAAACACACGTACATCTATGACCCTCTTCTGGCCTTTTTCAAAGGCCCTCTACAGTCCACTACTTCGTCATGTAACGTGTTCCTGCCTTTACCACCTTATTGACAAGTCAGCTTCTTCTTAGATTAAAAAATGTTCTACCTCCAACTCACAGTAGATGAGTGGATACTTTCTGTCTGTTAGAGTAAAGAAACTTAGATATTCCTAATCGACTGTATAAAAGAAGTGGACGTAACCGAGTCTGAAAAGTGAAGCGGAAAAGTCTAAAACCAGTCTGCACGGGTCCATTTTTGAGAAACCTGCACCCGCCGACACCCATAAAGCTCAGTGCCAGAACCAACTCGTTACCCACGTCATGTCTAAGTCAAAGCTGCACCTGTGATTGAACGCACACAGGCTACAGTCTCCGTTCTTGAATTACAAAGCGGAGGAGACGTTTCTTTCACTGGCTGCGCTTGAAACATTTTAGCATGCTCCTTCCAACACCATAAAACCTCCAAAGGATCCTCCTTAGGTGTCTTGAACTCCATGTAGGCTGCCACCTCATCCTCGGGCTGCAAAGTTTTATCGCCGCTGACAGATGTGACGACAGGGTCAAAGTTCAACCTGTGTCACTGACTTTATAAAATAAAAGCAACTGCAGCGTGATAATAGTGATTAAGATGTCAACATATTACACATATACTGCACATCTTTTTCATTGCTTAATTCTGAAAAATAATATATTTTGTTTTCACTTGCTGCCCGCCTGTGTGTACTTCATTTTCACCTGTGCCCATGCCTGTACCCTTGAACTTATATGTATTTTTTTTTCAGCCATTACACAGCTTTTTGCTGGTTATCTTTGGGGTACCTCCAGTACGTGACCTGGTGCAGGACCTTAAACCTGCATTCTTTCTAATGGCCAGCAGAGGGTGGCTCCACTGGTTTAGGGCTGCATGCAGGTTTTTTTTCAGCCAAACATTGTTGAAACAGAAGTTAACAAAGTGAGATGCTCAGACAGGAACATTGTGTTTCATGAGTATTTTATCTCATAATGGTTTTTATGTTGTTTACATAGAGTATGTGCTCTGTCTGTGGAGGAAATAATGTTATCCTCATCATCTTTGCCTTGGCTGCTTGCTGTTATCTGCCTGCCGCTGTTTCAGTGACACAGAATTCCAAAATAAGGACGTACCCTAAAGGTGATGATATGGATTGAGGTTTTCACTTTGCATTGATGATATTGAATCGTTGATTATTGAATCGATACATAAATCAACATCGATGGATCGTTACACCCCTAATTTAAATTCCCGTGAACTGTGTTTTGGAAGTATGAAAGCTGACATTTTGAGCAGGGACTTCACAAGGTCTACTCAGGAGCCAGGTGCAGTAGAAATGGACGAAGTCTTTTTTGCTCTGTAATTGGTATGCTTGATACTGACCTTCCAATTAAAATAAAAAACCCACACATACAGTTATGTACTTAAACCTTCATCCACACTCTCCTCTTTTTTTCATTTTCTTCTCTCTCTCTCTCTCTCTCTCTCTCTCTCTCTCTCTCTCACACACACACACTCACACACACACACACACACCGTCACACCTGCAACAACCTCAGTAAAGCTGTTCTAATTAGTTCACACCGACATATTGACACGATTCTCATTATCACTCTCATGTTAAAATCCAGCACAGAACAAAACCAGCATGTTTTCTCTGGTGTTTTTCTGCATTAAAGTGAGCGTTGTTGTCGCTGAAGCTGCGGCAGGCAGAAATCTGGAAAGGGCAGAATGAGTAGAATTAAAACATGCACTGTCCTCCTGCAGCTCCCCTCTCTCTGTCCTGAGCCCCTACAATCAGACAACTGCAGGCATGTGCATGTGTGTCTTACAGTAACTCAGTGTTTCTCATACATTGGTTTAACTGTACAGTTGCCCATAGTGCTTTCACTCAGCCCCTCCTTGCCCCGCTCTCTCTCTCTCTCTCTCTCTGTTTATCAGACCATAAATAAGACAAGAATTAGCAAGCTAATGCTAGCCGCCCCCCGTCCCTCCGCCTCACTCCTCGCCACCCTGACTGATTCCTTGGGAAGAGCACAGGCAGCAGTTTGGAAGATGAACCTTTGGTCAGCAGCTGTAGCAGGTCAAATATGGCTCGACTCTTTTTTAGACTGTCTTTTTTGGGGTGCTTTTCAGTGCAGGCAGTTGCTGCCAATGCTAGAAAGGCAACTTTCCCTGCAGGATTCTTTGTCATTGAACCAGGCTTTCACCAAAAGCACACTAACGCACATCTGTATTTGTAGAGCAGTGATAATTAATTAGGCCACCAAATTATTGTAACTGTTTTTAATGTGCAGACTTTGTTAAAAAGTAAAAAGGTCTTAGTGTGCCCTGAACATCATGGCTTACGTACTGTACCTAAAACAAACAACAGTGTACGCACATGAAAAAAACTTCAACAGTTGTTGGATCAAAATTCAGACAGAAGGTCTGCACACAGTTGGTGATCTTATAGAGATCTTCGTCAAGCAGTGTTACAGTTCTTGACATGCTGTACCTTAAATCAGACAGCTGAAGTATGTCAGAGAAGTAAAAATTAAGATTTGTTTTCTGCCTTGTTGGATTTCACATCTTGAAGTTGAACACTTTACTGTAACCCCTCCTATTAAGCATTATAAATGCTATATAAACATGTAATAAGTGGGTTATAACACACTACAATGCAGCTGTAGGCATATTACAGTTTTCATTATGGATTTTTTTTTAAATGTTTAAAGGCTGCTAATAAAGATTAAAGTGTTATCAGAGTTTTAAAAATCTGGATTCCTTCATTTCTTTAAGGCTTATGACCAAGATAAACTGGAAAAATAAACTTCTCACCAACAGTGAAACAGAGAAACAGTTTCTTAATGCTTTCCACACTTAAAATTCATATCACCTTTTGGCTGATACATTGGACTAATGCTACTGAAAAAAAAAACTGCTCTGAAGAATATTCTATTGCCGCTGGTCTTTTGGAAGTCAGCTTTTGAAAAGCTGCAAAATTTCTGCTGTTTGTTCACCTCCCAACCTCGTCCACCTCCACCTCTATCACCACCTCCACCGAAACATTCAAAGTCAGACCAGCCTGTCTTTTCAAACCTGTAGCTCGAGAAAGAGCTGAGGCAAAGTTTTAGCAGGAAGTATAGAATATGTATGTGCATTTTTGTGTGTGTATATATGTGTGTGTGTGTGTGTGTGTGTGTGTGTGTGTGTGTCAAGATGAGACTGTGCTGCAGAAAGATTATAGTGTTCGGCCCAGAGGAGCAAAAGTACAGACAGGAATAGAGGAACAATGACTCACTCACCTATAGAAATAACATAGGACATGAGGGAGCATTAGGTTCGGTTTGTGGTGTGTGTGTGTGTGTGTGTGTGTGTGTGTGTGTGTGTGTGTGTGTGTGTGTGTGTGTGTGTGTGTGTGTGTGTGAGACAGAGTGCAGGATAGTTCAATAGCATAGCATTCTGTGAAAAGAAGGTCTGAGTCTTTTGTCTGGGTTGTTGTTATGAGAGAGGGAGCGAGAGAGGAGAGGAGGGAGAGAAGGGCATTTGTACTTTTACTCAGGAGAGAACATGAGCCAAAGGGAAGACAGACGAAGAAGAAAAAGGGAGGAGGATGTACTGCATATTTGTGATTTGTGAATCCTCCACCGGCTCCATTAGCACTCATCCCAAGCCTCCGTTCATCTGCCCATCCCTTTATCTTTCCTTCCATCCGCCCCCCGTCCCAATTCAATAACAGGAGGAAATTACCCAGGATGCTTCCTGGCAGGGGGGCGGGGGTGGTGGGGGAGTGTGGTGGTGGAGGAGGAGGTGGTGGTGGTGGGGGGGGGTGACTGCTGCAGACAATGTAGAAATGGGTGAGGAGTGAGAGGAGACAAGAGGGGGGAGGAGGAGAGAGATGGCAGGGCGGTGGCTCTGTCTGGCTGGGGAAGGGACGGAGGAAGATAGAGAGGAGGAGGAGGAGAAGGAGGAGTGGAAATGAAGACGGGAGTAGGTGGATGTACTCGGCCGGGGTGAAAATAAAAATGAGAAAATTTGTAGGTGACGGTGGGATGCAGGGGGGGAGGAGGAGGAATGAGAGGAGGGGGTTGGGGGAGGAATCAGAGAAGGAATTAAAAAAGGAGAATGAGGTGGTTCATTATCGTTTATGGTCTCCCCCTCTCCCTCTCTCTGCCCATTATTTCAGCTACCTCCGGAGGAAAGACATTTCATTATTTTTGGGAGGAGGGGTGTGTGTGTGTGTGTGTGTGTGTGTGTGTGTGTGTGTGTGTGTGTGTGCTTGCAGAGGGGAGATAGGATGGGGGTTGGTCTATTATAATTACTAAAAGACTGTTGAAGACAGCAGAAAAAAAATCATACATTTGGAGATAAAAGGCTCGTCGGTGGAAAAGCCTCGACAAAGTGACCCGAACCTTTTGTCCGCAGTTTGTGGGCTGAAAAATGAAAGCTGATCTTGAGTCCTGGCCTCTTCTTTAAATCTGTGTATGTGCAGTTGGTAAACATTAGCCTGGTCCTCGAACTCTGCTGCTGTACAAGTAATAATCAAGAGAAATAAAATGTATTGTGATTTATTGTGTCTTGCACAAAGCGTCTAAACTTCACACACTTGGAAAATAATGAGGACTTTTCTCATGTCATGTCGCGATGTCACGAAGTTGAGGGCAGTTCTTCGAAATCAAGAAGAAGGGTGAATAATACAAATGACCTCGAGGCCTCACAATCTAACAAATGGTAAGTAGTTGCTAGAGTAGCACGTAAACCGAGATGGGCAGTTATCCCACAGCCATAAATTACTTGAGCCAGTTGACCTTTTAATAATATAAAGCTTGTTTATGCTCACTACCTCTCACGGCCTCATAGCAGACAGAGCTTGTTCTAGCATCCCGGGGAAGGTCTTTGTAATTGTTTTCAATATGAGTGAATGGTTTTGCTCGCTGCTTCTGCAAAGCTGAGTGCGTCATTTTTCCAGCTCTGTGCAAGTGTTTTTGCAGGAGCACCCTGAACACCTTAAGCTGGAAGAACTTCAACTCGGAGCAAAAAAAGCTTGAGCAAAGTTGCATTTTTTTCCAATTGTTCAATCACATGAATTGAAAGACTTCCTCTGTCGTGGCGGTGACAGCAAGTGGTAGCTGCAAGACGTATGTGAACACAGTGTAGCCTCAACTACTTTACCGAACATTATAAAGCTCTTCTTAAGTTCTTCTTAAGTCGTTCATCAAACGAAACATGATGAACAATGCAAATGTGATCGGTAGGATGAATGAGACTCCATTGTAGATGCCAGTTGGAAATGTTGATGGCTCGCAGCTTCCTGTTTACAATAATAAAGTATGCGTGAGCGTAACCGATGCGGTGACGTAGTGAGTGGTGTCCCGAAAAAAGTCACATTTTCATCATGTTTCCTATGTTGTTTTTGTTTGTTTGAGCTTTGACCGGAGCTCTTCTACTTACATCATCTTGCTGTGCCCTTTTATTCCGGTTTAATGGCACCTGACTGGTGAATTAGCTGCACCAGTCGTTCCTGTGCCCCCAACGTCATGCTTCTTGCTGATTTTTTGGCAGTTTGGTTAATATTAGTGCTACATATTCTGAGCCAGTACAGTTATTGAAGAAATCTGAAGCTTTTCCTAATGCTAACCAAACCAAGTGTTTAGTTGCCTTACATCATCCATATCTTAACCGTAGTGTATTTGCCATAAGCACAATCTTTCCCTGACCTTATTCATCTCATGTAAAACATAAAGATTGTGAACAAAACTGTGACTGAACAGGCTTCTCAGAATAATCCAGTGTTAATATTCTTAAGAATTCAGTGATACCAACAAGCTGTTTAATGTAACATGTCTGCCTTAAAATAAAATACGCATATAACAAAGACAGTAACAGTGCCAGTCACATCTGAAAAACTCACCTCTCACTGGGCTCCACTAAATGGCTGGAAGGACTGATTTTATATTTTTGATGGCCAGATGTTCAGGTTTCTCTTGTTACACTCGTCACACTGCTCAGCAGCACAGAGGTCACCTTCACTCAACTCTAACTAGTTATCTAATGAGCTGTCAATCAAACATAAAAGGGACACTATTCCATATTTTCACTTGATGTGATGAAGAAAGTGCAGCTGTTCAGAACTTAAATCTTAAAACAAAGATTTAAGATGAAAAATTAAAGTAAGGAAACAGCAGGTGAACAATTACCAGATATTTCTAAAGAGCCGACAATGAACACAACTAACATTAAGCTACACACTCGCCATTTTGAGTTTCCCGTGGCTTTAAAGCTCTTCTCTGCAGCGTTACGATGTTCATGTTGATTCTAATTTAGGGTCGCTGCTCTTTATTTAAAATCCTCATTTGTCTTTAGTCTTCTCCGCACGTAAAGTTTACCTACCAAGACTGTGTTGGCACTCAGCAGGTGAAGTGAGTCTGCAGGCTGCAGCGCACCTCATCGCATACAGCTCACATGATGAATTCAGATCAGTGGGTGCTCACTGTTCACCTGCAAACAAGAGTTTAAACATACAATACTGTTTGACTTTCAGGAACGTGTTGCAAAGATCACAGCATGTACGTTTTGATCACAGGTCCAATTACTAAATTGAAGATGAAAAATGCTGAGGGCAAGTGAAACTGTATTTGTTCACACACAGCTAACGAGAGACATCACAGGGCCTCTCCAGAGGGGACTGATATTTAGCACAGCTGGTCTGGAATTTGCCACAGGAAGCCAAATTAAAATGTGTTTTAGTTTAATCACATATTTCATATGGAGAGAAATTCATACTAGAATATAGGCACAAGTACTAATAGGGGTGTAAGCCACAAGTTTCTGCTGCCATGGCAAGATTTCAATTTGGTTAAATTTAGTGGGCTGCGACTGATATTAGACGATGCCAGCAAATATTGTTATTGTCTTAGCCCCTTTCCCACTGCACAAAAACCACTACACCCGCTAACATATGTTTTTTTGTTATTGACAGGAAAGGTTACAGTCACCATGCACACTTGGGTGAAATGACTCTGCAGTAGTCACAGGTGTTTATCAGCTCTGATCGGCTTTGATTGGCAGTAATGGAAACATGACATACAGGTGGACGTGCTAATTTTAGCCTCTTTGTCGGCACAATGCAATAACAGGCCATCACATAATACCATCCACCTTTGTCCAGGCAGCACTAGAACATCGTTCAGAATTAGTCTGCACTGAGTTTGAGAGAGAGACTGAATAAGTGTGACAGATAAAGAAGCTTTCTGCGTGGCTTTCTTCTGTTTACTGACCTGTTTTCCTGCCAGTCTGCGATGTCACCAGAAAAAAAACCCTCACACACAGAAAGGCTGACTTTTCTCATGTGAAGTCGTGAACACAGCTCTGGTCTACTGACATTCAGACAGGAGTTGTTGGCCTATTTTTAAGTGGTTTTCCCATGTTTAAAAAAGCCTGTACACGTGCTAATTTTAGTGTTTAAATGGTATTTTTCTAGGCTGTTTATTATAATCTGCCTGGCGCTATGATGTTTTTTTGGGGTTAAAATAAGTGCATTTGTTACGTGGACTTCCGGTTTCACATGGGACACAAACCACAGTCTCATGTGTGAAAGTCCTGTTTGTTTGTTTTTTACCCATCCACCACCACAACTACCCTATGTGGACTTTGTGGCTCTTCATTCTGTCACCTGACTGCCTTATTTTCTCCCATTATAATCACTACGGCCACTAGAGCTCGCCACCAATAAATATAAATTGTAATAAGATGCTTGCACAGGTGACCTATATGGCCTTTTTTGGGCGAGAGTGAGCTGCAACTGCTGGATATACACATGCAAAAAACTACAGTAAAGAAATACTTAAATGTATAATGATTAACAAAACTACTAGTCAAAACAAGCTGAAATAGGTAAATGCTTTTCATGCAGGTGATAGCAGGAGTCCACCCTGACCATAACAGGTCACATTCACTGTTTTAGACCCCTATAGATGTTGAATGCACCCTGCCAAGTTTTCTCGTTAAGTGGACAGTCTTAATGGTTCCTCATCACAGCAGTCTTCTGACAACGATGACACAGTGTGATGGCAAAACAAATTCTCAAAACACTAAATACATCTGTTGCAGAGCTTTTAGTGGAGACAAAGATCACACATAAAGTGGCGGTCGGTCTTGAAATCCTCAGTGTGGGTTTGCACCAGGGGCATGACCTTTATCACATCTTATCCTCTCACCATCTGCCCCGATTCTCTCAAGTGTATACTGTCCAATAAAGTGGAAATGCCATGGAAACAGCACTGAAAGAAAAATCCCCTTGATGGTTTTTGAGTGCACGGCACATGGTATGTGAAATACAGTAAAAGCCTCATGTCACAGCATTGTTTCCCTTATATAGTTTTTTTTCCATGCACCCTCTGAGGCAGCGCAGGTGAGACTAAATAAGACTCAAATCTTTCCCTGAAACTGCATTTAGATGAGAGAAAAACTTGAGAGTTGAGAGGCTGAAAATATCCCTTAAGACAAAACCACTCCAGCAAAACTTACTCTAATGTTGGTAGATTCAAAATGCTCAAAGTCTCACTTGAACAAGTTGAGCTCCATTTTGTGCATGAAAGGTGTCATATAAGTACATTTATTGTTCTAATTATTTGAATATATGAATGTACACAAGATCATTTTTTAAGAAGGCTCATTTAGAGAAGGTCGAAAGGCTGTAAATCTATTAAACCTACTAATATAGACTCTTGAGAGTGCAGCTTTGAGCTAAGAGAGATCCAAATGAACAAACTAATGACATGTATTTGCAGTATTTTGGGGAGTGTGACAGCTTGATCTTTCCTCTGAAAGTTAAATCCAGTTGTAATTCAGCAGTTTTTGACAGTTTTCAGTGTCCTCTCGGGCCGTGCCACCTATTCAGGGTTTTCTGTGTAACAGGAAGTGATAAGCATCCTTATCAACGCACACTGCGCTGCAATTCCCTCAGCACTTTGTCCTGTGCATGAGCATGCATGGCTAATTACACCGCAGTTTCTCCCTCTGCCTATAGGTGGCAGGTTTGTCATGTAAATGTATGAGAGGGCACATGCTGCTTTATCTGGTACTCTGTCTCACACACACACACACACACACACACACACACACACATACGCACGGGTATCAGCAGCTTGATGAGTGTCGTGGTTGGTGTATATTTAAACATTTGTATATGATCCAGTGTAAAGGTCACTGTGCAAAAGAAATGAAACATCCAGTCTGTTCCCGAAGTGTCTGCGTCGGCTTTATGTTTGTCCAAGAAATATATTAAAACTCCAGCACCAGAATGTGCTTTTTAATATACTCTATATGCACTGAGAGGATTATTTTCACTGGAAGCCACAGCTGCTCGTCTGTTTTGGGCGGGTTTGGTTTCATATCTGTGAAGCTTTTTTGTTCCAAGTTTTATTTTCTTGCACATCACTCAGGATTTATTATCTGTAAATAATTCATACTGTCACTTATAAACCTCACACAGAACAACGTCCGTAGTTTGTTCTCGTGACTTATTCCACCGTGAATTTATCTCGTCTTATCTGACAAACTGCTTCTTCTCTGTGTGTATGAATTGGTGTTTCTGCGAGTTCATGTGTCAGTCAGTGACCCGACATGTTTGCACGAAAAGTTTCTCCTTTTGATATTTGTGTTCTGATGCATCGTCAGCTGTTTTGACGCAAAGTAATAATTATGAAATAGGTTTGATTTTTTTTCACTGCTGTGACACTGAATCTATCAGAGGCATCTAGACATGATCTGAAGTGATGAGTCTAATTAAGTATTGCTGATACTCTATTAGCAATTAGGTATTTCAGTTTAACTCATCCAGTTGACTGATTTGTATTGTGGGTAATTATGAAATCTGCTGTGACGGCTCTGATGACACATAACAGAAGGAAGGAGAGTTTGGAGGTAGAAATCTGTTTCTGTTGTTTTGCATGGATTTAGTCAGTGGCACACAGCCTCCAGATTATTAGGTACATTTAGCTAAACCAAAGCAGTCTAATGCAACATGTAGGTTATAATATCCAACAAAAAAGTCATGGCACGATCATATAAAGCAGCGTGTTCCAACTGAGTATGTCTCTTGTTCACTCCAGTCCTCAGTGGATGCTTTTTATAAAATTAAGAGCCTTATTTAAAAACATTGGGTCCATGCTGCCATCTTTAGTATATCAGGGGTTTCAGCCAGTCTCTGTATTTTCCTGGAAATCAGTCGTTTCAGTAACCCTGCTATTTTGAATTTGAATTTTCTTAATTTTATTTTTTAGCTGCTAATTTTATGTGTCATGTCCGAGCTGTTGTGTTCAGATTTGTATATTTAAAGATTGAAAGAAATGTATTCCTTAAAAAAATTATTATACGGTAAAACTTCACTGAGCAGCTCAGGCTAATACTTGCTTAATCCCTGACCTCAACAGACTGATATTGGGACAGGCTTTTTATTCCTTTTTCACTAAACTGTTGCTCAGCAAAGTTCGAATTGTTTATTTGAACCAGTATGAATATTACTAACTGTTATTACAATTGCCACTAAAGAGAATAGCAAACAGTAATAATGCTGTTCAGTTTTAGCTGAAACTGTTTCAGAGATGTGTTGATTCAACTGTATGATCATTTTGCATCATATAGAGAAGTGTTTCTGTTACTTAGCCGAGAATGGGGTGGACAAAATAGCAGAAACATAAGATGAGATACGATACGATGCTATACAATACAATATGATACAATTTATTTATTTGTTTTAATCCCCATTAGTCACTACCAAGGCAGCAACTACTCTTCCTGGAGTCCATACAAGCACCATAACATCATAGTGTTAAACAAATATATAACTAAAAATCAGAGGCAAAAAGAAACAAAATACAACCTATAAAACAGGAAAAGTACAAAACAAAAAATTAAAACAAACAAACAAACAAACCTAATAGATTAACCACAAAATGGTCAGAAAACAAATTAATAGTGATAACAATAATACTTTTCACAAGTTTCACATTAAAGTTCGTACAGTCATGTAACAAACCTCATTTGTGATGGGCTGGTGTTCTGTGCCATCAGGTATCTCTTTAACCTCTTCTTAAAAACAGCTGCACTTGTTACATGTCTGATGTGTGATGAATTGCTACTATAAAAAAAAAGATGGTAAAGGTATTTTGGTTTTTAGACAATAACATATTTCTCAAAAAAACAGAGCAGAGAAATGCAGGGGTTATCAATATATGATATGATACTCTGTGATATAAATAAATAAATAAATAAATAAATATACAAATATAAGCAATAAAAGAGCAGTTAGAGTCACAGTTACAATACAAGCAGTAAACACATGACCAGAGCTGTACGCCAACTATCAGCGCTTTATTTAAAGGTGGGATATAGTGACTGTTTTAACTAGTGTACCTAATAAACTGGCACATGGGTGTAGTGCATGGGCAGTACAGCTCTCTCTCTCTCTCTCTCTCTCTCTCTCTCTCTCTCTCTCTCTCTCTCTCTCTCTCTCTCTCCCCGTGATGTAAGCAGCCGTGGCCCCGCCCCCCTCCGGTTGCCACAGAGAGTCTTGAGGGTCCTCCTGTTGTGTGCTCTCACTCCCTCCCTTCATACAGCAGGTTATATTGTCCGATTCTAATAAAACACTAAAGAAACAGCAAAGCTGGAGGCGAATGAATGAACCACTGAAGCAAACAGCGGAAACAAGAGAAGCAGACTTTGGGAAACGACTCGACTTTCATGTTTGTAATCTTGCAGAAGTGAAGGTAAGAGGCGTTTTCTGCGTGCTTTTATTATTTATTTGTATTCCGGACTGTTCTCCTGCTCCCTGCTCCTGCTCCCTGCATGCTGCTGGCTGAGAGTCTGCAGAGCTCTCCTCCTCCTCCTCCTCCTCCTCTGCTCTGCGGTCACATCACACCAGGGGCTCCGATCACTTATCGATACATGCAGAATAACAGTAATAAAACACTCAGTGAGACACTTTGCATGCGGCCAGTCTCCAGCTGGAGCGCGTCACTAAGTTGTATTGTGTTGTTGTCATCGCGCTCCTCTCGCACCGGGCTGCGTTGGAGGGCAGCAGGGCTCCGTGACACACCGCCTGCAGCTCGTTAAAACACCGGAGCTGCTCCTCACTCTCAGGCGGAGTGTGTCGGTCGCTGCGCGGCTCCGGCAGGCCGCTCCGTCCTGCGACAAGTATGATTATCATTATCATTCATGGCTGTGTTTGTGGTGTGATGCAGAGTGCAGTAGGCCAGCGTGCTCCTGACAGGCGCACATTGTTCTGGTGCTGCCCGTGCGTGCGTGCGCGCGTCTTGGACGGCTGTGTGTGATTGAGTAAGGAGCGTGTGCATGTGTCTGTTAGAAAGTGTGTGCGTCTGTGTATATGTGTGTGTGTGTGTGGATGAGTGGGTGGGTGGGTGATGCGGAATGACCAAGCACCCGCACACAGTGAGGAACAATCGGTGGCGCGTGCCAAGCATCGAAACAGTGGGCTCTCATTTGAATGGCCCATTATGACATGTGGTGGAGGGCAGCACGGTGACACATCAGGGACAAAAACATTATTAAACACAGATTTTTAATTGTATCCCCCTCTAATTCCCACTTGACTAATGATATAGAATTTAATTTATGTGGATTAAATCCAAAAAGTTAAATCAAACATCAGATTTTGTCTTGTTTGTTCTCAGCTTCTAGTGTTTGTTATTTCACATATTTGTGTAGCTTAATGACTGTTCTCCATAATCAGAGCATAAAAATAATAAAATAACCCAACTAAATACTCTGCTAATGATCTTTAAGCAGCAGCAAACAAGGGAGTGACTTTAAGTTCAGTATGTTAATATGATTACGCTGTTATTTTTAGACCTGTCATAATGGCTGTTTGGGGGTTTGTGAAACCAGTGTAATAATACTCTGAGTTTTACTAATTGATAACAGTTCTGACACCCTGCTGCTAAACACTCACATGTGTTTGTATTGTTGTTGGTTTCATTTTGAGCCGCTCTTATGCGTCCCAGCTGTGTTGAAAGCATCAGAATTGGAGTTAATGAGAAGGCGGCAGCGTGGGACTCATCCCGCTGCACATGAAGGCAGTGTAAACAGTCTCTTCTCTCTCACTGTGTGACGACTGCAGCGGCTCTGACTGTGTCGCACACGTGAAAATGTAACGTCTCCACAGCTGAAGGAGTTTGATGATCCTTTGTTAGTTTCAACGAGAGACCCTTCACAGGCAGGTCAGAGGTCAGGGATGGAGTCTGGATTGTGAGCAGGAGCTGAGAAGAACTCAGTGCCTTGCACGAGGGCCCTTCAGCAGGGGCAGAGGCTTTCTAACGGAGAGGCTCGAGCCGAGGTGCTCCAGCTGAAGGACAGACTCTTTAAGCGCCGCACAGACCTGCTCCAGCATCAAGGATACTGTATACACAGTGTATGTTTCCATGGCAACGTCTCCCGGGAAACTTTCAGTTTGTCAAAAGTTGCTGCTGGTTGTTTTAAAACTCATGTTATTCTTTGTCCCCGTCAGAAGAGAGGGTGGTTTTCTGGTGGCAGTTTGGTGTGCAGCAAATTAAACCAGATTTTGATTTCTAGTTGGTGTTTCTCTTCTTCCTGCTTTGTCACAGCAGCAGATAGAGACATCAGAGGCAGAGAGCTGTGGAGTGAAGCACCTCTGTGAGACCTGCAGTGAGACTTAGATCCGCCAGTGTCTTGTCAGATATCCACCACCCTCCATCAGTGGAAGGATACAGCACTGTCCCTGTTCAGTGTGCGGTGTCGTGTAGGTCAGAGCGTTCAGCTGCTGCTTTTAAGGTTGCAGGTGAAAAGGCACATCATACTGTAACGTCGTCTACTGTACAGTTTGGTTTGAACTTGGTTCAGGTTTGATTTCTTATTATAGTTGCACCAAGCTTCCTTTGACACTCCAACACTTTGAGTTGCAGAACCCATTAAGCTGCAGAACATTTTTGCTAAAAGTATCAGTTTAAGTTTAAGTCAATCTTCAGAAAATTATTGTGCAATTATTTTGAGAATTCAGTAATCATTTCATGGAGAAGTGTGTAAGATTTAGGGGGGATTGCAGATAACAACTGGCTGTGTTCATTGTGCAGGAGGTTTTCACCAGGAGCTGAATCATCCGCAGAGCTCTCTTCCTCTCCAAAACAAACCAACCAGGTGATTTAAACTGGTAAAAACACTGAATAAAACAGTTTCACGTTACAAATCATTTTTTCCCAACGCTGTTTGGCATGTTCGAGCCCAGATGTTAGCACCTGCTCATCTGTGCTCTGTGCTTTCTCTCTGATATCTTAAGATCCAGACGTTCAGGAGGTTTTTACAGGGAGCCAAATTATCCACAGAGGTCTCTTCCTCTCCAAAACAAACAGACCCAGTGATTTAACCAGTAGAAACACTAAATAAAGCAGTTTCATGTTTAAAAAAATGCAGTTTTCTCATCGTGGAGGGTCTTTTAACTACAGTGGCCGTTGGTTTGTCCATTCTGGGCCACTGTAGAAACATGGCGGTGCAACATGGAGATCTCCATAAATGAGGACCTGCTCCCTATGTAGATATAATAGGCTCATTCTAAGATAACAAGAACACAACCGTTCTTATTTTCAGGTGATTATACACTAAGAAAACATACTTGTGATATGATATTACATTTTTGCTGATATATAACCCTCTAAATCCTACACACTGAACCTTGAAGTCATTTTTATGCAAAACTTTATACAATCCACCGGTTGCAGTTTCTCCCATATGAGACTTTGGTGCTTGTCTCTGTTTTATCTTATTGTAAGATACATATCTTTGTGTTTTGGGGTGATGGCCCAACAAAAACTGGCGTTTTAAGAGGTCAGCTTTGATACTGTGGAGCTGTGTTGTTTGCTCAATTGAGAAAATAGTTTGCAAATGAGTTAATAATGAACGTAATTGTTAGTGCAGCTGTCAAGCATCATCAGGCCTCACATTGATAAATCACAGAATTTAACAGACTTGTGCTGTTACTGTGTGGCGTCTAAGGGGTTAAGGTCTTCACAGATTTTCCTCCCTCCACCCTCAGCCGTCTGCCTGTGGACAGTAAGGACTAGAAGAGCCTCTCCCAGGATAAATCCTCCTGCGAGGGCCTGCTTAGCTCCTCTCTGCTCGGCTCCAAAATAACTCCAGTTTTCCCCTGACCTAGCCATGTGCTCTGCAGGAGGGCAGGGGAGAAGGATAGCCTGCCCACTAATCCCCTTTTTCCCTTCATCCTCTTCCTCTCCCTCCTGGATGGGTTGGGTCCCTCTATTTCTGGAGTCTCTGTCTGCTGCACCTTGGGAGCGCTCTTTGTAGATTTTTGTTCTTTCTTACCTTCACTGTGTTTTTCCACCTGGCAGTGTTGGGGAGCGGTGAAGTATTCTGCAGTCGCTGGCTCGCACTTCAACTATATTCATAGTTGCATCGTGATTTAAGTAGTTAGTCAGTTTTTGTGTATTTAACTACTAAAATTACAAACCACTGATCAATTAAAGGAAAGAAAGATCTTTTTAATTTTATTTTACCAAAGCTTTTCTGCTGTAATTGACCCCCCTTTGACCAGCGGCGCCCCCTCTCAGGGCTACGCCAGGCAGCTGGGTTGTCCGCTCACCTGTCAGAAATATTTGGCTATAGTTTTTATTGTTTTAACTGAGCGTCATTTCTTTGCTGGCTTGTGCCTTTTTTGTATTATATTTTGTTATACTTTCATATCACATGTAAATTGTCAGTATGATCATTTTTGTTCGTCAAACTAGTGTTTCTAAGTAGCTTTTGTTAACCAAACTTCTCCCAAACGTAGATTTGCTGTAGTTCAATTTTCCAGTGTGAAGCAAATTAGTAGATTTGCCAGACTGTGCTTACCAAGCAGATTGCTTTTGTTAGATATCATTCCTGCTTGTTTTGTTTTGGTGTTAATGATGTGTAATTAGTATCAGACACACGTCTGTGGTCCAGGTCTGCACCTAACAATTATTTCATCATCAAACATTATCGACTATGATGCTAACTGTCCATCACAGTTTCCAAGAGTCAATATGACGTCTTAACACGTCTCCTTTTGTCTGAACGATGGTCCAAACTGAGCTGACAATACATCAGTGTCATGATATGAGGCAAATATTGTCTTAAATTCTGAATATCATAAGTGTTTTATTTTCCTGGTTTAAAAGGCTGCATTGCAATAAAGTAACATAATCTTCTGAATTTACCAGAACTAATTCGGCATTATATCCATATCAAAAATCTTGTGTAAATTTCGCGAAAGCACCAGTAGTCAAAACCCTATAATACTGCCATAATATCGATATTGAGGTATTTGGTCCAAAATATACTGATATTGGATTTTCCTGGTTACATGAACCAACTCAAAAACCACAAGCTGCCATTTTCAAAAGAGCAACAGGATAATAGCATGGAAATAAATGTTTGGCAGAAAGATTACCTTAATCGATAGTTGACTGTTAAGCACATTGTATCTTCAGCTAAATGTTTCAGCTCCTGCTCCTTTAGTTATTTTTATTATTTCAGATTTATCATTTAGTCTAAAATGTGCAGAAATAGTGAAGAACACCACAAAATATCCAAAGTTCTCAGAGTGACATCTTCAGATTGTTTGCTTTGACAATCCAAAGGAGAACAATCTATAATGATGATACAAAACAGACTAAAGCAGCAAAATTTCACATTTAGGGACACTGTTTCTTTTTTGTTTTTTTGCTTGAATAAATGACTTAAACAATTAATCAAAAATCAAAATGCTTGGGGATTCATTTCCTTTCTGTGGAACGGTTGTTTGTGTGAGTCTAGTTCTATTACATGTCTGTCCCTCCTCTGTTGCTCCTTCTGAGGCTTTTTCCTGATCTAAATCGAGGACCTAAGGAGAGAAGGTGTCGTACGCTGTGCAGACTGTAAAGCCCCTGGAGGCAAGTTATGATTTGTGATACTGGGTTATTTAAATAAAACTGGCTTGGTTTGTTCCTGGTAGGAACGTCGTACTGTATAGAATACATCACTTCTTGACTTATCTCCTCGTGCACGCCTGTCTGCCATCTCAGCCTCTGTCTAAATAGATCTTTAGATTTTTGTTTTTGCCGTGTTATTTTTTTTTTTCTTTGACACTTTGGTAGTTGTGTGTTCGTACATCATTCTCCACCAAACACCTGTATTTCTTACTAAGTGGATCTCTAAGTGTTTTCTTCCAAATCATCATTCATGCTGTCTGTCTCGCACTCGATCAGCACAAAAAGCACTTCAATCTGCTTCTAACAATAAGCCTGTCGAGCTCCTCCCGCGGCGGCTCGCAGTGAAGGAGGCCGCATATCTTCAGCTGTAGCCTTTTGTGAAATGCCTTCGCAGAGAGCTGACGGCTGCAGTGAGTGCCGCTGTTTTATAGTGTTGCATTTTCCCGACATGACATTTGTAAGATATCCATCTTAAATCCAGCCTGTCAACATTTCCATGCGATGATGTGAAGTATTTGAAGGCATGATGGTCACAAGCAGAATCACTCTACTTGCCAAGACCATTAAATGTAGAGGAATTCTTCTCAGTGAAATTGTCGAAGGGACATTCATGACTAATTTGATGGCATTAGTACATGCTGACGCACATCACAGAGGGATAAATGAGTAGTTCTGTCAGACAGCACAGGGAGCTGGTCGACTATACATATCAATCTGAATATAAATGTCCCTCTACCTGTACGTCTTCTCTGGTTTCAGACAGAAAACATCCTAATTTAACAGCACATTGGATTATGAGATTAAATCCTGTGCACTAAGTATCAGCATTATATTTTATCAGAAAGACCAACGACATGTTAACCAAACTAGACTTTAGAGCTGGTGTGTTAGAGGCCATTAAAGGCTGAAGATCAAAAGTTGATATTTTTACTCCCCTGCAGATGAGTCATCGGCAAAACGACTTCACCTGCGCTCCCTTCAGGTGTTAATTATACAGGAACTGTTGGCAGCACGGCAAGCAAGAGCAGAGTATTAAATTGATCCTTATTTTGGTCTTTAAGTCACCATAAAGTGAACAACCTAACAGCAAGTAGTCTCTGTTGCCTGCTTTAGATCTTGGCTGGTTTGGTCGACCCTGCTAGGATTTTACCCTGAAGCTGAAAACGGTGATTCAAATTGAATTTCTAAGTCTGACAACTGATACCTGATGACATTTCAAGCATACTGATCAGTTTCTCTTTGCATATGACGTCACACGTCGGTGTGCTCTCCAGATGGAAGGCAGACACCTGGAGGCAACAGACACAGCACAAATGCCTGGTTTATGCTGTTTATGGTTAATCCAAGTGATCACACTGGGGAAAAAAAACAAAGGCCACTTTAAGTCTGGAAAATAGCAGGACTTAAAGGAGAAGAGTAAAAAAAACCTCACTGACAGCAACAGCAGATGTGACTTTAAGACCTCCGTCTTCAGTGTGTGGAAGTGGAGGAGGAGTCAATTAATGTCAAATGGTAATGTCAAAGCGTTGTTCGTATGCTTGGAGTTAGATGCAATTAACAATGTGATATGACAACTTCTCATGTCCTTAGCCATGACCCAGATTTTTAACAGCATTTCACCAGACCTCTGGGACCGGTTGACATAACGTTAGTGAGTAACAATAATAGCTCAAGTTAGTTGACATTAACTTGTAACACTAGCTTGACAGTGGTGCATTTATGTGCTGAAATATGTGCTTCTTGCAGCGCTTTTTCGAAATCGTTTGCACGCGTCATCAAAGTGGTGCTTGTTTTGTGTCAGTTATAGTCAAGTACAATTACTCACCCAGCCACAAACAAGATGGCAGTGGTTTCAGTCATGGACCCAGCAGCACACAAAAATAGTCCACCAGACTTCACATTCAGCATGAGGTTCAATTCTCTGATGATACCTGCCACCTGCTGGTTCACCCAGTCACATTCCTGCTATTTCCAGTTCTCACAGTGTATGGATTCATCGCTTCCTGACCTCCATCTGAATTAAACATGTAATAGTCACGTGATTGCAAACAAACTATTGTCAGAATCAGTCATGTTGGGACCAACAGGTAACATGTCCCCTGTACCAGTGTCTCATGCTCCTTTCTGACAGACAGTTTCTTTTCTCCTTCTCACGCTCCTCATCCAAACTAGCTCTTATTCTTTAGCTTTCACTTTGTAGGAGTCCACAAGATCCATCTCTATATTCCCTGGCGACCACACTGTTTAACATGCAGTGTGCATGTTTAGCTGCAGGATCATGCCTTTCTCTGTTACAAGGTAATGGTAACATTGCAGCTTAAAGAAACTTCTAAATCTAAATGTTTTTTTGTCACCTTTTTACAGAGACAAAATGGATCAGAACCCACTTAATGTGAAGTGACAGGAGATTGGATAACGTGGTCTAAACGCTGCATACATTTAATAAGACAAACTGATTTTCTTGAAGCTCTTAATTTAAGGTACTTTTCTCAGTAGTATTTCCTGTAATTGAAGCATTGCCATGCAAGTTATTATTAGTCCGTGTTTGATACGTCATGGTCGTAATGGTGGGATGTTTAGCAGCTTTCTGCTGTGAAAGTCTCTCAGTGTTCAACTGCTTCTGCCTGGCGGGCGGCTCACTCGTGCTCTGAGCTTGATGAGCTCAGCCTATTGTGTGCAGACTCAGTGTTTGATTAGTGTTGCCTGAGGCAGTGTGGATTTCCCTGGCCTTTATAGTGGAACCATAAAACAAGGAGAGGTCAAACACTTTGAGTGTAAACACATTTTTTAGGTTGATATGGCAGATCAGCAGAGATTAAACCAACTGCATGTTGGATTTGATTATTTATGTGACATGTTTTAAACCATTTCAGTTAAGTGAATGGATGACGGCACGGTCAGGTAGATATTTGAAATTCCTATTTGTTGAATTTTCTTGACATTTAGATGTAATTCCTCCAACATCAGCCAGGCAGAGTCTGATTCAGGTCACCTGTTCAAAGACGGATGTATTGTGAATAAAATGCAAAGGATCAAAGGACTTTATTTGTTCATACTATTTTCCCCTCATAGTGAAACATGTTTTCAGAGCCCCCTGTGGTTTCTCTATTTCACTTGCTCAGGTTGTATTTCTTTCTTCCTCTGCAGGTTTCGTCTTGTTTGTTTAAGAGAAGCTCAACAAAACCCAAACCTTCAGGCAGACGTGGGTGTTGAGGTTGAAAGAGGTGGGGTTTTGTTTAAGTGTTCAGAGGGTTAAAGTCTTTTCAGAGTTCACAGCAAACTCTCAGAGGGTAAAACCATTCAGCAGCTCGGTGTGAAGAACATGTTAAAAAGATTTTTCTGCTCGGTGCTTCACAGTTTTGTTTGAGCATGAACATGTTTCAGTTCTTTAAAGGGTCTTGTGATGACACAGGGGTTTTGAATCAGATGATACACACTGATACACGTGTCTGACTCTGTACTATATGTTCCTTATGGTTGTAGCTATGTCACAAAGTAATAAACTGTCTGGCTAAATTGTGAAAGGAGGACCATAAAGCGAGAAGGCTTCACAGTAAGAGCAAAAACAAGACTTGTAGCCACGTTGCTTTGAGGGTTAGTGAACAGAGACGATTGGTAGGTGAAGATGCAGAATGACAATGAATTTGTTTGGTTTGTGGTGTAGGTCACTTGTTCTGTCAGGTGCACTGTCCCCTTTAGTAGTTAAAGCAAAGTTCGGGACAAAGTCAGAAATGCATATATTTTCTCTTCCCTGTAGTGCTGTTCATCAGTCTAGATTCTTTTGGTGTGAGCTGTCGAATGTGGGAGATACCGGCTGCAGAGATGTCGGTCCTCTCTCCAATATAATGGATTTAGATTTCACTCGTCTTGTGGTGCTCAAAGCACTAAAAAAATACATTTGAAAAGCTCAACAGCAGTGTCTCTTTCTAGAAATCATGACCTGGTTACTCAAGATCAAAAAATGAAGCTAACTTTTAAGTGTCAAAAACTGCAGTTCCTCTGACGGCCACTTGAGGCTTGCTCTAGAGGCCAGTCAATCCCTATTTAAAATGCCCATTTACAGCCTGATACAAAAAATGGTTTTGGTTTCTATAACTAATTTTCACGTTCATGACAACAGCACGAGGCAAAGTTACGCATAAATAATAATTAAGAAGAAGCCCTCGCTCCTCCACAGCTCGGCCCTCCCGTTGAAATATTTTCACTTCTGGCTCCTAAAATCAAATATAGGAGCCCACAAACCTGTGGGTGTCGTCACAGTGGCTTATCTATTATTTTTATACAGATAATCCACAGACTTTGTCGTGAGCAGTCTCATGTGGGAGCTGTTTTCTTTTTATCAAACCACACCTGCCAACTGCCACTGAGCTGGCTAACGTCACAGCTCAGCCAAGGAGGACGCCATTAATGTTTACATCTCGTGCTGTCACAAGCAGGAGCCACTCGTCCGTGGGTAGGTGTTCGCTTCCTTATGCACAGTGATATGGTTGGCGGGTGTAGTTTGGTAGAAAGAAAATTGTTCCCTTAGAAACTGCTGCACAACAAGGGCCATATTGAATGCCATTTTTGGGGGAGCTTGAGTAGTTTGTAACAGCCAATATTCGAAGCATCAAAAGAAGAACAAATTAATATCCAAATACTCGAGTTCGGGTCCAGCCCGACTTGCAACAATGCCATCTAGTTCCTTTATACTGGAGAGAAGCATTACAGGCGAGGGGAAAATATGTATTTTTGATTTTGGGGTGAACTGTCCCTTTAAAGCCTCTGAAAACTTAGTTTGAATTCCAAAATACTTTTCTTTGAGGGATGTGTGGTTGTGGTTTAATTGGAATTTGTTGACTTGCAAACATAAACAGTGAGTCCCACAACTTCCAGTGTCGTCTGATTCAAGTGCTGATAATCCTGATTGGTGCATTAAAGTCTATGAGATTATATTTTTTAATCTAAACTCCACCCACTTTAGAGGTAGAGCAGGTTGCCCACCAATTGGATGATTGGGGGTTCAATCACCGGCTCCTCCAGTCTGCACGTTGAAGCATCCTTGGTCAAGAAACAGAACCCCAAATTGCTCCTGATGACTGTTTGGGATGACCATCGATGGCGTCGGTGTGTGAGAGTGTGTGAATGGTCACTGAGTAGCAGGCGGCACCCTGCGTGGTAGCCTCTGCCACCAGGGTGTGAATGCGTCTCAGTAGCGTAAAAGTGGTTTGCGTATTCAGAAGAAAGGCGCTATAGAAGTGCAGTCCATCTACCATTTACCACCTCAAGGCAGTAGAAGGAGCAACGATTAAACATGAACAATCAGGTGTCTCTAACTTTTACAGAACACACTGTTGTTCATGTTGAACTTTATTAATTAACGTCAGGAGCTGAGTAAGAAAAGCAGGTTTTCAGGGTGTTTAAGACTGTTATTGTTCACCTCCCAGCGGATAACCCAAACTGAAGTTGTCATACAGTAACGTCCTCAGGATATAATTGTCAATCATAAAGCATTATATACGTTATTCTATAGTGGGCTACACAGGAAGCGTTTCCATGTAATTACCTTGGCTGTCTGTGGCAGTCTAGTGCTGCCTGGCGGCCATGCTGCTGTGTGTGCTCAGTGTTCAGCCACTGGAACCAGAGAGTCCCTGCAGAGATCAGCTATCTAATACAGCTGGAGCTGAACTCCGCTCCTCCGCTGCTCCTCTACTGCTCCTCTACTGCTCCCTGAAGCCCTCGCCCCCTCCAGCGCTCTTCCTCTTCCTGCAAGCCAGTTTCCCTCTCATCTCCGACTTCTAATAGTATAAACTGATAACTGGTCTCGGTCACGAGGGAGCCTGGCTTGAGTCGAAATGGACAACTCAATCTGGTGAATGCTGATCATTTTCAGTCTGAAGGCAGTTTAGCTACCCAGAGAAGAAATAATACACAGGCAGAAAGAGAGATGGGTCAAATATTTACATGTGGATTTACCATTTAAACCAAAAAGGTGAACCACTTGTTTGGTAAAAGGATGATACAGTAACAGCTTGTTAAGGGAAGTTTGCCCAAGTAGGGGTCTTGAACTGAGTTTGGATTCGTGCTGAACAACAGGTGGATCAGGCCACTGAAATGGCCAAATTATTGGGCTGAGGAGTCTGAATACTAACATCCTTGGCTTGAATGCACCTTTCACTTTGGTTCTGCTGGCGAACGCAGCCTTGAGAACTTGGATAGTTCCACGCCAAAATCAACAGTGGCTGTGTTTTGGACGTGCTTTAGGAAAAAATTACCCTAGAGGCACTTAATTAAATTTTAGCCACTAGAGAGCAGACGTATTATCAACTGCTAAGATGTTATGCTAGCGTGTTAGCAAAGAGGGCAGTTTGTACTATCTTTGAATGAAGTGCCTGGGATCACTGGCAAGTGATTCATCAGTGGCTGTCATACATTTAAAAAGCTGCTGTCATTTTCTTTTATTTTGGAACTGAGGCTTTACATGGGAGGATTTCTTTAACCATTGCCTTATTACCCTTATTACTGAGGGTTTTTTTTTGTCTTGGATACAGTTAATATTCTACATTTCCTTGCCAGGAAAGGAATTTACCTAGTAACTTAGATCTCTGAGAGTCTTACTCCTGCTTGGGATGGCAGTCCCAATAAAACATGTCCAGGATCTTTACAAATATTACATTTCAGAATTGTACCCAATTAGACCATTTCACAAAAATAAAGACCGAAGTATTTGAAGCATTGAAAGTTGTCCAGAATCCTCTGTTCCGCTCACAGCTGCATGTCGCACCCCTCTATCTGGCCACGTTTGCTGTCGATCAAAACTGTTGATAAGAAGGCAAAAATGTCAAAAATACTGAGAAAAACAATGTTTTTTGAGCAAGTTATGGGACGGAAAACTACAGGAACTTGCTGGAAATAAACAGCAGTGAGGATACTGATTGTTGAAGGGTTTAGTATAATATTTTATCTGGCAGTGCTATGCATTCATGCACATGTTGACCTCTGCTGATTGTTTCAGGCACTTGGTTCGAAGTAGTATTTCAGGTTGTGGTGACTGGCAGCAGCTCAGCAGTGTTGCGTATGTGTTTGCAGGGTGAAACTAGCCTGGTCCAGCAGTGACCTTTGCCTGGACTAATCCATGCTGCATTTCCCTAGGATTGCTTCCTGCAGGGGAAAGGGGTTAATCGTCATGCTTGGGGCAGATTTGTGACTGACTGGATTAAGTGGGGCTCAGAGTGTTGGACACTCCTCTAATCTCTGGTATCCATGCCCCTGCTGGCTGCTGGGACGAAGCCGGATGACTGGCTGACTTATTTTCTGACTGACTGATGAGTAGGATGACTGACTGATTTCCTGATTGTCCAACTGAACGATGAAGTGATGAGTTTCCAGCTGACAGACAGCTGACCCACTCGCTGTCAAATGAAAGAACGAATGCACATTTTATTTCTCTGTTTGAGTCGACTCGTACTCTGTGCTCCACACTTGCCTTTTTATGAAGAACCTCACTGGAAAAAAAACATTGTTATATTTGGAGTGTCAGTGTTGATTTAACACTTTACAATGGTTCCCACTCCCTTGCCCCACTTTGTGAGTCAATGATTAGCTGAGGCTGCTCAGTATTTTAAGCCCACAGTGCTGGAATGAACTCTACTTGCATTTTGTTTGGCAGCGCAGCTCAGATCCACAACCTCAGTAGTGTTTGTTCTCAGCATTATCCTAGTACGGTTTGTAGTCCTAAAAGTATGTGTTAAATTCCTCTTTGTTACACACGGTTGTTTCTGCATTGGTGAATCACAGCTTGAACTAAAAGCAACAAAAAGCTGCGTACGTTACGGTGTAGCAGGGTTTCCACGATCACAGAAAATCTGCAGAAGTTGTGGAATTTCACACACACGGAAAGAGACCTCTGTGGGTAATTTGGCCCCTGATTAAAACCTCCTGAACATCGAACACTAAGAGATTTTTAGCTTGGAGAAGTTTTAGCTGGTTGTAATCTGCAGTTCATGACCAGACACCAACAAATCGATTCGATTCAATCAATTGAAAATGGCAGCTTGTGGTTTTTGAGTTGGTTCATGTAACTGTCGGTTAGGACTGGGCCATATGGAGAAAATCAAATGTCGGAACAAATCCCTCGATATCGATATCTAGACAGTATTGTAGGGTCGACTGTTGGTGCTTTCAGAAAATAATTTGCACATGTTCGATAAATGATCATCAGTACTGTGGATATAATAACTGGAAACATAATATAGATATTAACATAGATAACATAGATATTTAGTGTCATGTCACAGTATTAATATAATATTGGTATATTTCCCAACTCGACTGTCTCAACTCAGCAATCTCCTGTCACAATATTGAGAAGTAACACATTGATATGACCTCAGCCACAGTATAGATTATACTGCATTAGTGTACATTGTGTGATCTGTAAAAGTTTTGTTTCCATGGTGATAATTCAGAATATATTGTTGATCCAGGTACACACACACACACACACACACACACACACACACACACACACACACACACCAGGTTGGCGGTGGATTTAACAGATGGGCGATAAAGGTCATTGGAAGCCCGACCTCTTTACCCACACACCTGCACACACACACAGACACACACACACACACACACACCGTACTGCCTCTGCAGCCTCACATCTTATTTCTGTGCTGTTTGTGTGTTCCTCCTTCCTTGTCACTCACTCTATGTTTTTTAGTGCAACTTAACACTTCAGCATGTGTCATCCCGTCAACCAGATGGAAAAACAGGCAGTCGAGCAGCCAGAGAGTCAGACTACGAGCCAGTCGGCTAAACACAAGCATTGTTCTTCAAATTCTTGTCTAGTGATAAATCATTCAGTCTATATATGGTGTCTGAAAATAGGGAAAAATGCCCACTACAATATCCCAGAACCAGATCCATCGCTCAGGAGCCAACAATATTTAATTTACAATGATACAAGAGCCAGGAAAGCAGCAGATCTTAACATCTCAAAAGCTGAACTCAGGTATTTGGCATTTTTGTTTGATAAATGAAGTAATCGCTTTGCATTTTCTGACGGTTAAAAGGATAAATGTAACCTGTGGTCATTTTTGCAGCCAGCAGTTATTAATTCAGAGTATTAAACAGATGTATTTTCTCAACAATAGCCGTTTTAAAAATACCCTTTTGTTCCAGCATTGTGCTGGCTTTGTCTTCTGTTGGCTATTCTCCAGATTCAATCAGTTTTGGCACATTCGTGGGTTTATGAACAAAAGAACTGCCACAGTTGGCTTCCATTTCTGCAGCGATCACAGTCTCACGAGCCAGATCCGTTGTACTTTTTCTCACCAGCCCCTAACACCTCACTGCTACCTGAAAATGATCAGCAGCGTCTTGTGGTTGGATTTTTTTTTTGTTTTCTCTCACTCTGAAACTAACAAGCTCCTCCATCTTGTTGTCGATGGTATGAAACAAACCGGCCTGCAGACAGACGCTTGGCTTGCAGTACTGTATTGGACAGCATCCACCAACACACCACAACCAACCTGGAAGAGTGTGTGTTTGTGTGTGTGTCTTTGTGGCCACTGGACGATGTGGGAGTTACACCTGTGAAACCATCAGATCTTTAAACCCAGAGTTCACCCAGGATCTGACCAAATGAGCTCCATGGAGAGATGGCATGTTCATAGCCTGCAGCGAGGCATTCACACTCACTCACACACACACACACACACACACACACACACACACACACACACACGTATACAGAGGCCAGGAGGCTTAAATATCCACATGCATGCTAAAGACGCTTTCTCTCTCAGACACACATAGAGCCACAGGCTATGAGATGAATAACTGAGCTCTCAGGTGTATTACAGACATTGATATGTCCTGTTGGTTTTGCACGTGGACGCTGAAACAGCATCGATATTAAAGCCATAAGATCAACACTTATTATCAATGCACCACAGCAGTTTCCAGCGATGGATTGTAATGAAGTACATTTATTTAAGTGCTGTACTTTGAGGTAGGCTATTTGTACTTGAGTATTTCCTTTTTATGTAGCTGTGTACTTCCACTTCACGACATCTCAGAGGTAAATATTGTACTTTTTACTGCACTACTTTTGTCTGACATCTTTAGTTACTTTTCAGATTACTGTTTTTCATCCCCTCCCTGTCCGGTGAAAACCATGTGCCTCCAGATGAGATGTTAATCGGTTAACCGCTGACAATGTTTTTGACCGGTTACACATGTTGGTCTATAAGTTGATTTTGCTACTTTTCTGTTAACCGCGCTACACGCCACCCAGATCTGGTGGGAAACCAGACAGTTGGCCAGCTGTGTTGGAAACATAGTGCCCACTGGCCACCCTCCAGTCTCCACTGGTTAGCTAGTCGGTCGTGTCGATGAGTGGCGCTGCTAGCTAGCTTCCACCCAACCCAGCTGGTGTGCAGTGCAGAGTGGGCAAAGCTAATGTCAGCTAACCAGTGGAGGCAGCAGGGTGGGCAGTGGACGCTTGGTTCCACATGTTAGCTGGCTGTGTGTCAGCAAAGCCAACCAAAAATAAAATAAAAGGCAAAGATGTGTAAATGGACTGATGGTTTTTTTTAGTAGCCAATATGATCTTAGTGAGTGACAGTGGAACATTGTACATGACTGAAAACATGTTGAGCTCCTCCTCCACAAACTCTGACATCCTGACCAACACTTTGACCTGTAAAATTAGATATTGTTTACTTCATGTTGATATTTGATTTCACACTAATAAGCAGAAAGAGGAAGGGAGGGACAGAGAGATATATTTATAACCCTGTGTCCTCGGGTCAGGGACTTTTTTATTGGTGATCATATGCATTTCAAAATATCAAGTGTGATTTTTTAAAACTGGTTTCTGATGGTCAGTGAACTCAGACTTTTTTTGTTATTTTCTACTTTCCAAATGAACATGATATTTAAACGGATAATTTCCATCTCTTCAAGTCTGACTGAAAGTAACCCGAAGAAAGAGCCCTCCCTGGATTTTGTTCTAATTGCATATAAAACTTAACAAAACGTCAGCTGTAATCAATAGTTTCTCCAAATACTTTCAATGATCTTTTAGGCCACATGCACACACACAAACAACGACAGAAAACTACACGTAAATACAAAATGTATGCTTTTAGTTTAAGTTTATTTGCACATGCATGTATAGAAAATACAGGAAAAGGGAATTAAAAGTGAAAACATTATGCAGGAGAGGTTAGAAGCCAAAAACGTCTCATGAAGATACCTCTCCTATTAAAGAATAACAACATACATAAAAAGAAAAAGATGAAAACGAAGATTGCATAATTGAATAAGAGTTCCACATTAACAAGTATCACAAAATTGTGAAAGATGTACAATAAAAAAAAACAAAAAACATAGATATTGAATAATGATAATGTAGATGATGATTGTAGAGGTGGAGGAAGGTTGTTCCTACGATGGCAGGTTTCAATACATAAGTCAACTTTAACTGACCGCACTATCAAATGTTAGATGAATTTATGAAAAAGAAATTTCAAAGGGATTATTGGAACTACAGATGTTAAGTGGAGTGTTGTTCTGGTGTGCTGCAGCTACGTTTGAGACGTTTACCGCCGAAAAATGCAAAAATACTGAGGCAAAACGCCAAACAGGAGTAAATCTGGGGTTGGCTTTTACTGTCACTTGTGATGGTGAGCGTGTTTACAAACAGTGACTGAAAATTCTGCATAGTGTACCTTTAAAACACAGAAAGAACAAGTTAGAGACGTTTTCTGTTTTCTGTCTCACTGGCTTCAACAAACAGTCAGCTTCAGCCTTCAGTGCATATTGATTCATATTGAAGAACAGCAGATATCACAATACACACACACACAGTCTGTGCATGTACTTGAACATGGTTAGGACACCACACAGACACACACACACACACACACACACACACACACACACACACAAAGTGCTTATCTAATATCAAGACAAGGTCAGTATCTGTCTGTGTGGAGATGAATAGAACAGTGATCCCCCCCCTCTCTCTCCCTCTCTCTGTCTGTCTCTGTCCGTCTCTGTCTGTCTGTCTGTCTCTGCCTCGTGCGCTCAATCTCTTTACCTTTGCATCTGCAATCCCCCTCTCAGTTTCAGGATTGGACACATGGGCCATGACATTTATGGATCTGCTTTCTTTCCTCCTGGTCATTTTGTTCCTGGCTGCTCAGCACTGAACACACACACATTCGGATTATTCTAAACCACAAGAAGAGGAGTTGGACTGTTTATGCTCTGTTTGTGTGTGTGTGTGTGTGTGTGTGTGTGTGTGTGTGTGTGTGTAACTGTAGCGGTGCCCTGCTGTCTGTGGTTATATTTCTGGCCGGCACTTCCTTGTAGTCCGGACAGATAAGATGTTCTGTGGCTTCAGAGTTAAGATTTAATTTACAATGAGACATTTATTATTTATTGCACTGAGATGATTCCAGAGTTTTGGTCAGGTTAAGTTTGGCAACAGCAAAACAAGATGAGTCAGGCTTCTTTTCTCACTCCTTTATCTGAGCATGACATGTCTGTTCTCTTCTTCTGTGGTGTTCACACAGAATACATGAAGTTCAGACTGTAGTTTGTCTGTGGTTCAAGATGTTGAGTTTGACTTTCCAGTATCCATCTCCTGACACCATATACTGCTCTGTTTTTGGGTTAGGTTGTGAGTGTCTTGAATAAGAACAGACCTACATTTTTATTTTTGCGTCAATCAGACATTATCTTTCCAACGTTCCTCCATGTTGAGTAGTTACCAGAGGTAGAAACCTTGTTTTTTGACAACCATACTACTGCAGCGCCAGTTCAAACATGTCTTTTTGGAAAGGGCCACATGCTTGATTGCTTTTTCTTGCAGCTTTCTCTACGGCTCATACAAACTACCTTACACTTGATACTGCGTTTTCTTATGCCCTGAGTGATACATCTTGGCCCCAAACAGTTACAGATTTATTATGATGTTACACAGTGTTTTCCCTACATGTATCTACCAGCGGCACTGCGCTGCTGCTAAATGATAGCGCTGCTGCTATATGAAGATCCTAGATATGTGTGCATCAGACAGCCAGAGTCAGGGACCAGCAAGGATTAGGCTGGAAAAAGAGCACCCCAGATAAGGGTGCTGCGATTGATCAGCCACTGATTACAGTCGGCTGATATTCATTTTAAATCATTTGAAGGCCGATCAGAAGAGCTGATTGTGGGACGCATAACATACAAGATAATTTCCCAACACTCCGCTAAAACAGCTGTACAGGTACTGGGCAAACTATTTAGCTCACACTGAACATTTATGAGGCTGCATTCATTGTTTATTGTTAACCTGAAGTCTGACCTCTCTCTTTGTGTTCGCCACACGCAATTGCCGCACTGAACACTTCTGTAGAGGCTGAAATACTCTCTGCTTTTTCTCTGTGCTTTTAACAAGTACCGAATAACATTGTTTTGCAGCACTTGGAATTTGTTTTTAAGTTTCACAGTCAACCCAGAAAACCATGCAGAGCAAGCAAAATCCACATGACAGTGAATCAGAGTTAATACCAATAATCTCTTTACAGAAAAATCAAAAAGTTTTGTCTTGTGATATAAAAACTTCAACTTACCAGCACATTTGGCTAAAATTCTGGCTGCTATGGATTCACCTTTAAGTGATTGATCCAATGTTAGACCCAAATATCTGACACTTGATTTAGACACAATTTCAGACCCATTACACGTCACCTTTAAAGTATTTGATTTTGCTAACTTCCTTTTTGTACCAAACAAGATTGATTCAGTCTGCACAGAGAGCTTATTGTCTACAAGCCACTGGCTGACAGACTCAAGCTTTATGCCAAGAGTCTTTTCAATGTCTTTAAAATTACACCCTGGGACAAGTAAAGCAGAGTCATCGGCATATAATAGCAACTTGCATCGTACTGCAGCAGACATGTCATTTATGAATATTAAAAATAACGGGGGCCCCAGGATCGAACCTTGGGGCACCCCGCATGTTATACTCTGCGGATCAGAGAGGGTCCCCTCAACATCGCATACTTGTTTCCTATCCGTTAGGTAAGAAGTGAACCATTTGAGTGCTGAGTTACTAAAACCCATGCACTGTAATTTAGAAATCAAAATGTCATGATTCACAGTATCGAATGCTTTTTGCAGGTCAAGTAAAAGCGTACGAACATAATTACCTAGATCAAAATTCTGACGCACATAGTTGAAGAGGTGACAGACACAGTTAGAGTCAGGGCATTCATTAAAAACTAAATGTAAAATGTTACATTGCCCCCATGAGTGGGAGTGATTGTAAATAGCATATGGTGTATGAGAAGCTTTTTATTAAATGCACATGTGTGCCTAAAGTCCTTCTCGCGGCCATGCTAAATATCTTTCAGCGGCCTAAAACTCATGCACCACAGCACTGCTGGTGGAAAACAAAACTCAGGGGAAACACTGTGTGACAGAGCAGTTACAGAGCAGTAGAGTCTTTGTGTTTGTGTCAGATGTAAGTCCAATGTTCACTCTCTTTTAGCTCATTTTTTGGTCCCCACCATCTCCTGAGTGAATTCCCTTCAACTGCTAAATGCTCCACCGTGTCCACCAGCTCGTCTGTAACTGTGTCTGTCTGCTGTTTGCAGCTGAGCAGGGAGTGTACAGTAGATTTTTACAGATTCTTCTTTGAAAGCGACGCTATGAGAGCAGTTACGTTATGGTCCTGAAAGATAAACTATGAGCTGAAACTCACTGTAAAAGCTTGTAGATTCAGATTCAGCTGGAGGCTCATCACTACCAGAGACACCTTTCACACCTTTCACATCGTCGTATTGTTTTCACTTGTTTCATGAAGCATTAAGGCAAATTTGTGATTCATGATATTGGGCTGTATAAATGAAAATAACTTGACTCAGCCTTGACATTGTTATTATAAATGTATTGATTATAGCTGCTTTGATGAAAAGATGAGGCATGTCACCACCCGTTGAAAAATGCTGCTTGAAAACCCTGCTTTCTGGATCAGACTGGATCTGAAGAGAGGTTTTTAGCCTCTCACTATTTCCTTTTCAAGTGAAAGACTTCTCTGAGCTTACCTCACTCCAATGTTTGGTGAATGATCTCTAGGTAATGCCGCGATAAAACTCCTCAGCAGCAAGCGCTTAACACCAGAGCGGCAGACAAAATCGAAGAAGAACTCAGATTTTATGGATCACTGTTCAAGAGTTGAATAGAACCCCAAGGCTTAAATATGAAAGTGCTTCTGAATTCAGAGAGAAGGCACCCGGCACCCCTTTGTTTGGAGAGATGAAGCTATCGAGCTCAGTAACTGTTTGTGTGTGTGTGTGTAGGATGACACACAGTCGGCAGCAGGCTGAGAAACTGACATGAGATCAGTTCTGTTTCTTTTTCTCTGTGTTAAATCTACTGGACGGTGGAAACACGGAGACACGAGGATGGAGATCAGTCAGCTCCTCAAACAGGAAGTAGAGCAGTGAGACGGGAACCATCAGTGTTTATGAAACTCCCCCAGCCATGTGACCAGTCATGGTTATCCTCCTGAACGCTCTTCCTCTCTGTGTTCAATGAAGGTCAGTGGCAGCTTATTGATTGTGGCCGGCCGTCTCCTCCGTGCTGCATACTGTACAGGGCTTTTTATAACCTGACAGACAGACAGACAGACAGGACCACAGCCTGCTGATGCTGACAGACAGTCTTTATAGCCGTCTCTCTGCCTGCCTGCACAGGTTCTCTTTCTTCGTTTCTGTTCACCATTTTGTCCTCACACACTGTCCGTCTCTGTCAGTCAACCAAGCTGTCTCGTCTATTCACTGTCCAATCCATTACCTTTGTCCGTACGCTACCGATGGTGCTGCATCAAGTATTATTAGTGCATGTGTGTGTGTTTCAGTGGTGATGCCCCCCTCTCCACCACCACCACCCTTTTACAGACACACACCTCCTCCTCATGGCTGGTTGTCTCAGCAATCAATATTCTGCAGTGGAGCTCCTCGGCCTGCACTCTGTTAATCCCTGCAGCATGTGTGTGTGTGTCCCCGGCCCGCTTGCCTCTTATCAATATCTTCACCTCTCTCTCAGTTCAGAAATGATCCTCTCCTCTTCCCTCCAGCCCTCATCGATCTCTGTGAGAGATGGATGCAATCAGAAATAAGACGTCGCTGTTGTTGTTGGACTGAATACCGAGCGGCTGTCATGTGGACTGACTGGCAGTTCGGGTCTTAAATTTTTTCCCGCAGTGATATCAAGTGTAGGTCAGATTGATGTGTGAGGGTGTTTTTTAAACATGTCACTGGCTGTGTGTTGCAGCTCAGTACAGCCCATGTTAGCAATTATATGTTGTGGTATGCTTATATGCATTTCCATTGCTGCCTCACAGCAGGAGATAGCTGTGCTGACCCGTAATAATTATGGCCAAACCTGCGACGGTGTCGTCACAGTAAACTGATTTTTACTGTGACGACTGACGTGTGCAGATGACTCACCAGAAAGCTGCATTTGAGCAGATTAGTGTACTGGAGGTTTTTCTGTGTGGAGTTTGCATGTTCTCTTTGTGTGTGTGTGGGTTTCAGTTTCCTCCCACAGTCCATAAACATGGAGGTTTGGCTAATTGGACGCCACATAGGTGTGACTGTGAGTGTTTGTCTGTTCGGAGTGGATGATATGGAATAAGTCCTTTGTCACATTATACATAATTTTTATTATGATATTGTAAAGTTTCTGGTAAATCAGTCGAGAAACTTGATGGATGATATAAGAAGTACCCTCAATATAAAAAATCATCCAAATCCCATGGTGCCATGAAGCAGTTCTGTTCATTGATTTGCAATATTACCCACAATTGCCTAACACACAGAGAGATAGTAAAGAGATAACATGGTATATGCAGTGTGACTAAATCTCTGACAGCAGAGGAATTTTTATCGTCTCATGGTCGCCCAGCCTCGTCTGTCTACTGTGCACGTCCATGCATCCTATAAATAACATGGGTGGATGGGCGAGTTTAGTCGTAGCTTCACCAGTTTCCCTTCTTTTCTGTTTCTGGAGCTGTGATGAAATCTGTTACTGTGTTAAGGCTCTCTTAAAGGCATAGCTCAACATTTTTGAAGTATGTGTATTGTCTGTCAGGTTGAGAGTTGGATGAGAAGATTGGCTGTCAAATATAAGGCTGAAACGCAACAAAAACCAAAGCGTTAACATCATTTTGTCGTTTATTTGGCGGGTTGATGAGCGGGACTTTGTTCCTTTGGCTGGGAGGAGAACCTTTGTGGAGTCTTCACCCGACTATCTCCTGCTTAGAGCTAAGAAATAATGTGGCACAAACCCCTCTGTAATATCACCAATTGTCTTTTTTACACTTTGGTTTTTGTTAAGATTAAACAAGCAAGATATGACATGTTAATTAGTGAGCTTTAGAGGTGCTGATATGTGGATTTTGTTCTTTGGATGGAGCTAATTAAGTCTAAGCCAATCTAACTGGCTGCTGGCAGTGACTCCATATTTAACAGACAGAACCAAGTACGGCATCAATCCTCTCTCATCTATAAATACTCGCCAGAAAGCAAATACGTGTATTTACCAAAATGTTGGACTATTCCTTTATTTTAAATTGCACAGAGTTTGAAGACATCACAATGATGTTTGATAACGATATGATGCTGATTATAGTTGTCCTTTGATGTTGACAATGATTGCTGTTGTGCCTGTGACTTTGTATGTCCACCAGCACCGCTGTCACATTACAGCAACATTACAGCCCTGCACTACATGTGTATTAAATCTGCCTTCTACTGAGGGTCAAAGTGTCCCCTCTAGGTTGTTTGAAGAAATACTTCACCCACAAAATGACCATTTATATATCAAATAATCATGCCTTTATGGAGAAAACTTCCACTGAACGAAAAATCCAAAAATGGAAGACATTGTTGATTAATTGAAGTAAATGGGAAACACATACAACAGTATCTCAAAACATCTATTTGCAACCTCTCACACTACTTGCACAGTATTGTCCAAGTCTCAGTTATCCACTTGCATGCTTAGTGCTTCCAAAACATGTTGCCTTGCCTTCAGCCTCTTCAGACCTGGACCAAAAGGAACAGCATGGATAAGTTTACTTTTAGTCTCGTTCGGCTGATTTGGAAGTACTGAGCATGTGACTGGATAAATTAGACTTGGATTATACTGTGCAAGTAGTGTGTTGTTGAACATCGCCCCTGTGTACTTCAGTTAATCAACAATGTTTGCCTTTTTTGGATTCTTCAGTTTTCCTTCAGTTTTCTTTACAAATCAAAAGCAGCACAGAATGAATATTTGATATATAAATGGATATGTTGTAGGTAAAGTATTCTTTTAAGGGTCCATGTTTGAAGCCATGCACAGACTGAATTTATGGTTATTTAAATCATTACAGCTGTGACTCTGTTTTTCTTCACAAAGCTGCTGTACACCTTCATCTTCTTTTTATTGTTTTATCCTGATATAACTGCAGACAGAAAAGGAATCTGGGAACAAAGAGACAGATGTTTCTCTCACACAAAATTGGGCTCATTTTTCTCTGACCTCTCTTTCATTTTCTGCTTTGCTTTTTTTGTGAAATAATGTGAAATAATGTATACCTTAACCTCTTTAGGTCACTGGAAATCTTTCAAATTACAGCAGTAATAATAATAAAACAGTCTAAGAAGGTAAAAAATATACTATTTTCTTGAGCTGCTCACATCTGATGTCGATAGTAATACCATGCATTGTGATAAGGGTTCAGAAATCACATTACACTCAATGTGTTTAATGTATATATTTCTACATTGTGACAACATATCCGCATACAATTGTTAGAGTTACTGTGGTCAGGTTTCAGGTCTTGTTGGAAAAGTTTTGGGGGTAAAGTCCTGTGTTTTGTGACACATCCACCGAGACTGCTTCCCTGTTTATTCTTTACTCCGCTGAGGGCGTGATCATAGCCTTTCCAAACACGAGTTATACACACACACACACACACACACACGATGATGGTGCGATAGTGTTGGTGGTGATGATGATGACAATGGTGAAGATGATGGAGAAGAATGTAGTAGTCCCTGTGATGGTGTTGATGATAATGGTGACCAGTAGTCCCAGTCTCTGTTTTCTCCATCTATTTAAGGAATCAGAATTCCACCGAACCAACGTCACTATAATGGATGTACAACCTGGATCAGTTTCCATGGAAACCAACAAACATGATTGTAAAACAGGGGGAGCGAGTCAAAGAACGGTGGCGAGAAGGAGCGGCTCTTACTTCTGATGGGTGTAGAATAAAAACATCTAAGAGTGCTGCAGCAAGAGAGCTGGGAGGGTGGAGTTGGGAGGAGAAGGCGTCGGTGGGGGAGGAGCTGAGAGGAGGCAGCGTCTGGGGGAGGAGGAGGAGGAGGAGGAGGAGGTGGCAGGCTGGTGGTGGAGTGAGGAGAGGGCAGCAGAAGATGGGGATGGAGTTGGCAGGGTAAAAGGATGGGGGTGAGGAAGAGGGGGGGAAGGGAGGCAGAAATAAAGAGAGATAAATGAGGAGGTGGGGTGGTGTGGGAGAGTGATGGGTGGGGGAGGTAGGTAGGTGGAAGGATGCCAATTTGACAGCTATAGGGAAGCTTCAGGGTCCAGCTCTGCACCACCACTGCCTGTAAAACAAAGAGAACAAAGAGGCTGAGCAGAGTAAGAACCACCAACCCCCCCAACTCCTTCATGTGGGGGGAAACGTCCACCTTAATTGATTTTCTTAATGATATTCATTTTACACTGCTGGGACTGGGATCAGGTAGAGTTTGAGGACTAGAGGAGCACCAACACATATGTGGTGCACCTCTGTTGTCCCGCATGAGGAGAGACATGAGTCTGTTGTTGAATACAGATGCAGTCCAAAGGAAGTCCAAGGTGCTTTACCACTTAAAATAAACTATAGATCTGTATGTGGACCAGGGAAGCATGGTGAGGATCCTGCAGGATTATACAGTTTGGTACATGGCAAAAACCTTCTGAACAATGAACACTGAAGGAATTCTAACCAGGAACAGTTTCAGCTGGTTGCAGCTCGCAGTCCTCACTGCTAAATCCTCCTCAGTCTGACACACTGTTCCTTATAGATTTCAGACTTGTGTATAAAAGGCAGACAATAATTAAACATATAATAATAAGCTTGAGCCACTCATTTATGTCCAGTTATAGACATGTTCCTTTAGAGGACTGACGATCCACTGCTTCACCCCAGCACTTTGCTATTAAATGTCAAAACAGCTGAAAAAAAACTTATCATAGGAATTATTCAACAATCGATGCTCAATGAATCTGCTTGAGTAATTCTCCAGTTCTGTCCTCTTAAATGTGACATTTTACTGCTTTTTTTTAAGGCAAGGCAAGTTTATTTGTAGAGCACAATTCGTACACAAAGTAATTCAAAGTGCTTTACAGAACAAGAAAATGCATTAAAATCACAATACAAAATAAAAACATAAATAATCATTATAAAATGAACTTTAAAAGAGAAGAGTGCAGATAAGATCCTTTTATGTTTTATATTGCTGTAATTTGGATAAAAATATGTAAAACCAGACACAAGACATCAAGGGCTGGTTACCGAACAAGGTACCTTTAAGGATATACCAACTGAATTGTGTTGGTACTAGTTAGTACCAGTTCATGTTAAATCCATCAGTGCCAAATGTCAGTAGCTCAAAACGCATTTTGGTAAGAAACACCAGGTTGTGGCACGAGGTGAAAGTGCTGCAAAATGTCGGCTTTGTCGGCCGCTCTGTTGGCTGCTCAGTCGACATCCAAGCAAGCCAAAACTATCACAGTAGCGCTGATTTGCAGTATTAATTTTGCTTTCCGGTCTCTTTTCTTTTGTATATATTATTTAAGTAATAGCCTACTATCACTGCTAGATGAGCAGACAAACAACCAAACACACTTAAACACACACAAGCAGACAAACAGAGACAGAAGATTAGTTCACACCTGCAACGTGTTCAAAAATTTAAGTTTCGTTATTTTGTTGTTTTTGTTTTTTATTAGTAATGCACCAAAAAAGGTACCGTTGGGTATCGATAGTAAATTCCAATATTGGTTTAAATGTGCACTGTATGCAGCCCTAAACCCTTTAAAACTGTGATTTTTCACTGCTTTTGTACATCTAACAGACTAAACAAGTAATCAAAATAAGAGTTAAAAAATAAGACTACACTGTTTTCTGACCCCATAGTATAAAGTTAAATTAAAGAAAGTTAAGCGACAAATGCAAATCATCAGAAAGTACCTTCATTACGTGATATTTTCAGCGTTTTCCTGCGTACTCAATAATCACGGCTGGCTGATTTGTCATGTAACAGTGATTCTCTGCTGCTCTGAGCTTCTCTTGTAAAACATCATCTCTCAGTGTGTAATTTGTGTTGATAAAGAGGCTTTGCGGCCCTCCGGTGGCTCCGTCTGCGGGCATGCAGGAGTTGAATGTGTGGGTGGAACAAGTTGAAGAGCTTATCACTTTTAACAGAAGAAAATTTTTATGCTTGAAGCAGAAACTTGTACATAAAGCCTTGGTGCAGGGCTATCGTTCTGATTAGATTTTTTTTTTTTTTTTTTTCAAGAATGGAAAAATACCGAAATATGTCCACTCAACAAATGACCCTCAGTGTTATGTGACATTACTTATCATACGAGAGAGTCGGACAAAAAGATTGGAAAAGAGAGAGAGTTTATTTTTCCTGAGAATGTAAATTCTCCCCTTTGGATTTCAGTTCTTTTGAAACCACTGATTTAAAACAAGGTTTTATCTCCACAGTGCTCTCCTTCCTTTTTGTTGTCTGCAGTGATGTTGTGTTGACGACATCAGTGAGAGGATGAATTAGAAAAGGAAGGAGGTGATGGGGAGGAGAGCAGAAAAGAGGATGGGAGCAAAGCATAAGGGAAAAAGGAAAGATGGCAGTTTAGAGAGAGAAGTATGATGAAGGAAGTGATTGCAGAGGAGGTGATGGAGGAGAAAAGGAGAAAGGAGAAGGAAGAGTGTGAATGGGATGGAGAGGAGATGAGTAGAGAAAGAACGAGACGTCTTCTTCCGTCTGTCCGGTGGCTAACCTGATTAGCTTAGCAACGCCAAAGGACCAGATCCGGCTCTGGAAACACAAACAAGAATCAATACACTTCTACACACAGTTACAGACATGTTAAATGAATGTGCACTGCTTCATAGTAATGTGCAGACTTGCAACACTCTGCTCTGTAGTATCTTTATCATCTCAACAGCCAATACAACTCAGTTGAGACCTGATGACATGTGCTGTGTTTGAGCGTGCATGAAAAGTTGTTGAGAAAGGATCAGAAAAGTCATAAAAACTAAAGGTATAATTGATGCTGATGAAACGTCCAGCTGCTGTGATGTCAAGTTGTTGTAGTGCCAGTGGAAACTTGACCAACAGAAATTAGGAGACCAAGTTTGAAAAGTACCAGTAGCTGGGTTTCAATTCACCTCTTTACGTGCGCATTTTCATTTTGCGCATAAAACGACCAGAGTGGAAACGACAAAAATGTGAGGAAAAGAAAAAAAACAACACTTGACAGGTGGAAATGTTGAAAAATGGAGCAAACACAGAAGTGGAAAAAACTGCAGTTCCTCTAATGGCCACTTGAGGCTGACTCTAAAAGCGAGTCAGTCCCCATTGACCCCCCATGTTAAAATGCCCAACTTTACAGCAGGAATAAACATGTTTACAGCCTGGTACGTAGTTGTTCAAAACTGTATTTCCTTTGTCCAGTGTGCTCTCTGTTATTAAACATTAATTGTTTTGACGCTAACGTAGATAACAGTGAGAGCATGGTTTGAATGTGTTTAAATATGCAAAACAACAATCAGAGTTTGAATGTCATGAGTCACAGAAGCTGCTGGATGGTGACTGGACACACGGTCGAGACTGTGGGTAGAAAAAGTCGAAGCTTCAGACCGACTGATTCACATTATGCTTCATCTTCACTGTTTCGACTTAATTTATTCTCTTCTCCTCTCCCTCCTTTTTTATTTTTGTCCAGTCTCACTTTCTTTTTCTGCTCCACAACTTTAGCTGTTTCTGTTACTTCTGCCTCTCCACTCATTAGAGCTGAAACTTCTCATCACTCTCTCCTTGTTTAACAGCTTTTCTGCGCCTCTTGCACAACATCTGCTTTGTCACTTTCCAAAGCTCTCATCTTCATCCTCACACCTTCTGCCTCTTCTTGATTGTCCTCCTCTTCTTCCTTCTCCACCCTCCTAGCAGCTCCTCCCCCTGTTCCCTTTGCGTCAGGCCCTCCTGGTCTGAGAGAGAGAGAGAGACACCACATTTGTTGGAGTTTGTCCCAAAATCATGATCCTGGGCTCCTCCTCCTCCTCCTCCTCCTCCTCTTCTACTTGTCTTCTCAGTTTCTGATCTGCAAGTCTCCTCCTTTGTTCTTCTTATGGAAGTTGAAGCATTAAAGCATTAACCGCTCCTCTCACCTTCACTATGGTAAAAATAGACAGCAAAGCAAAGAGGCTGTTAATTACTCAGCCTGGCGCATATTACTGCTTTGCACCTTTTGTAAACTTTACCATAGTCGTCTTAATCATCATCATCATCATCATCATCATCATCCACACTCATAAAAAAAAAAGTTTGTGTTCAGTAAACATCAGTAAAGCCTGAATATTGAATACTTATATATTAAACTTGAATTTGTTTTATTACTCTAATGACTTACAGTTACTAGAATAATTTTCCTGCTTTATATTTTCATTCATGTTTCGTTGTTTGCTCGCTTCTTAGAAGTTTGAACAACTCAAAGTCCTGCAGCATTTTTATGTCGTCAAAGTGCAGCAGGGTTAACAAATCAGTCAGCATCTAATTATGCTTCAGTTCTGTTTTTAATGTGTATGACGAGTGCTGTCACAATACTAGAATCTAACTTTGATACAAAACCTTGAAAAATATTAATATTCATTACCATTTTAAATGTCATGGAAAAAAATGTAACAATGACGGCATAAAATTTGAATTATTAAGATTAATCTAACAAGGCTATAACGTGACAACAACTTTTCTGTTTTTTGGTTAGCAGCAGAGTTCAACAGAATGACAGAGAGAGCGCAGCCCGTACCTGTGTATCAATACTGTGGAAAATGAGTTTTTTAAACTGTTTGGAATATTCAGAATTGACACAAAAATATTCTGGAATAGGGATTGGATGATAGACAATTTTATTGCGGATTGTGGTGTCCAGCAGCACCACAGAGACAGCTGGGCAACCAACAGTACGGCTATAATTGATCTTTTTATAATAGCATATGAAAACAGAGCAGGTTAAACACTCGTAGTGATGAACCTCCAGAGAATTATCATCTCAATCTGCAGCTCCTGTCTGCTTTACAGAGCTTTATATCAAGTTTGAGCAGTGTTGATCTGTCTGGGCACAACTTTCCTGTTCAGTTCACTATCACTGCTCTCATTGCGTTATATCCAATGAAAACGCTGCTTAAAAAAAACTCTGTACTTTACCTTCTCAGCAGCAAAGAGCAGACACACAGCTAGAGACAAGCTGGAGGACATACTGGAGAATTTAGCAGCTGAAGTTGGTAGAGACCAAAAACAGAGCTAAAAGAGAGTGAATATTGGGCTGACATTTATCACAAACACGACTCCTAATTTAAAATCGTGTGACTCTGTAACGGCTGGATTTGGTCAAAAAATCATCTCACTCAGAAAGTGATTGATATGTTATTGTATTACAGGTTTTAGATTTAATCAAAGTAGATGAAATAGGAACTTAAAGCCACTTTCCTCAACGCTGTTCCCTGCATCATACTGTTTGAGGAGTGTATGTCCCTGCACATGTAAAGCACATGTGCCTACAGTATGTTCTGTAATAGCTTCTCTGAAGGTTCAGACAAATGCAGAGAGACAAAGAGAGATAAAAGTGTGTTATTGAGTTGGTCTGGTCGCTCCAGACCCTGTCTGTGTGTTAATCTATCAGGCAGGAGTGCTGCTGTTCATCTGTATGCAGATTAGGACAGCTCATTACTGAGACCATTAATAAACAACACACACACACACACAAAAAAAAAAAGACTTTAGCTGACTGGGGGAAAATGGAGAAGTGGAGGAGAAGCAGAGGAGGGAAAGTCTGCCTCTGAGCGCAGATTTCCATCAGATAACCAATAAGATGGTGGAGTAACACTTTATTGAGCAGGCCATATCTCCCCATGCTAAATATTTTAGTTGTAATACTGATTTGTTTGCTTTTTGGCTCGAGGAAGACGTGATATTCAGTGGTATGCTATATTTTTTGTTTTTGTGGTTGACAAAGCCATGAGAAGACCAGAACCACCAGACTGCTCGTGACACTCAGCTCCAAGTCCATTGGTTCCTACTGAAGATGAAATTGAAACTTACCTTACAGATATATCGTTTTTATTAAAAGAACAACAACTGGCTAAGTAATTTGTTAACGCAGCCAGTCACTGAAGTTTCAAACAAACGTGTGGAAATAATCAATTTGTTGGGGACTGTATTCTGCTGCGGATTAATCCATATTTGATGCTCTAGTGCATATAGCTGAGATCGGCCTCGTAAAAATTAGGCCCGTACATGAACTACTGTGTGCTGCATTCCATTTACCTTGTATGTCGAAGCTGGGAATGACGTTACACTTGAGTCAACCGAGTTCAGAATAAGAAGTCGGAAAACCAAGATGTTGTTAGCATTACACAGCTGATAACGATGCATTATGCTGTATTTGTTCAGACAAACTCTGTTGCAACATGTCCACAGAAAGAAGGTGGACAGTACTGATTTAATGAGACACAAATAAGACTTAAATGCTAATGAACAGTATATTACTAAAGCTTTCACCACTGTTGATGCAAGTAACAGCCATCTTGGATTTAGAGGTCGGGGTTGGTGAGGTTCCTCTGACTTTCCAAGTCCGAAATCTGACTTTACAGTTACAGTTGCAGTTAAAATTTCAGATTGGGAACTTGGTAATTCTGACTTCCCAGTGCAAATGGAACGCACCAATAGTTTCTGTCTAAGCCTCCCCGAGCCTGAACCACAGCATATCATAGTGAGTATTAAACATTTCTTAAAAGCTAAAGTAAACTGTACTCTTTTCAGTCAGGTAACAGACATTGGTGGCACAATCTTTGACATGCACCCTCTCCTACTGAATGTTCAGCAAGGCCCAAAAAATGTCATATGCCATATATAATAAATTGAGATTGTGTAACATTTCTCCTCATTAATGAGAGGGATGTCAGGGAGTCAGGATGGGTTGATGGCAACACAGTGCATACATTATTCATGACATTACACAGACGTCGTGACACTGGAGCAAACCCAAACTGATTCAAGCCTGAGGAAACTCTGAGAAATCACAGCTCAGCCCAGTCCGAACCTCACAGATCGTGTCTGTCTCAGTCGGGTCTGTGCAGAGAATCAAAGCTGTATGAGTGAGAGACTGTGGCAGCAGGACGGTGTCGGTGGGATTGAGTCAAAATAAACTACAGTGTGTGTCTTCTTGTTAATGTAGGAAGTGTCAACCAGTGCAACAGTGTGGCTCATTGATGTGTTTTTAGTAGTTTGGGGGCAACATTAGAGCTCTATGACAAAGAGGAAGAAGACAGAATCAATTCATTGATTGTTTTGGCTTTTTCATGGGATTTGCCGACAACAGACGTGTCCCGATGATAAAACATAGACTAATTTGCCCCTGCTTTGTTTGCCTGATTGCATCTTTTTCAACATGTAATCAGACAAACAAAAGAGACTAGATAATTATCAATTTTGCTGCATCACTATTGGTAGTTATATTACATTGAGTTACCAGATATTGCCCTAATGTTCCTGTAGTTTCAAGTTGTCGCAGGTATTTTGTGCTTGCTGTTTCACTGAAATCATAAATACCACCAGACATGACTCTACATTCAAAGAAATCACCTGCCGGAATCTGGTCACAGCAATTTATCTCAGAAAAGTAATACTGTTCAGTCTCTCTTTCACAGCGCCAGAGACGAAGAGCTCCTTATGACTTCATCAGCGCTCGTTTTCCAAGAGTCTTTATGAAAAGTGAAGTCAGACAGATTTACCATTAGATAGCTTCCACGGCTCTAATATGAATCCTCTGTTCTTCAGTCCTCCAGCGCTGCGACAAAGAGATGTAGGCTAACCAGTGATTATAGCATTGCGATTATATGGTAATTGAAAATGAGGTAATGCGGGCTGGTGATGATAGTAATTGAAAAGGAATTAAGAGTAGATTAAAATAAGGTCTCATTTGATCATTTGTCAGAGTTGATTCATGTGCCTGGCTGTGGTGAATTAGCAGCCTCAGAATAGTCTCCGAGCTGATTAACATGTCGAACCGTGAGTTCACGGACTCGCTCACAAACTTGCATATCTGTAACAGGCCTGGTATGTGAGCCTTAGAAATCTTAAATATTTCTCTTTTCTTTTCAGAATTACACTTAGCTGTGCAGCGGTATTAGCCGACAGTCTCACTGCCTGGAGCGGCTTTGTTTCTCGGACGTATTAGCCCCCTGAACATTGTTTCAGAGAGAAATACTAGGAAGCTTTGCTAATTTCATTGGCCTATAATTATCGCCTGGTTCCATTGAAGAATTCTAATAACAGTTGTCCCAATTCTGATTATTTGCCCTTAGAGGTGACTTGTTCCTGATGACTCACATATTCAGTGTTAATGCTGCACACAGACGTGCTGTTGTGTTTTTTTTATCTGCTCCACATGGATGTGTTAAATAAAATTGGACCCTGAGGCACATGCGCTGTATGTCAATCTGTTTTGCTGAGCCTCAATTAACAGCACAAAAAGTTAAAAAAATGTTTTTAACAAGGATCCACTGGAAGTGTGTGTGGTGTGTAAATCTGCAGAGACTCTGCCCTCTGTCTGTGTTTTCTATTTTTGTCTCTGCCCCGGCGACGACCATGGCTAGAGGCATAATGTTTGCGGGTTGTTTGCACATACATACAGACTTATGTCTATATGTGTGGTCATACCATTCTTGTGAACAAAATACCTCAAGAACCTTGAAGGACTTGGTTCACATTTGGCACAAACATCCACTCGCACTCAACAATGAACTGAATAGATTTTGGTGGCCAAAGGTCAACGTCGCGGTGTCTTTGCATCCCTCTCATACTCATGAACAAAATATTTCATAAACACATTGAGGGAATTTCCTCAAATTTGGCACAAACGTCCACTTGAAGTCAACTATGAACTTATTAATGGTCAAATGTCAAGGTTACTGTGACCTTGCGTCTGTATTATTTTTGTGAACGTGATATCTCAAGAACCACTCGAGGAAATGTTTTCACATTTAGCACAAACATCCACTTCGACTCAAGAATGAACTGATTAGAATTTGGTGCTCAAAAGGTCAGAGGTCAAGTTCATTCTGACCTCACAAAACATGTTTTTGGTCTAATCATGGCTAAATTTCACACAAATGTCTATTAGAATAAAATAATAATAATAATGATAATAACTTTAATTTATATAGCGCCTTTCAAGAAACCCAAGGTCACTTTACAATACATAATAATGAAACAATAACTCCAACAGAACAGTACAACAACAATACAACACAAGCAGTACAGAAAAGCAACAATACTAGAACAGCACAGGAAAAACGCAACTTTAGCGAAATGCTAAGCAGACGAATCTGCCGTTGGCTCCGTTGGGGACACTGTTACAAAAAAAAAAGTAACCGACAATTCCTGCATAGTGGTTTCAGGATGTTTGAAAGGAAATAAGGAACTCTCACGGACTTTTTCTTCTTGTCAGTTCATACTGGTCTTAGATGTGTGTTTAGATCCTCAAAGAGATCAGAGGCCTGAAACGGGGACATTGTCATATGAAAGAACACATGAGACACTCTGGATTCACAGAGTGTAAAACATTTAAACCAGAACTGAAAACAACAACACCAGCTTTACTCTGACATGATGGTGCTTGAATAGTTGACACCTTGACGTTCACTGTGGACTGAAGCCTCTCTGATTTAATGACACAGCTCTCTGGATAGCTCAGCTGTTTCCAGACCTACGTTGATACTACCAGTTATTGTCAGTGTGTGTAGACGTACTGGCTGGCTGCCTGGCTGCAGCGAGGAAGCTAATCCAGTGTGACGAGTCCAGGGAAACTCCTCCTCTGAGAATGCTCTTTAATGGACAGATATGGGTCAGTGCTGCCACATGGACTCACTACAGGAGCTTCAGTAATAGTTGCATGTACACAACTGTCTGTCCTCTTTAGATGGAGGCTGTGGAATCCCCCACAGTAGATAGTTGTTTTAGTTTTTAATTGATCGTGCAGTGACAGCAAAGAGAGCACAAATAAAGGTTTTCTAAAGAGAACCATCCTGTTTTAGCTTCTGGCTGGTTATGCTGCTTGGAAAGAAGAGAAGACATCAGCTAATTATAGTAATACGTTAGAGGATGGGGTCTCTCTGCTTGATCACTCATTGATATTCCAGTTCGTAAGAGCTTTTCCATTTTCAGTTTGAAACAGCTCTAAATGATTTAGTCTTCTTCCGCTGCACATGGAGGGATGTGTGTGAGTCGTGAAAATAAAATAAAAGATGGATTTTTTTTCTCCTTGCAGCATGTTGGGCAAGTGATGACATGAGAGGAAAACACAGAAACTGCACATTAGAAAAGGTGTCACCAAATCCTGTAAACAAGAATTACTGAGGCAGCAAAATACCAACTGAATGTTTTTTTTCTGAAAAATGGAAAATATGAGAAATGCTGTCTGTGCCATTTCTACGTCGAGAGTTTATTATATAACAGTGTCTGTGGTAAAATAATGCAGCTCACTGTTGTTACTCTGCATTCCAAACCTTACTTGTAAAAAAAAGCTTCTTATTTTAAAGCTGGACGTGTTCAGGACAAAAGATTAGGCTTTATCTACCCCACCCCCGAACCTCCCCACGAACCCAGTGACCCCATAGATGTCCCTGCACGCCGCCTATCCAAACTCTGCTCCCATGATTCCCAGAGCTACAGTAGCAGAGACTATGTTCTTCCATTTTATTTATTCGTGCATTCAATCAGGATAAATTACTCAAATGTCAAGTCTTTGTTATTTGTAAAACAGTTACAGTAGAGCAGCTGTTGGCAATTAAATTCTTTTTTTTTTTTTAAGGCTCATTTTAATTAGGCCCCAGTCAGACAGAGCACATTTTAGCAACATGCTGCAGCTTTATGTAATAGTTTTCAATGAAAATAGAGCGTTTTGCTCAAAGCTTTTGCATTGCTGATCACCTTGCGTTTTTCCGCTCTGGGGCCCGTACACATGGCACATTATTTGCAGCCTCAAATCCATTGTTTTCAATGAAGATTTTACGGAAGGCAAGCTTCTGTTTTTCAGGGCGTGATGGCTGCACCCTGAGATACACATGGTTCAACTTTTGGAAGGCAGTGGCATGTGATGAGGTTCAGCCAGTCACAGCCTGCTGGTATCTTTCCTGTGGTCCATAAATATCAGTCTGTAGCAAATATGGAGGAGAAGTTGATCATTTTAGTGCAAAGCTTGGACAATAGTTTAGGTTACAAAATAATGGCTGGAAGAAGATCAGCTCCAAACTTGGGATGTCTGGTACGTAGGATATGATATGGTACTGGTTATGTTAGCTGTTAGCTTAGCAATGTCATTTTCTCAGAGTGGAAAATGCACCCGAGGTCATTTGTATTTTTCCCAATTTCAACTCAGATGAATTGAGAGGTGGCCATAATAACAAGTAGTAGCGTATGAGGTTTTGTGTGAAGCTAACATTAGCTCCTTTTCAACATGGCCCTGAGAAACCAGCAAGACATATCTGAACAAAGTGTCACGTCAGCAACTTCTAACATTTTATCAACTGTAATTAGGCCCAACGATTGTCCAAAACACACCCTAAAATAAACCTTAAACCAACCATCATCCAGGCAAAGCTCCTGGACCAGCTGGTGGTGCTCACTGTGATTTCACCTCTTTCTGAGGGTCTCATGTACCTGCACGGATCTGCTTCCATGTACCCAATGTGCTATTTGGGAACAGTCTCTCACCCTCAATTCGAGCCAGAGCAAGTTCCCTCCACTTGTCCATTTGTTATGCAGATTTCAAGGTACAGAGCTGTGAGTTTACCCCTCAGCAAAATAGCAGTTACGCTACAGACAGGTGATTTAGAGGTTGCTTTGAATATTATTGATCATCTTGTTACAATACAATGTGTTTGGAAACCTTGTGTCCTGGCATTCATGTGGAAGCCACTTGACACACACCACCCACCCAAACACCGCTGTACAACAAGTACACCCCCTCATGGCAACGACTCGCCTTGGTGGCAGCAAAATCAGGGAGAGCCGTTGGAAAGAGATCCAAGGCAGGGCCTCCTTGGATCAGACTTAGACTGGACTTGGCTTTGACATGTGAAGGCATGGGCACAGGACCTCTGGGGATGTCCATGGTATCTGGCAGCAGTGCACTGGCAGCAGATCCTTTGAGTCCCGTGGGTTGTGAGGTGGGGGACATCTAACAGATGCTCACGCAGACTGGGGTCAATGCTTTGATCTCTTTGCCATGTTCATTTGGCCATTCCTGAGCAATTTTAGTGGTGTGGCATGGCGCATTGTCGTGACGGAGGGGGAGTGTCCTTGGTCCTGCAACAGTGTTTGGTGGTGGTGCATGCACATAAATGCAAGACAGAACGTTGCATTGTAACGAGATGATCAATGATCACTTCGCCTGTCTGTGGTTTAAATGTCGTGGCTGTATCTAAAAGGCAAAAGAAACATTTTTAATTGATTAATTTAACATTTTTGATTGTATATGTGCGACTGTTTCCTTAGCCTTTGTTTCTGTCTACATTTCTGTCATTTCTCAGCCACTCCTGTTGCAGAGCAGCTCTCATTATTAGCTGCAGCATTTTTTCCCTGTCGCGTGTAGCCTGTTGAATTATGCATGGTGTCCCTGCTCAGAGTGAAGGCTGACATGTATGTAAAATAAGCAGAAAATGTGACTTTTGTGTCGCCAGGCTGCTGCTCTCCGCCTGTCACTCCACCTGCCCGTAAAACGGTGTGTTCACCTGTCTGTCTTCTTATTCGAGAGTTTTTAAAGCAACAGCAGTCATGAAAAGAGCAGTTTACTGCGTCTGAGCTCCGGTGTCATCGAGGTCTTTGCTCATTCATTAATCTTTTCATTGTTTGCAACTGTTTGTGTGTGTACATGTGTGTGTAATATAAGGCAGTTGTAGCACTCAGGACCTCATTACTGAAAGTGCAGGTCTCTTTAGATGCTGATAACAGCTATAGAAGGGTGTGTGTATGTGTGTGTGTGTGTGTGTGTGTGTGTGTGTGTGTGTGTGTGTGTGTGTGTGTGTGTGTGTGTGTGTATTTTATATTTATGCTGCCGCTCCAGGCTCAGACCTCAGTCCAAGATAACATGGAGATGTTTTGAGACTGATTCTGTTATGAGTGAGGCGCTGTGTTTGTATTGAGGCGTGTTCAGGGCCAATGATCAGAGCTTCTGTCTTGTCAGTGTTATATTTTAAAAAGTTATGCAACGTCTTGTCCTTTATGACCCAGGAAGGATAAAAAGACACTGAATTCTTAGAAAGACATTTTAAGGGGAAAAAAAGACAAGCGGTGACGGCTGGGATACGTGTTAATGGTTTGTTCTGAAGGTGAAGTGTCCCATAAATCATGTCAATATTGGACGATTCAGTCACTCATATTTTATGTCTAGTGCCCTTTTTGTAGAGATGTAAGGTTGAGGTGGAGGATGGACAAGTTTGCGTCCTTGTGTTAATCTTTTTATCAACCGTGACCACAGTCCTTCCTTATTTTTAACCAAGTATTTCAGTTGCCTAACCTTAACCACACCTTAAAGGTCCAGTGTGTAGGATTTAAGGGGCAGAAATGGAATATAATACAATACGTATGTTTTCTTTCGTGTATGATCACCTACAAATAAGATCTGTTGTGTTTTTGTTACCTTAGAATGAGCCGTTTATATCTACATAGGGAACCGGTCCCTGTCTGCAGAGATTGCCATGTTGCACTGCCGTGTTTCTACAGTAGCACAGACACTAGCCCCTTTTACACTGCCAGATGTTCCGAGAATGTTGGGCCGTTTTGCCGACAAGCTGCTTCCTTGCTTGTGGGAGGAGCTGTTGATGACGCCGCACGTGCGAGCCACGGTGGTGGATAAACAGGAAACAGCTGATAGCAGGAATTAGCGAGCAGCTAGTAGCGAGAGGGAAACACAAACCTGACAGACACTGTAAAGATGAGCAACTGGGGAGACAAGGAATTGCGCGCCCTCCTTGTCCTCGCAAATGAAGAGGCCATTAACCGTCAGATGACGGTAAGGCTGCAACAACGAATCGATTATGTCGATTCGTCGTGACGAAAAAAATCGTTGCCAACTAATTCTGTGATCGATTCGTCGGGTCTTTATATATGTCCGTGGATACCGGCGTGTAAACATCAGCAGGACGCACAGAAAAGAAACAGCCATGGCCGAGGCAGCGGTGGAGAAAAACATGGACACAACCCAACCCAAATCCCGACCTAAAACATCAGTGGTGTGGGAAAACTTCACCAAGACTGAAAAGGAGGGCGTTCAATGCAACATTTGCAACGCTCGTTTTGCATGGCACGGGAGTACATCGATGATGCGTGAGCATCTGAAGAGAAAACATGTGTTTGTTAGCCTGGATGAAGGCAGTGGCACTTCAGCAGACACAGGGTAAAGGGCTATAACTATAAATATACAGTTTTAAAAATCGTTGTAAACTCAAGTGTTTGGCAGCGTCCACACTTCAACTATAACGACAACGATAGTGGTGGACGATATCGTTTGGATCACTTTCAGAGCGATTTGATGAACGATAGAAACACTGACAGCCAATCAAAATCCATCCGAAATGACAGGTCGAGACGTTCATCATGTCACGTATACCCACTAAGAAAGCTCCAGGATTTCCATACAACCACTTAAACATGTGCAAAGATCCGTAACAATATAGTTTTGTGACAGAATCTTAACTTCAGTGATTTTGTTTTGCAAATACCGGATAAATAACTGCAATAAAATACATTTTGCAGGGGAATGCGTCTCCTCTTTTCCCCTCCATTCATAAAATTCAGGCGCCAGGATGAAGTCACTGAGGGGGGCAAATCTTTATTATGCAACATAGGTTCACACAGTGAGTTAGAAAGAGCGCGCAGCCGTGCGTAATTGTCGCGCGTAATGACAGCTCGTCGCCGGTGAAACACAATAAACTGCACGTCTTCATTCATGTTTGTCTCATGACAGATGGAGCTGACAGACAGACAGACAGACAGACAAGTGGAGCAAGCGGCAAATTGGTTTCCTTTTTCTTTCTCGCAACATACAGCAATAACAGGTCATCAGTATCCATTTTATCCATCACCATGCTCCCCTGCCGACCGCACCGAGCAGTGTGTGTTTGGGGTAACCTAGCAACACGACGATATCGTTCATTGGTGTGGATGCTGCCATTGTTATCGTTATAGTTAACGTTACAGTTATCTTTCTTGGTGTGGACGGCCCTTAAGTCATGCCGATATATTTAAAAACTGCCGTAGTTAGTAAAGAGGCGAGAAATAAACAAGTTATCGTGGTAGTGGATGGGTGACTGGGCGCCGCCATCTTAGTTTAACCCTCTCGTGGCCGCTATGTTACCGGAGCGATCATGTAAAAGAATATAATACATTAAAAAAATATATTGTTGGCTGGAAATTGTGGAAATAATACACAGCTTGATAGCCGGCCTAAAACCGGAGGTGGTAGACAGTAACTATTGTTGCGTCCGAGTGGTTGGAATAGATTAACGTTGGCTAATAATGTTGCAAAGATTTGTTAACATTCATGTGAAAGAATATATATTGGTAGATTTGCACACATGTTCATAATTCCATAATCTACAAGCTCAAGGCATAGATCTTTATTTTATCTTGTGCTGCTGATCTGCTGTTTATTTTGCACTAGTTCCTCCCGTACCTGTTGGAATCAGTGTGCGGTTTGATTTATTTAATTTTTATTTATTTTTATTTATTTTATATTGTTGTGTCGTGCTGCTGTTCAGGGGAAGCACCAGAAGTAAGCTCAGGTGTTTGGAAAATAAAAATATTTTTGGAATAAGCAAAAAAAAAAAGTTTCTTCGTTTATCCGATTAATCGATTAGTTATTAAAATAGTCGACAGATTAATCGACTATCAAAATAATCGTTAGTTGCAGCCCTAGATGACGGGGACGGTGAAGGACGGGCTGACTTAGGAGAGAATCGCCGAAGGACTGACCAGCTGTGACTTCCCTTCCACGTCACTGTTTACGTCACACGCTGAGCTACACGTTTTGTTACTTGCTCACGCCCCCCTTTGCCCCGAAAAAGGCACATTCTGTATAAACAAAAGTAGGCAGGCGGCATTTTGCTGCACTCCCCGATTTTGTTTTTATACTGCCAATGCTGAAAAAAGACTGATTGGGCTTTCCTGCAAATTTGCACAATTCCTGTTTAAAAGGGGCTCCTGATTTGTCACATGAAAACTGCCTTGTTCAGTGTTTTTACCAGTTTAAATCACCTGGTCTGTTTGTTTTGGAGATAAAGAGACATTTGTGGGTAGTTCAGCTCCTGCTTAAAACCTCTTTAACAATTAACACTGAGGGAATTCAAACCTGGAGAAATTTCAGCTGGTTGAAATCTGCAGTCTTCACCACTAGATGCCATCAGATCTCTCCTAAAACGTACACAGCACCTCTTTAAAGGGATAAGTTGCAAATAAATTTTCAACCAGCTTTGTATCATAACAATGTAGGTAGTACTGTATGTGTCAATGAACTCTGCTAAACTTCCCTCCATTTTACTAGCATCCAGAACTCCTTGCTTCTCTCTCAGCTCATATCAGATCTCCAGACTTTCCCTGGCTGTACAGTTGTTGTCCAAAAGAGCTACAGATTGTACTTTCTTTTTTTGCATGCCTGCACGGACACAGAGTCTAGAAGTGGCTGGAGAGAAATACGCTCCTCTCTTTATCTCTCAAATGAAGACCAAACTCAGATTAAACGATTAAATAAGCAGTGTTGATCAAATATGAATCAAGGTTCTGTTACTGCACTGCATTTTTCTCGTCTAAAATGTTTTCAAAAACATATTTTAGCTTGCTGTAATTTAAGATCATTGACCAGTTGGTTGCCATCTTTTTTCCTGTGATAAAACAGCCAAGCTCGCATTACATCACCCACAATGGGAACGTTAATTGTTCAGGCAAGGTGCAGTGCATTCTGGTAGTTTTAGGTTTTCTACCTCTTGAGCAAAAGCAAGGCCACAGCCTTTCTCTCCATTTTCTCTGGTCATGTAGCACCAATTTAAAAAGTATTTGTGTCTTTCTGCTGCATGAATAGACCATCTTTCCAGCTGTAAAATACTTCTTTACTCAGAGTCTGTCCCTGACCATAACCATAACCATAGTTGCCATGTGCAAATATCATAATATAAAAGTAAGAGTTTCAAAAAATGTTGGCATTGCATGTAAAAAATGAAATAAAATAAATAAAAATATTACACAAAATGCAGGTTTTTGCAGATTTGTCCAGCTTTTGTGTTTTTGTCTCGTTGGTTCTAAATATGATGCTTTATTTCGACAAATTTTATCACTGCAGTGTTTTTATCTGTCCACGTTTATTCGCCACAAACAGCCAATAAAACAACTGTACATACTGTTTGTCTGCCTTACAGTATTTGTGTGACGGTTCATACTGGGAATTATCTCAGAACTTCTGGAACTCCAGTTCTTTCTGTTCCTTTACTCTTCGAGTTTTACATTTCTTTTTTACGTTTCTTTTACATTCATGAAATAATGTCCGACAGCTTCAGGATGAGCACACATTTTTGGCTGGACTTTAAACACTTAACTCGCATAACACTTCTCCACCCCAGTTTCTTTCTTCTATTTGTTTGTGCCCACTTGTGCCTTTCCATTTTCTTACATCACCTCTAAGAGTCACGTCATGTTCAGTGTGAACACAACTTTAGAGGTGTATCCTTTTTCATACAGAGAGAGGCCCAGCATCTGACAATCCCCTGCTGATCTAGAAGTGATGAGATCTGTTTCATGAAAGCTCTCCTGCTCAGCTTTCGGAAGCTCTCAACTGGCAAAAAAATCCTGTATCCCGTGGGGAGTGTTGCATTTTTTGAACACAGAGAAAAAATTTGTGAGGTGGAAGGAAGACAGCGCAGAGTTTAGAGGAAAAACATCTCGGTGTGATGTGCCTGCTACCAGCGAGGCCTGCAGGTGCTGCACACTGAGCAGCAGTTGGCGTGTTGTGTTTGATTTGCCTGCCTGCCGCTTCTCCGCCTCGTGTTTCTTGTTTCCTCTGATGTTTGGGTTAAACCAGCGGAGCAGCTGTCATGGCTGCACCCGTGGATGCTGACTCTGACAAAGCGGAGAATAGAGAGATTAAAAATGGCTCAAAACTGTTCCATTGATGAGAAAGCAGCTTGAGGTGGATTTATCTTCTATTAGAAGCCAGAGTATTGATTTAGTCTCTACTTTTTCTAGGAATTCTCCTTTGGTTGTCTCATTCGACTTGTGTCAACTTCATTTTCTCTTTTCTCGGTGTTGATGTATTTTCGACACCTCTGCCAGAGAGGAAACATCTTTATTTTCAACACTTCCTCTGTCATCATCCACACACTCGTCCACATGTCAATAAATGCCTTCTGGTGTTCATTTACACTTGTAGTGTACAAAGAGAAGCAGAAATTTCCCAAGTGATTATTAGGCACAAAGGAAAGACAATATTTGCGTCCATGTGAGACGATTTGTAAGCTTGATGTTGTCTCTGCATGATATCGATCCATGCAGACAAGACTCGGCTCAGAAACGATGCTTTATTCTTGCAATAAATCTTATAGATTTACATTTGTTCTTGTCAGTCACTGGGTTCTGTGGTTTGAAGTTAACGTTGCTTGTAGTGGTTTGAAATGATCCATCTGCCAGTAGATGTTGTAAAAGATCAAATCAAGGATGCAACTATCCAGTTAGTAACATATTTGTAAATGTAGGGAATAAAAGAACCAGTCAATTCTGTCAATGATCAAAGTGTTGTTGCACCCACCTGTTTGCTGCAACAGCTTTTAACATTAAATGCACTGCTTAGTGTTTTTCTCTTCATTCAAACCTAAATAACTAACAGCAGTCTTTGCCTTTAAATAGACATGATGTTATTCTGGTGATTAAAGTTGCCTAGAGAGGATTTCTCTGTGGATCAGTTGCAAGCTAAATGCCTGAAATATATAATACTGCTCATTTTATCTGATTGTGTAATTCACGTATCTCGATCTGTAGAAACGTAGCTTGCCTAATACACTATTACTATGCTCGTATGCAGATATGCGTAACTGATGTTCCTGTTCTGTCTCTTCTGCTCAGGATGACAGTTCACTGAGCAGCGAGGAGGAGGCAGAGATGAGCGAGCCCACATGGCTAGCAGCTGATCTGGGAGCAGCGTCCGACCTGAGCCCGCCGAGCCGAGGAGAGAGGATGCGCCACAGTCCCCAGAACACACACAGCAAGGAGGATGACGGTAAGGACAAGAAGGATGTTAGATCCAGAGTGGTCTGCTCTTCATTTGCTGTTAAGTGAAAATATTGTTCTATAAGAGCAGATTTGCAGATTGAAGGTAGAAATCTGCTGGATTGAAAAAATTAGCTCAAGCTGCAGGTTTTAGGGAGTTTCAGCTGAGATGATATAAAAAGATATCTTCTTTATACTTTTTTAATTAAATGAAACAGAGGAGAGGCTCCCAGTAGGAGCGATTTAAAGTCCCCCGCTTTAATTACAGTCCCCAGTGACTGTGTTTATTTCCTGTCATTTACCCTACAATACAGAGAGATGGTGTGTTATAATACAACCGGAGTTACGTCCTTGTAACTTCCACGTGGCCTTGTGCAGCTGCTGTGTTTCTGTTCTTGCATTAATTACGGTGACTGTGAAGGCGAGACAGGTTGCGGCGGAGATGGCTTTGCTTGATGTGTGTTACTGAAAAGCAGCAGATTACTGACCCTGACAACACAAGCGGCACGACAGTCAGACCAATCACAGCTCTCGCAGTCTCCACATGGTGTCTGTGTAGCCGCCGCAGCTCCAACATGTACTGTAGGTACATATGAGGAGGTTCGCAGCAGAGCTACAGCGCCATTAAGCTGTAATTTTGTCAGCAGTAGCTGCTCTCGTCGATTTATGGTCATTAGACCTGAATGGCATAATGATTTTATATAATAATTATATTCAGTGTTACACTTTTAGAACTGCTCCTTTGACTCACTTCTACACTCAAGACCTACAGCCAATCAAAGCAACGAAATGTGATGGTGCACAAGTGTAAACAGACTACAGCCTGCAGAGATGAGCTGTGATGGCGCTGCGTCAGTATGTCTGGGAACAAGTGTTGTCCTTTTGCCATCAGAATTTAAAAATAGAGCTTCATCAGAAAACTCTACATCAGCTGCAGCCATCTTGGGTGTTGTTGAAATTCTCTCAACAGTGCGCCTCTTTACTCAGCTAACTTTATATTCGCTGTTGTGTCTCCAGCATGATGACGCACAAGCCCAGCATGACATCATCACTTATTTTGCATACTGTACCCTACTGCCTACTATCCAGGCCGCCCACAAATCTGTCTGAGTAGCAGAGGGACCCGACGCAGCTGTCAGAGCAGACACAACCTGAACTTGCAGATTCGTCTGGCATTTTGAGGAATGTCTTCCAGGATTGTGGAAACTGAATTTTACAGATGGGCCTCATCACAAATGTACAGTACAAGCAGCAGATTGCATGTGTGTGTGTGTGTGTGTGTGTGTGTGTGTGTAGTTTTTAAAAACAAATGCACATTTAGATTTTTCAGCCTTTTCGCAGCAGAGATTAGAGCAGACGTTCTGATCTTTGACCAAAGGATCATCTGTCAGAAATTAAACTGACCAAGATCCTTGACCATGTTATAAAAGCTCTGCCGTACTGGAGGTGGTTATGGATCTTTCTTTCTTTCTTTCTTTCTTTCTTTCTTTCTTTTTCTTTCTTTCTTTCTTTCTTTCTTTCTTTCTTTCGCATCACACTAAACTGTCACTCTTGCTGTTCTCCTCTCTGCCTCCCCTACGTCCTTTTGTTTCTCTCTCCTCCCACCTTTCTTTCTTTCCTACCTGCCTGTCACTCTCCTCCCTTTCTCTCCAGCTTCCCCCCCACACATACATTATTTCTCTTTTACTTTTCCTCTTTCTGCCTCTCTCTCCCTCCCTCTCTGTCTCTCTCTCTCCCTCTGCACTGAAAGGCTTCCTGTGGTGAGGAGTGCTCACTTTGAAGACAACAGTATTGTTTCATAATGCTACAAAGATACAGCAATTAGCTGCTGTTGTAACAAGTGGGCGGTGTGTATATTCGTGTGTGTGTGTGTGTGTGTGTGTGTGTGTGTGTGTGTGTGTGTGTGTGTGTGTGTGTGTGTGTGTGTGTGTGTGTGTGTGTGTGACCTTGCCCATGTATATTTGAATGGCACTGTAATGCACTGTACCCAGCACTGAGTGTGTGTGTGTGTGTGTGGTTGTGCTTCTTCTTTTTTTTGTAACCATCCCTTTAAGCTGCTACTGTGCAGAGACAATAAGGCAGTAGTGAAACAGGCCCAGGTGTGTGTGTGTGTGTGTGTGTGTGTGTGTGTCTGTTGATGTGAGTAGGGTTGACGGTTCGGTGGCAGGCAGGAGTAAGTGCTCCAACCAATGTCCATCAGGATCTTTCTTTCTCTGCCAGATGACGAAATACGGAAAGAAGGAGTTAGGGGTCGAGGAAAGGTGTTAGAGATAGAGGAGGTAAAATGCAAAGGAGACATAAAGAAGAGACCACAATTGCTTTGTAAAAAGGGCTTTAGTTTCAGCTGATTATACACTAATGAAAACCTTAAACATATCAATTTATATATTTCTTATACTCCTAAAACATCTGTGGGGAGACTTAAAACATATGTGATCATGTTCAGTGTCTTAACAGAGAGTTTAATGTCCTTTTCATGCTTTTATTTAATTTCTAGTAAAGCTGCACCTAATAATTATTGTCATTATCAATTATTCTGCAGATTTTTTAAATCAGGGCCCATCTCAGCTTCCCACGTGATGTGTTTAAATGTCTTGTGTTGTTTGACCAGTGTTCAAAACCCAAAGATATTCAGTTCACAATGATAAAAAAAAACAAAAAAACTGTGAAAACAACATGACATAAATGCTGCATTAGCGCAGTAAGTGACTGACTGAAGACAGATCAATTGTGGTAGAAAACTGCAAAAAAAATGTTGTTTTTTAATATGAAAATGCCATCAGTCACTGGTAAAGGGTAATCAGGTGTATTTGATCATTTCAGAGGAGCGAAATGGAAAATAAAAAGAGACTGACGGAGGCAAAACCACATGAATGAGGTTTGGAAGGAACAGAGGGAGGGAGGGAGAGATAAGGGGGTTTGCTGGGGGGAGGAAAAAAGCCTATAAAAGACGCTGAAAGAAAGAAACTGGCATGAGATAAGATGGTTGGAGATGGCATCATGGGAAGGTGGAGAGACGGTGAAGGGCAGCTGGAGGGAGTGAGCTCAGTGTGTGTGTGTGTGTGTGTGTGTGTGTGTGTGTGAGACTACAGTCGGTGGCAGAGTGTATAAGGCCTTGTCATTAAAAGGTCACTCTGTTCCCTACACCTCATATGGAAGCCAGAGGAGGGTTGTAGGCGTCCAAATGCCACACCACTCAGAGGAGCTGAGAGACAGAGTTGAAGTGCCTTTCCTGTTCAATTAGACTCCAATCCAAGGAAACGGGCAGGCAGCAGAGCCTCCTGTTATTTCTCTAATGTACAGGAGTGTTAGTTATGTATGAAACACTCGGGTTGGGTCACCTGGCCAGATAGATGGATCTATAGGAAATGGGGAAATGTTCGTGGCTCCTGTGGGTCTTGAAATGTGTGTGGATTTGTGAAAAATTCAACAAGGCCATACTTTTTTTTTTTGAAAATGAAAACATGTCCTTGAAAGCAGCTCACACCCCGAGGAAAGCCCTGCCTCAAATTTTTGTTGGCGATTGCTCTCCCCTTAGATTAAAACATGAGCTTCTGTGATGTCCAGTTCAGATCAATGTTGAAATGAGTGTGCTGAGCCTTCATGGTCCCAGTTAGTTTAATTTCTGTAGTGCTTTGCAATTACTGCAGCCATGTTTCCTCCTCAACTCAGCTCTGAAAAGGTGTCTAAGAGCAGCGCTGGTCATAACCTCTGCTGTTGCTATGAGACGTTGTAAGATGTTTTTTGAAGTGCTGCACTCCTTAAAGAAAAAGCTGAAATATTTTTAACTTCTCTTACTGGGCTCTCTCAGCACTGAAAGCCCACTAAACTCTCAGCGCTGCGGGGAACTCGCAGCAGCAGCAGCTCTTTCCTCTGACAGCGAGGAGCTGCTTCGGTTTGAACACGCAGCCAAAGAGCTTGTGGTTGATGTGACTCCCAGAGTTAATATCAGGTGGGTGTTTTCCTAACCAGCAAGCTGTCAGGGCTTTTAACTGGAGTAGGCAGCTAATTTCAGCCGAGCAGATGGTCTGCACAAACACGCCCATGTCCAGCTCAGATGCAGCTAGTAAATCACTTTTAAGAGCTCCCAACCGCCACCTCGCTTTTCTTCTTCTCTGCGTCACTCAGCAGTGACAGCTCAAGTGAAAAGCTCTTACTGTATGATGGTTCATGCTGGCAGGTTGGAAACTTGTGGCTCACAACCAGTGTTGTGCAAGTTACTCAAGATTATCGAGCAGTTACAGTGACTAGTTCCTTCTTTTTAAAGTAATTGAATTACCTCACCAATTAACTTCATATTTAAAGTAACTTTTGAAGGGCTGTACTTGACTCAGAATAATGTCAGTGGAAAAATGTTGAAGTTTGATTGGGGTTCAGCAGGATATTCAGTGTGACAGTGGCCATTGTGTAATCACAGTAAACAAGCTAACAGTGCTAATGACGGATCGGATATGTGCAACAACAATTTTTGCCGAAGCTAGACATCATCATCAAATACCTGTGAGCGTAAATTCAACATCTTCAAGCAGAAGAGAGAAGACAGTGTTATCTCTGAGCCTTACGGTGGAATGTTTTGCCTTGTCTGTGCTGCTGCATTTAAAAAAATGACTTGAAGCAATCTCACAGGAATCTCTGAGAATCTCAGACTTTCAAGGGGCAGCCCTAAACGTTTGCATTACTTTTAAATATCTGCTTCAACTCTCTTATTAGAGGAACTGTGTGTAAGATTTCGGGAGATTTGCTGGCATCTAGTGGTTAGGATTGAATATTGCAACCAGCTGAAACTTCTTCGAATTTCTCAGTGTTCATTGTTAAGGAGATTTTTAGCAGTAGCTGTGTTATCTGCAGAGGTCTCTTCCTCTCCAAAAAAACAAACAAACAAAAAAAATAAACGGAATAGGTGATTAAAACTGATAAAACATTGAATAAAGCAGTTTCAATTTCAGTTTCAGTTTAAAAAAAAAAAATGTTGTTTTTCCGACACTGCTTGTTGCTGAGGGGCTTCTGACGACGTTTGGCTGATGTGAAAACGTTAGTGTTTGGGTTCTGTAGAAACATGGCTGTGCAACATGGCGATCTCCGCACATGAGGACCTGCTTGACTTATTATATTCCGTTTTTGCCAATATATCAAGTAAGGCAAGTCAGTTTTTTGTACTCTTTCTTCACTGTATAACTTTTCTATAAGATATTAGACACCCAATACTGTCATTTGATATGTTTTATTCCTTTCTTTGTAAACAAAACATCACCCAACAAGCGTAGGACTCTAACCCACAGCAACATATTGTCATGTATATTTCATTTTGCCGTCCTGCCATTCCATCAGATTGTTGTTTTTTTTTCACATGCCATACTAAAGGTGTTGTCCATCTGCCATCTAACATCTGCCGTCTGCCTGTATCCATGTGAATACAGTCTAATGCAGATTGATTAATTCACATCATTCATTGCACCTTCACAAGGTTTGGCAATGTTAGATCATATTCTGGAAAAAAAAAAAAATAGATCAGAGGAATAGGCTTCATACTGTATGTCTGCTGTGATCGAGACACAAATACAAAGAAACAATTACATTTGAGTTACTGCAGTGTTACCACCAAAAGTAGTGGAACAACACTACTTAAAAGTTCCAAAACTGCTCACAGCCGACTAATAGGTCCAGGAAGAACTAGTGTCAAAAGTAGCATAAAAGAGCCCCACACAGTACATTTACATGACGATAGAGAAAAAAAACATTTATTTTACTCGTCCAACTAAAACAGGAGTTTTAAAAAGGATGTGAAATCAAATTTCTCAAAGTCAGACCAACACACCCAGATAATGTGATTGGTAGTCGAATTACTCTTCAGTCAATCGGACCCAAACTGGCTTAGGGGCTCTTAGCATGCTCCACTGTTTCTGCCCCGAGCTTTGACCAGGAAGTCAAAAAGCATTAAATGCGTAACAGAAGAAGAAGCTAGTAACAACATGGTGAAATCTACATCCAGACCTATGCATTTTTGGACGGATGTAATGACCTGAGCTGTAAAATTGTCCACCATGGTACCAGTTAGTTGCTAGCTAACCGTAGCTAACATATTTGTTGATTGTTGGGTCTGTGACATAATAGGTCAACCAGAATATCGCCACCTGTTATAGTGAAGCAAACTTTGACTTAACACACCTGAATCTGTGTTTGACATGAGGCTGAAAATGGCCTGTGTCACAGATTTAATGTGATTTGAGAATGTCAGTTGCTGCAATTCATGAGCTGCATTTTATCATGAATAAGAAACCAGTTTCAATGTTTGTTTGTTTTTCTGTTTGTTTTTTTCCCTGTAATTTTAAAGCTGGTACAGTCGTGTCTGTGATCCCTGGTTGTTGAGGTTGGTCAAACAGTCCATCATCGTAGCATCACAGGGGAAAGGATTCATTCCTGAAAGCCTTTCCCTCTGAAAGATATGTGGTTTTCATCCGACAGCTGCAAAATGAAGTGCCAGTGGCAAACCAGTGTGCTGCAGCAAAGCTAACCTTGAGTCGAGCTGTCACTGTGAATTTATTCAGCGAATGCTATAGGACCCAACCTTGGACAGAGCTCATGCTGGTGGGCTGGGGGCTGGGTCACCAGATATCCTTGCACTTGCAATAGAATCTTTTCATGACACTTATAGTCTTCAGCTTTGTGAGAGGGCTGCATATGCATGTGTGAGAAAGTGTGTGCGTGCACTCCATGACTCTCCACATCACTCTGGCTCCGCGCTCTGGAGAAGTGGCCCCTCCGCTGCCTCTCAATCCTGGGTAGCGAGCACCTCCACCCCAACCCCCCAGGCTCCAGAGAGACATCCACACCAGATCCCCTTTGTACTTCTCACCTGCCCGCCTGAGAGGCTCCTGTCTGCTGCGCGGCAGAGAAGAGTGCCGGGCCTCCTTTCCCGGAGCCTCTTGTTCTCTAGAAAAGGGGTAGTGATGGAGAGGGCTTGTCAGAAGATGGAGCTGACATTACAGGTCCTCTCCACAGGGGATAAACTGAAGAGAGGGAGGCAAGAGGATGGAGAGTGGTAGGGAAATGGAGAAAGGACGAAAGGGAGGATGGGAATGACGTCGTCAAGGAAGGAGAAAGAGGAGGAGGAGAGGAGTGAAGCAAGGGGAACAAGATGGCGGGTGATAGATAGACCAATATATTGATCTGCTGACACACTGAGCTTGACATTGTCTGCCACCACTGATATTATAGATGTTCCAGGAAAACTTGTCTTCCCTCGTTCTTTCTAATGGAGGAGTGACAAGGGGAGATGGAAGGAGAGGGAAAGAGACAGTGGGTCAAACAGATTAGTGGACTCTCTTCCTGGCATCCCTGCATGCCTCTCGTCTCCTGTCTTCCCCTCCCTCCATCTCTATCCATCTATCATTTAACAAGCTAGCTTTCAGCACTTCTCTCTGTATTCTGAATGTGTCCAGATCAGATACAGGTCTCTGAAAATCCCTTTGTGCAAGCTGAAACAGAAATGTACTTTTCTTAAGCCTCAGGTAAATGTTTCACTCTTTCATCCATGCCGTCACTTAGTTTTCTCCCTCTCACATGCACATCATTATCTCAGTGGTATTTAGAATTCTTCACTTAGCAGATTGTGTAAATTGTGTCCCATTTACAATAAGCCGGATCATCTCTATTACAAAAAGAATGAAATGTGTGAGATCTGGTGGTATTATGTGGAATACTGAGACATGCGCACAGCTAATCCCAAATAAGACCTGAACCTGGATCGCAGATGTTCACAGTGTGTGTGAGTGGCACAAGAAAAGAACATTTTCACCCAGTGTTTTATTTTATCCATATTTATGAGAAGCATAGACAGACATTTGATATAATGCTGAGAGTGGAATGATCAGGTATTGATCTTATTACAATAAAGATAAGCAGGTAGCATATGAGGAGAGGTGTTCCTCAAGGCCTAGTTCCGGGTCCTCTGATGATCCTTACACATCGTCTAACCAGCATTATTTTACAGAAACAACATTAATTTTCTTGAAGGTCAACGATTCGAAACATCAGACGGAGACAATTCGGCTAACTTAGATTCTGAGGGGGGTTTTTTGTGTTAGTTGGTGCACAGTGTACTTTCAGGGATGTTTCTCTCCCGGTGAGCACGATCACTATCCAGACCCAGACCCAGGGAGAGTCTGAGTGTGACGGGGTTCCCGGTCAGGCTCCATCTTTTACCTTCTGATTGGAAGTGGTGAATATATACAGTAGCTTACAGCAACATGATACAGTTTCGAGTTTCATTCTGACATCTAGTGTTGGCAAATAATGTTGCACATTTTTGATCCGTCGTTAACATAGCTCACATTAGCTCAGACGGCTAACTTGGCTTGTTTACCATATTCTGTGACAATTACTGTCACCCTGAACGTCGTGCTGAACAATACTCATATTCAACATTCATTCATTCATTTTCCATAACAGGAGCGCATTTTCTTTTTACAAGAAGTTACTCCCAAATCTTGTATTTGTATTTGTGATGTTTATTTTTCAGTGTTATAAATAGGGAGACAAAGTGTCAGAGAAGTATTCACAGAGACAGGCAGACATCACTTTAACAGGTAAACAGTCAGGCAAACGGTAGTGCAGATGGACAAGCAGGCAGGGGTCGGGCGGAGATGCTGTCAGGTGAACAGTCAGCCAAACAGGCAGAAATTCAGCCGGGCTCCAGTCGATAAAGACGGAGAGGGAGGAGAGTTTACCTCCCTGCATGCATCACTCTCCCCTCAGGGACAGAGCCACAGTCACACACACACACACACACACACACACAAACACACACACACACACACACACACATCCCTGCACCTAATCATGCTGGCGTACACACACACACCCACAGTAGGAAGCTGCACATCTAGAAATCTTTGTCAGCCACACAAACACGTGCATGCATGTACGTATATACTGTGTGTGTATACAGCGTATATACACAGTAAACACACACACACACACACACACACGTTGGTGCTGTAGGCCAGTTGCCCACATGGTCTAATGTGTTAGAGCGGTGCAGCAGAGGAAAGTAGGGCAATGGGAAACAAACGACAGGATGACTTTGATCCCCCTCCTCCTCCCTTCCTCATCCTTCCCCATCCCCCTCACCCCTGCTACCCAAAGCTGAGTGGGGAAGGGATGGGATGAAGAGAAGAGGGGCAGCAAAGAGGGAGAGGGTCTGAACTGCAGGATGGATGGAGGAATGGAGGTCAGGCTGAATTAGAAAGAGAGGAGAGGAGGGAGCGTTGGATTAAATCATCCTCTCCATCTCCGTCACTGGTAAACTGGATGCTGCTGGATGGAGGCCAGCAGACTGAGACCAGGATCATTTCAGCCTGACGCTAAAACCACAGCGTAGTCTTTCTTCAGGAGTATCACTGAAAAAATAACTGGTCTGCGTTATTTGTCGGCAGCTCAGTATCCATATAAGATATGTTCATAATGGACGATTCTACAGTGCGTGATTTCCGCTCAGTGTCAGAGTTCAGTGCCAGTGCAGGAAGCAGTTTGTTCTTTATTTAGAAAGGTGGAAAGAAAAGGTGTGGAGGTCGAGATGGAGGAGGGGTGAGGCAGTGTGTCCAACTATTAAAATGTTGTTGTTGTTTATACTATAGTTAAGTTGCCATAACCACAATCTTATGGTTAACATAAACTGAGGTTGTGCGGAATAGTCTCGTATCAGTGTTTTGTCTGTTGATGTTAAGGATATTTCCCATCTGACCTAAACTTGAGTGATGACATTTGTCTTGTTTGTGCCATAGTGCCATAGTCCTCCGCTTCAATGGATCCCAGCCTTTTTGGATGAGCGTTCTGCCACGTGACATTAGATTCTGAACAAAGAGTGATGTTCCCTTCTCAGATGGTTTCATTTAAATCGATTTTACAGGCCTGAAGAGGTTAAATTATTTCAGTGTTTCCTACCACTGAAAACAAGAAGAGAAATGCAGGTCTGGAAAGGAAGCAATTTGTTTGTGATGTTTTTTTTCTTTTATTGATTTATCATGTGACAACTTCAGAGGTCTTAACCCCCAAGTTGACAACCACTGGTCTGGTTCGCAAACTGAAAATTGAACAACCTGATCAATTGGATGTGTCACATTTGTGTTATTGCGTCCCAACCAAATAAAAAATGTATCCGTGTAAAAATAAATCAATAATAAAAACACACTGTAATTGGCTGATCACTGTGATCAGGTCCAGGTAAAGCCTGCGTGTTTATGAGCCTTGTCAAACAATAAATGACACTTCATTAGACGATGATGCTGCGTGTGTGCACTTTGACGTGTGTTGCTCCAGGGCAGGACTGATTCTCATCACTATTTCATGAGTACAATGACCAAACTAATAACCTCCATATAGTGACCACATTCCTGGTCAGGGATGTCACTTTCCACCACTAGCTATGTTAACACTGCCAACGGTGCTAACAGAGCTAACAGTGATAACATAGTGAACAATGCTAACTGGGGTTTGCGGCTAGAAATTAAGCTGCTCCCTCACTGGGATGAGCTGGGAGGAGAAACGAGGATGGACATATTTCCACAGTAGAGCTGTAGGGTCGAGATGGTGTTACTAGCAGGAATCAGCCCAAAGACTAACATGTTTAACCAGTCAAAAATATTGTCAGCGGTTAACGGTTCACCGTTGACATCCACAGATATGACGCAGCTGCCATACAGAGCTGTCTTTGACTGATCTGACGTGTGAAATCAAATTAACTGAAGGTACGATCCTTTAAACAAGTGAAAATTAAAAAATCTGCCTTGTAGAGGAAACCAGTGAAAATACAGCGCCGACGACCAGATGCTGAAATGAATTAAAAGAACAAAGGCAGCTGTGATATTTCACATCAGTGTGTGCAGTGGGGAGTAATAATATTTTGTAACTGAGATGGCATCATTCTGGATCTGTGAACTCACCTGACTAACACATACAAGCTGGTTCATTTGGTTAAATTAATTTACTTCACACCATGTACAGCACACACACTAATTAATCTGTCAGCGAAAATCTGATTGTTCCTGTCCCTCAGAGTGTTTCATGCATATTAACTGACATGTTCAAGTAGCTTATCAGACTCTTGTAAAACAGTGTGCGCTGATGATGACTTTGATCGGCTCTTTGTGAGGTTTTGAAAACAGAAAGTGTCACGCTACTGCGAGACACCTCGGATACAAGCATCTGCGTGCCACTGAACTTTAAAGTACAACAGTGTGTCTTATGAATATTTCTCATGTAAATGCCTGTAGCATTGTTTCCCGAGCGACACACACACACACACACACACGCACAGTTTGAGGTCATTGTGGTGTCAGCCTGCTGGAGGACCAGTGGCCAAGTTAATGGAAGTAGCATTAAAAATGCACAGAAGCATTAACATGTGACATTTCTGTTTGATTTTGGGGGTTTTAAATGCTGTGGGTGTGTTTGTATGCTCTTTGCATCGCGTTACTTGTTTCTGTGTTTTACATATGCACATTCATTATTTACTATATGTTTGCGTGTGTGGCATTATGTTTTTACATGAGGTCGTATCTCATCTGGCTGCATAACTGTCCGTTGTATGTTTGTATATGCTCTTAAGTCTCTCATCACATATGCAACTCTGCGTGTGTGTGTGTGTGTGTGTGTGTGTGTGCGTGTGTGCGTGTGTGCGTGCACATCCATTTTTATTTTATGCGTTAGGCATCTGCAGATACCGAGTACCAATCCAATATTAAGGTTCAGGGATTGGAATCGGTATCGGGGAGGAAAAGTGGTATCGGTACATCTCTAGTGTGTGTGTGTGTGTGTGTGTGTTTGGTGTTTGTGTGTGTGTTGGTGAGATGCTCTCCACTGAGCGGGGTACAGGAGCTGCTTAATTATTAACACCCTCCACCCCCCACAAGACTCAAACTCAAATAAGAAGCTATGCAATTAATATTACAAACCCTTTATACTGCTACTCAACAGTTACACACACACACACACACACACACACACACTCACTCACAGTGGTAACTAGCCCAACAATTAGTTTGGCTTACAGGAGCGAGCACCAGCTGAGATTGAGCACAACCTGTTGACATATTTATATTGTCTGTATTGTGCGTGTGCGTGTGTGTGTACATGCACACACCTAGACACTTATGTCCAGTTACGTGTGTGTAGCGTGCATGTGTTTGTTTGTCTGTACCATGATGTGTACTACAGTGTGTATCTTTCACATTCTGTAAGTTGTGTGTATCCCGTGTGTGTGTGTGTGTGTGTGTGTGTGTGTGTGTGTGTGTGTGTGTGTGTCTGGTAAGTGCAATTAGCCGGTTGACTTGGAGCAGAGTGCAGTAGCCTCCCGCCTGGCTGTAATGAGGTCTGGAGCTGTGAGAGACTGAAACCTCTGCAGCCTTTCACACAAGTGTCTGACTGAACTGAATAAGCTCTCAAATCAGCATGAACGCTGCCTTTTCCCTGAGTATCAGATGCTCAGCGGTGTAGTGCACGTATAAAAGGAAAAAGTACAGCAGGCTAAATCAGCCAATTGGCCATGTAACTGTGTCCATGTTGTTGTACTTTGCAGAAATGACCTGATGCCAAGTTTTTCAGCAGCAGTTGCAATTTTCTCAACCACTTACTGTACTATTACTTTGACTCTCTCAGCCTGAACAGGTTCACACCACTTAGCTGTGGATTCTTGGAAAGTAGAAATTACTAATCACAGTGTACAAAGAAGGTTGATGGAAAATTCGGTTAACTTAACTGTTGCATATATGATCAAGTGTTACTTAATGAACTAGAGGACTGATGTTGAAGTAAAGTAGGAGAGTAGAGAAGCAGTGAATTTACTTTTACTATTAGCCTTGTCAGCGACATAGCTCTACGAATGGCTACATTGTTGTGTTGGTCTGACTTGAATTATTGGATAGATTGCAATAAAATTTCGTACAAACATTCATGTTACCCAGCAACATGTTCTCACTCCCAACTCATCACGTATCGCCACTTGTTCAGTGGACTTTTGACGCCTACATATGACACGCTAGGTATCCTGGGTGCTTCTGTTGATGACGTTCTGGGACCAAAATACACTTCGTCTTCACAGGAAATGTGCTCTTTCTGAACGTTAGATGCATACAGAGCTTTTTCAGAATAACTTACAGCATCGGTAAAACACCTTTTATCTATGTTTATTTCCTTTTGCTACAAACGCACATGGTTAGGTTTGGAAAAAAGCATCATGGTTTGGCTCAGCGTTCATACAGGAAGTGGACAGCAGTTTGTTGGACCCATCCACCACCCCTCCTGCTCACCCTATAGGGACTTTCCAGCTCCTGAAGTTACAATCTTTTCTGGCAGCGTTTCAAACTGAAGCCACCCAGCGATGTATCATCCTGCTGTGAAAGCTGTGACACACGTCGTCTGTGTCTGATGCAGGTATCACTGACCAAGCAGCAGTATTTGATGACTTCAGAATGAGAATGAGTTGAAGATGTATCCTAATGACTTTGATGACTTTTCCTGTAGAGCCCTGAGGTTGACGTTAGTAGTTTGGGTAAAATATTTTGACAACTTTGAGATAAATTGCCCAAAGATTTAGTTCAGACATTCATGTTCACCACAGGATCAATGCTGATACCTTCCTTAATCTTTAATTTACATCCAACCTAATGCCACTTCCACAAGCCCCAGATGAACAAAACTGAGAGGGTTAATATAGTGAACATTATACCTGCTTAACAGCGTGTTAACATTGTCATAAGCTTCTTATTTCAGTTCTTGTTTTTTTTTTTTATTGCTTTGTTCAATGTTTAAACAGCTGGCTGCACAAAATATGACTGCCAGCAAAGTATAAGGAATAAACACACTTAAAAGTTTGTTTCTTTGAAGCTAGAGGCCTTGAAATAATGATAATCATAACAACAATAATAATAATAATAATGATAATAATAATAAACTTTATTTATATAGCATCTTTCATACAAGAAATGCAGCACAAACTTGGACTACAATGAGGGCAGTATAAGCACTGAGTGCTTCACATGAAAATAGACAATGGAAATAAACAAGGCAATTACATTTAAAAGGACATTTAAAACAGTTTAAAACACTGATTAACTGATTCATAAAGTCATAGAGCTGTAAAACTATGAATCATAAAATCAAGTGAGATTCTAAAGGAGCTGCAGCCGCGTGAAGTTTCAGAGCCGTATGAGGAAAGTCAAAGTTAGCTAAAGGCTAAAGTGAACGAATACATTTTTAGCTTTCTTTTGAAAATATTTAGTGAGCTAGCTTCTCTTATATCTGTAGGTCGTGTGTTCCATATCTTTGGGGCATCATTCACAAAGGCTGCATCCCCGATTGTTGTCGTCAGAGTAACAGAAGGAGTTTTGTGATATTTGAGTTGCTGCCTGAAGTTTAAGTCATTGGGTCCAAAAGAAGAAAAAAAGCCAACAGAGAGATTGTAAAAGAACAGGTGATAGTGTGCCAGTGTATTTGTATGTGTTGACAGACGCATTTATAGAAATGTATCTGCACCAAGGGATGGTAAAAAAAAATCATTAACAAATCTGTTTAAACTTAAAGTGTCAATATATTTGGATTTTTTTTGTCCACCAGACTGAACTGAGCTGAACAATGTGACTCTCCTCTCGTTCCTTGTTTTTCCTTTTTACAGTGTCAGAATGTTACACACCCAACATCCTTCACTCTCCACCCTCACCGTCCCCCCACCCAGTTCAACAAGCACTGCAAGGTTCAAGGTGTCTATGTGTGTGTGTGTGTGTGTGTGTGTGTGTGTGTGGTTGGGGGTGTTTGTTCAGACCTTGGGAGTGTCAGTGTGCATTCCCTTATTGTTTTATGGTTTGGAGGGTTGAGGATGGCCAAAGGTTGGCTCCATAAAATGTGTCCCAATCTGAAATTTGTACCCGTGGTTATCAGCTGGCCCCCCTCCTCAGGAACATAAAGCACCACGCACACATGTCAGACATGCACACACACTCACACTCACACACACACATGTGCAGTGCCTTTTAAAGTCAGTGCAGTAAAATAAAGAGACAGATACACACCTGAGGGACCACCTCAGTCTGTAGTGGAACATGACCTGACTCAGAGCTGATAACATGAGGAACACACAGGGATCAGTGTTTCTGTCGTTATGGGGAAAAATAACTTAATGTGAGAGGAACTCTGGTCTCCCTGGACTCACAGCCTGTCCAGTGTATACACTTCACTGCAGATAAAGAATCTTTGGGCGTCCATTAGGATGCAATTAAGTAACATTGATTTGAAATAAACACAATCAGCTCTGAGCTAATGCCTCAGGACTGGAAAGTATTTTAATATTTACAACGTATTGGCGTTCACATCATTGAACAACTCAGGATGGACATCTAACCTGAAAAAAAAAAAAAAGCGGCCCAAGCACAAAGTTCAGATTCAGCTTTAGGAGGGACACAACCTGACGTCATGCTGCAGTGACCAGTCGTGTAGCTGGGGATCAAAATGGAAAGATGCCCGCGGTATTCACTCTTTCAGTCGTCACATCTTGGTGGAGCTGTGAAGGAGCGAGAGATGGATCTGACAGCAGTCAGCAGTGCCACTCAAAGCAGCCCACCCTTAATTATACAAAACTTTAAGCTTTAATAAAACGTCATACGCTGGTATCGGATCGGTACTCGGTATCGGCAGATACCTGAGGTTCAGGGATCGGAATCGGTATCGGGAAGGAAAAAGTGGAATCGGTACATCTCTAATAGAGACTGAACGTGCACGGCTGTGATTATCTTTGGCCCGAATCACAGCCGTGCTGATACACAGTACAACAGCTCTCTTTCTCCTGTGATATTGCTTAAATATAGCCTGCAGCCTATTAATATATTTCTCCTCAAATGTTGTTGTTCAGCACTTGTACGTGCAAAATGTGATGGTTGGTCTGTGTGGTAGGCTGCTTGTCCCGCCCCTCCTTCACTGTGGTTTGACAGCTGGGTAAAAAGTGACAGTGACGAGCGAAGCGTTTTACTCTTGGCAACCAGAAAAAAACATGCAGAGCTCAGCGCAGAATGGAGGCTCAGTGTCTCATCACACTGCTTGTGTAGTTTCCATTGCGAAGAATTGACAAAATATGCTGGCCTCAGATTAAAAATGCTTTTTTGAGCTGAAGTTCTTTTTCTTTTTGTCTTCCATGTGTTGTTGTAGTTGTTCCTCTTCTTCCTTTGGTATTTAACAGCAGGCGAGAACACTTGTAGGTGTTTTTGTTGCCCTGTCAAGTCTGGAACGACTGCCGCCTCGGTACCTACGATGCTGGAGGAAGATGTTTTTAGAATTGTGGCATCGACTTGGTGACAAAATTCTGGTGTTTGTGACAACCAAATATTATAAGAACCGTCAGACAGAGATATGTTGGACTTATCTTATCAGTGACAACAAAAGGATGCACAGAAACCTGATGGTGGTCATCTTAGCAGGGCATTCATAGCTTCTGTTCAGGAAAATTGTTAGTTTATAAAAAGTGACATTTGCCCTGGCGATATGATTTCACATTTATGTAATTCAAGAAAAAAAGTAGCGTTTTACGTAAAGACAGCAGCCCAAGGACGACTAATGTGCCTGATGATCACTGTTACTTAGCACTGCAATCCATCACGAGAGACTGTGCAGTGTATATCTGAAACTGAGCGCGGTTGGTGTCTCTGTCAGCGCGGAGGTTAATGTTTAAAAGAGACTGACGGAGATATTCAGAGAGAACAACGATGGAGGGAAACCAGTGATCCGAAAGAAGAAGGGGCCAAATGGAGAGAATAAGAGGAGCTGTGGAGAAAAGAGAGGATACAGGGTGGAGGTTAAGAGTGGAGGCTTGCCCCCGAGGTGGACGAGATAAGACAGATGTTAGAGAGACGAGAGGGGTGGAGGGGCTCTAACCCTCCAATCCAAACCACCCAGATGTTAAAGCTTCAACTCAGTGTGGCCTGCTGAGCATCAACATCTTTCCATCCTTCCTCTTTTATTTTCCGCCCCATCCACCCATCTCTCCTCCTCCTCTCCCTCTTTCCGCAATCCTCCATGTGAGCCAGAAGGGTTAAACACACACATACAAAACCTAAACCAGTCCAGCCCTGAAAATAATCATCATCATCTTCACCCTCCCCCCCGTCCACACACACACAAACGCAAACACAGATCCAGGGATAGATTCATGCGCTTCATCCTTTACACATGTTGACGTACTACATGGACGCAAAAACATTTACAGACACACATGCAGATTTATGAAGGATTACTATCCGCACATACTGCAGTGTAGATACTGTAGCTGCCCCTCCATCAGTTGTCATCTGTTGGTTTTAGCAGCATCAGTACATAAATCCTGGCCTGACAGTATTAGCTGTATAAATCCAGACTCAAACATGAGATAACTAACGCAGTGTGAGTGTTTTCATGTTTCTGATGATTCATCTCCAGCAGGAAGTTCTCATCTCCCAAAAGCTAACTTTTCAAATCAAGAAAGGGGATGAGAATCAATTTTTCCTTCCCTCCTCATCATCGCTGGTCAGTTTGACCTTTTGCGCTCCATTATCCACAGTAAAGCCTGGCCTCGGGGTTATGAATCACTTTCCACAGGACACTGAGAATGTCAGCTGTCAGTCACAGTGAGGAAAATCAGTAGACCTCGGAGGGTAAGAGGGGAGTGCAGCCAAATCACCTCAGTGTGATGCTGTAGTTACACAGCAGCTGAGACGTCGTCATTTTTGTGTAAGTTCGTTCGAATGCAGAGGAAGAAGTGAGGTGGGAATCGATATTATATAAATATTAAAGTAACCATAAATCATTCCACATTGACAGCGAGCAGAGTTTGTGGAGGTTTACGCTGCCAAAGTGCCTTCGTATTATAAGTTGTGAGGGTTTGCAGTGATGCGCTTAATATTATTTTAGTAAAAATAGTTTGGAGGTATTATCTAAAACAGTGACTTATACTGTAAAGGAAAATAAAAAAACATTTGCTGCTCCAACCTCTCAGATGTGAAGATTTGCTGCTTTATTACATTTTGCTATTTAAAATCTTTGGGTTTTAGACGGGCAGGGTTTGAACAGAAATAATTTGAGGACGGACACTGAATCAAAAGGTACCCTTTTCCCATGTTTTTGTGTCTAAGAGACTTGTGGGATCAGCAGCTTTTGAACTTGGTCCAGTATTGAGAGAAAGCATTGCTGCCAGCAGTTGCAAAAACAGGTTGCAGCAATCCAGGGCAGGTGTACCCCTTCAATTAACATCCATTAAAAGTGCTTGTATTTGCCACTGACAGGCTCAGATTGTTATTATGAGTGTCTTACAAAATAATGGAAAGGACCTTACAGAGAAATTTTGCTTGTTCTAGAGCTGTGTTTTGTCCTGCTAATGAGAAGTCTTGTTCTTCAGAAGAGAGGAGGGGCTGAGTGAATCAATACGCTGCCTGCAACACTACAATAAAAATATATTTTACCCCCCCTAAATATGTGGTAAAGTTACGATGAAAACAAAAGCAAAACAAAATTGCAAGTTCACACAGAATTCACAGCAATTGGTTGAATTTGCAGAAAGCAAACTTACTCTTATCTAAAAGATTTCCAGTGTTATGGCAGAATAGAGCGAAACTTCTTCTGTAACAAGACTTGGACACAAAACAGACCAGAACACTAAAGGGTACGATAACTTCCTGGAAAGTCCTTTCCCTAATGTTGTACGACACTCCTGATTACAATCTGAGCCTGTCAGTGTCAAAAACAAGCACTGTTAATGGATGTAAACTGACTGCTTCAAGTGCAGTGCAGCTTGTTTTGCAGCTGCAGCGCTCTCTCTCAACACTGGACCAAAAGTCGTTGCTCCCACTTAGACCCAAAAACATGGAAAAATACAGTCCAGGTTGAGCAAAACCAAAGATCCCCTTCAAACAAAAGAGATTATTACCAGATTAAGCAATACTAAAAACAAATTATTGGTTTCTTCTATTTTTAGGTTTAGATATTTGCATTTTCAGACTGCAGTTAAAGAGCAGCCACACGAAACACAAGTCGAGAAATAACTTAAATTAAGAGCAAAATGAAATTTAGCTGTGCAGTCTCTGCGTCTCTGGGGGAAATAAGGCAGTCGTTGAACAGCAGACTAACAACAGTTTAAAAGAACGTCTAAAAACAAAAATAAAAACCTGCTAAAGCTTTGAAATGTGAAGATTATTTCTCTGACTTCACAGCCATCTTGTTCTTAGCCTTAAAAATGTTTACATTAATAAACAGATGATTATTTTTTAATGAGGCTCCTGTTGTGGCTCTTCACCCTGATTAAATCAGAGCTGTGGGGAATTTCACTTTCGCTTATTAGTGTATTTGTTTATTCCCTCCCTGCTTGCAGCTTCCTTTACTTCCTTCCTTCCTTCCTTTCTCCTTCACAGCGGTGTTAGATGGTTTGTTTCCACATTTCTCCTCTCATTTGCTTTTTTCTTTGTCCTAATTCTGATTTATTATCACTGATGAATGGGAAGAAGTCAGTGGACTCTGCATTTGCATGTAGTCGCATCCTTTAACACAAACACAGTGTAATCTCTCTGGTTCCTCCTCTGTCAGCTCCACCCTGCTCATCCTTTCTCTCCCTTTCTCAATTCCTCCCATTCAAACTTTATCTGATTTTTTTTGTGCTTGTCCAGCTCTCCTTCTGAAAGAGGAGGGGGAGAATTGAGGAGTTCAGAGTCAAGGGCAGCTCACCAGCTGCAGTGTCATTTTCTGAATACAAGACAAGCAAACGCACATTTTGTTATCTTCGCCCTCTTTCTCTTCTGCTCTAATGCCTGTCTGTGTTTGTTTGTGTGCGTTTGTTTTTGTTCAGAGCCTGATCTATACATCTGTGGAAAAAGGAAGTGGAGTACTCAGGTCCGTCTTCCACTCTCTCTTCTGTCACGCAGAGCAGAGCTGCTTTTAGTCCACAATTGGAAGTGATTGAGAGAGATTGTTTCGTCCTGTGAAAGCTGAGTCGAATCAACATTTTATGAGCCAAATACAGAAGGACAGTTTATTGTTTGGCTTATAAAAGGTTGGAAAATGTCCCTCATAAATTTCCAGAACTCAGGGTCTTTAAAATTAAAGATGTTTACTTCACTGTGAGATAATCGCAGCAAATCCTCATGTTTGAAAAGATGCAAATATTTGTCACTTTTCATTTTCAAGATGATCTATTGATTGTTTGTCATTAACAATAATCAGCTCATCACTTTGTTGTTAATTGTAACTGTTCTTTAGTCATTCCTGTCTCGCTCTGGGAAACACATCATATCATTAAGTTGACAAAAACGCCAAAGACAAGATTAATTTACTACATTTTCCTGGAGCTTTCATCAACATCTCACAGCCCTCCTTAACAGATGGAATATGCAGCTCAGTTGTCACTAATAATTTCAAAGCTTTACACATATTTTTCAAATTTAATTAATTTTGGGGTGAAGCCAAAGCTCAGAGGAAAACATGATCTACATTTCGCTAAAACATTAGCATTATTAAAGTAGCAACCAGGATGTACAGGAAGGGTCGTGTTCTGGTGGTCTTTGTGTCGGAGATGAAAACAAAGCAACACTAAAGGCTAGTTGCTATTTGACCTTCTCACACACACACACACACACACACACACACACACACACACACACACACACCACAGACACAGGAGGAGGGTGGGTTGTATGTTTTACGAACATCAGTCCTTGGCCTTGTGTGTTGAAGGCAGATAGGAAGGAGGTACCAGCACCCTGTGACCTTGGCCCTGTGTGTGAGTGTGTGTGTGTGTGTGTGTGTGTGTTTTCTGTGATCGCAGCCCTCAGAACAATATGCATGTGTAATAAAGATCAGACATATCTAGTTAAAGTTGACTGAAATTCAAATGTTGTTTAAGTTAGACGGCAAAATGTTTAACATATGTGTCAGTGATTTACAAAATTTGTCACGTTAAATCATACGAGGTACAACTCTAGTGAAACGTGATCCTGTCAGCTCCGTCTGCTTGTTTTAATTAATTAATTTTCCATGTCTTCTTACATTGAAGGCTGCTGCCATGTAATTGTCCGTGTTTCCAGACTGGCTGCAGTGTGTGTTTATGGCGTCACAGATGGTTCTGGCAATCCATGGTTTCTGGTTGTGGAATGATTGAACTGCAGTTTTAGATACAGATGCTTCTGTTGTATAACAAATTAAATCCACAACAGACTCAGTGACTTTATTGCTGTCATCAGTGACGTCGACGGTATTGCCCTGAAACGTGCTCTAGACTCTGGTTGCCTCCATTTCTGCCGTCACTGGGGTTGGAGAGAGTTTTTGTACATATTTGCTCCTCCAGAACACGGGCAGCGCCGCTTTGCAGCCGCCACTGAAACGCATATAGCAGTGATCCAGAGTGTTTGTTACAGCACAGCACCGCACATTCTCACCGTCACACCAGTCCTTATTCACTATAAAACACATGCTTCTCTTGCCAGAGTCCTTGGCTCTGTCAGATCTGCGTATTAAAGAAAGAGCGTCCTGGTTGAACGACGCTGTCCAGGATTTAACCAAGTTTCAGTGACTCAAAGGATATTACAGTTCTTGATATCTATTGGAAACTGATTCAGCACCGAGGTGGTCCAGTTTATCATCTGACACCTATACATTGGCTGGCATGACGCTAGTTCGGCTGTCGACCATCATTTCCATCTTTTCCTCAATGTTTACTGATGATTACATTTGAAAACCTCAATGTAGCCAGCTCGCAGAAGCCGGCGGGAGGAGAGTTTACACACTGGTGATTTGATTTCCTCATCCCAATAAGTTACTCGCAGCCACACACCACCACCATCCAGCACCAACCACAGAAAGCACCGGCAACACAAAATGATAATAATCATCTGAGCCGAGTCTTGAATAACAAAGAGTAGTGTTTGCAGAAAAAAAAAAGATGTTTCAATCACAGGACCTCTGCAGGTAGAAATTATCTCATCAAAACTGCATTCATTAACATAATATAGCTGTTAGCATGTCAGAAAGGTCTTTGCTTACCTACTGAAGAAGTATTACATGAATATCATGAATGCTTAATTTTGTATTTTGAAAATTTGGGGGGAGTTTGAGGAGGAAAATGTCTGTTAGGGTTTAAATCTATCAGGATTATTTTTTGAATATTTCATGTGTTTGTCTGACGGCTATAAAAAGAAAATAGCGCAGGGAGGCGTGCAGAGTGAGGACTTTAACTGGTTAATAAAGACCCGAGGTGAGTTGTGATAGCCAGTCAAGTTTTACAGCGAGGTCATAAAGTTTCACAAAATATGGTTCTAGACAGCAGATGGAGAAGAAGTCTATGTGTGTGTGTGTGTGTGTGTGTGTGTGTGTGTGTGTGTGTGTGTGTGTGGGTGGATGTAAATGGAGCTGTGTCTCCAAATCCTGCCCATTGAGCTCTCAGACTGTTGAACTAACACAGTCTGCTGCTTTAAAACACACTGAAGGCAGCTGACTCGCCACCGATAAAATGTTTCATACCTCAGAACTCAAATTTGTATGCTTCACGTCCAACACTGCAGTTCTCTGAATTTACCTTTCACCTTCTTTGCATTTGTTTAGATTATTTATTAAGATATGGTTCATTATTTGGAAAGTGAAATTCTGTCAAGTAATTCTGATAAACCTCTTCACCCGAGCGTTCACAAAATAATTGACCAGTATCGATCCAGCAGCACCACAGTTAAACACACTGTGTCCATAAGGATTTTTTCTCTCAGAGCAGAAAATATATAGTATATAATGTCTTATATTATTCTGTACCATGTACTCTATAACCTCTGCATGGTTGTCAAGGAAACCTCTCCTTCACTCTCCACTGAGTGACTCCATTAGGTGCGAGCGGTGTGATCATGTGTAGGTATTCAGATTCGGATAATGCGAGTGTGTTTTTGAAGGCTGACGCGGATATTGATATTTTGTGTTGATAATCCATATCTTTAAATTCATGCAATGATTTCATAATTTATGGAGCATTATGTGATCAGTGTGTCATAATTAAAATAAAACATTCATGCATTCTTTGCGTGGAAATTGATTAACATAAGGGCTTCACATTGCTGCTGGTATTGATCTGGGAAATAGTAAATATGTAATAAGTCATTATGATGGAGGTGAATAACTCTGACTGAACCTCATCTGCTCTGTATTATCTGCTACATACGCTGCATCAGTACAGCTGTAAGAAGATACAAACATATCATTCATGTGGTGATGATTTGATTAATTTAAATTTCTTCATTGTACTTTTTATGTGTTTGTTCATCTCTGTGTGACACACGGTCAATTTGATTTTGATTCTTTTTATTTGTCACACGCAGCAACACAACTAAAAAAATCAAAGGTTGAAAATTATGTAAATGGCCCGAAAGTTTTGTTTTGTTTTGTTTTTGAGAGGAGAAACGTGGAAACAAACCATCTTACACCGCTGTGAAGGAGAAAGGAAGGAAGCAAAAGGAAGCTGCAACTAAGCGTCAGTCAGTCTATGAATGTCAAAAAAATGTCCATCACAGACCCTGTTTATACCTGGTGTTGCTGACATGCATCTTGGGTGATCAGATCACAAGTTGACAGTGCCGTGGTCAGAATATGAGACAGTGGGCACAGATATACAAAGGGCACCACCACTTCTCCTACACAGGAGCAAGACTTTGTGGTTGTTTTGTGTATCTTTGGTGTAATTTTGTACCTTTTTTAAAAACATTTTTGGGGGCTTTTTGACTTGATTTGATAGGACAGTTATAGCGTGGAAGGAGAAGATAGTGAAGGGAAATTACCTGCAGCAAAGGGACATGGATTGGATTTGAACCTGTGGCCACTGCAGCAAGGTCACAGCCTTTGTACTTGGGGCGCCTGCTCTACAAGATGAGCCATTTTCTTTTTCTTGTTGTATCTTAATGGTCATTTTGAGCCTCTTCCTGGTCAGTCGGCCATTTGAAATTTTGAAGGTGAAGGCTAGGAGGGGACCCTGACACGTTGGACCCCTGGGCCTGGGAAGCCCGTTTATTAATCCATTAATGGGCAGCGCTACAAGTGTAAACAACCACAAAGAAGCATTGTGTCACTTAAACCACTTGCTGAAGTGGTCTGAGACACATTTGACCTCATGTCTTTTGTGTTGTGAACACAATGCGTCCTGATGCGTCCCCGACAAGGACTACATCAGTGCAGGACATGGTGGTTGTCTTGGTAACAGCGCGCTGATGCTGCATAACTTGTTTATTTCACGAGTTGGACGAAGTGTTGTCTGACCATCCATCGTTTCGGAAGGCGACGTTTTGAGTTCTATTGAGAGTGATATTTCCAGCTGTACCGACACAACCGCTAACTTGACTAGCGAGCAGCTAGCGAGCGTGTCGGTGTAACAACTGTGCATGGAGCCCTTTGACCTTGTAGTGCAAGCTGCAGCTGGAGACGCATGGTAGACACAGGTGTGAATGCCAGTGTGTCTCAGCTGTCCACTCGTGTTCGAATCACGGAAACGCATGTTACTAACAGGTGTAAACAGGCTCACAATTGCCTAAAGTCCAAGTTAATGACCTCAAATATCTCACCTTGCTCTTTTATCATTTTGTAATCAATGACTCATTGAAATAACAGCTGATGTAATGGACTCAGTGTTTCAGCATTAGAAGAACGTTTGGGTGAGGTGATAAACATAGTGTAGCATTAATATTGAACATACACAGGAGCTGATAGGACTCTGGAGCGGGAGTTTACTGTAGATAAAGGGATGTGCAAGGTCATCAGGGTTAGACAGAGGACCTCGAGGTGATATGTGGATAATAGAGAGCTCTGTGCTGTCGTCGGGAGCAGATATTAGACAGGGTTATAGGACATTACGGGCTCTTGGGGGAAGAGATAAAACTTTGTGCTGGAGTTTGGGGAGAAGTACATCAAATACATCAACTAATCTAGAGATCCAGAGGGGAGACGGGGCTCAATATTGGGCTCTGGGTGGTAGTTAGGGGTAGATACTGCACTCTGGAGGAAACCTGAGAGTTGATTTAGATCTTTTGCAGAAACGGGGGGTAGAATTAGGAATTGTGGAGGTGTTAGGATCAGATATAGGACTCCTGGGGGGAGAGCAAGTGATACAGAGAGTTATTGTGTCAATAAGTTGGAGCTAACAGTGGGAGTGTGTGTGTTTCTGGAGCTGGTATTGTAGGAATGATGTGTGTGTGCGTGTGTGTGTGTGTGTGTGTGTGTGTGTGTGTGTGTGGGAGTGGTGCAGAGAGCGAGGTCGAGAGCAGCTCTATAGTCTGGGTCTTTGTGTTCCTCATGTATCGTGTGTGTGTGTGTGTGTGTGTGTGTGTGTGTGTGTGTGTGTGGGAGGCAGGCAGAGAGGGAGGGGCTCCCAGCATTGTCTTTCACCTCTCAAGGCCACAGACACAGCCGCAAGCTGCAGGATGCACACACACACGCACACACACGCACTCGCACTGCAGCAAGTGACTGAAAAGAGATAAGTGAGAGACGTAGGGGAAAGATAGAATCGATGGGTGGAGGGAAGGGACGATCGGAGGGGAAGACAAGGTGTGAGACAGAACGATAAGACGGATGGAGGGAGGAAATTTGAGGGATTGGATTTTAAAAGGCGGCTGCAGAGTGGAAGTAGGGATGAAGACAGAACAAGAAGTGATTAAAGGAGTGTGTGACAGAAGAATACAGGACTAGGCTGGATGGGGGAGTTGGAGAGATCAGATATTGTAAAGAGACACAACAAAGTGAGAAAGGAGCATAAAGAATAATTTATAGATCAAGAAATACACAGAGCAAAGAATTGTGGGCTAAAGAGACAGACGGCTGGTATCAAAGACGGTACTTTGGTCCTGGTGGAGAAGATTCGTCATGAGATGAGTCATTACAGTGGATGTCACAATCTAATATCGTTTGTCGGGATGGGTTTTGATAGCGGGTGCCATTTTGAATTCAGTTTTAAGTTGGTCAAATAGCAAGAATGGCTAAGCTCTGTGGCCAACAAATCCCTCATCGAATCTTTCACTCATGATCTCCCAGGGATCATGTCTTCAGCCTCCTTCTGACTCTACATCTGCAAAGAACAATCCTTGACTTTCTTGCTCAAAGGGTAATTACGGTATTATTCAACATGGACCTATTTTTCTCATGTTTTTGTGCCCATGTAACTAATGGGAACAACAGTTTTTTAAACTGGTTCAGTACTGAGCGAGAGAGCTGCAGCCAGCAGCAGCAAAACCAGCTGCACTCACGCAACTGAGCACTGTTAACTTACGTCCACTGAAAGTGTTTGTTTTTGCCACCGACAGGCTCAGATTGGTTTTGTAAGTGTCTGACAACTTAAGGAAAAGATCCTGCAGAGACGGACCATTTTGTTAAAGAGCCTTTTTACTTCACCAGAAACAGAAATCGCCATCACCAACCCTCCTAGACTCCATTTAAATAAACAGTATTTTTAGCTTGTATAAAAGCAGCATATTTGTTTGGTAGGTCCGGTGATGTCAGTTTTTGGGCTGTTTCTGGTTAAACAAAAATGATGTTACTCTTGAGAAGAAAGGTCTATCTCTGCAGGGCTCATCTCTATAATGCTGCAAAACAGAATAACAATGTGAGCCTGTCAGTGGCAAAAAATATTCAGTTGATATTTCCTGAATGATAAAGTAGAATTAATATTATTTCCACTGTGTATTTTGTGAGGAGCAAATGCAGTTTTTCTCTGGACAGCGATAATGATTGTCACAGAGCATTGACACAATATGTGATGGAAGCCTTACACCCTTTCAGCACAGTAGAATCTCTGTTGTTTAGGTACGATACTGACTGAAATATAAACACGTCGTCATTCCCCTCCAAACCAGCTACCCTAAAAAGACTCAGGGATTCAAACGAAGAGCTAACTAAGCCCACCACACGTCGTCTGTCCACTGTATGTATGCAAACACAGAAGCATAGAAGCAAACAGACCCTTAGTCAGGACGATGAGAGGAAGAAAGCGTGATTGTAGGAGGGAGAAAGAATAGAAACACAAACAGAATGATGATGAGAGAAAATGAATAGGGGAGAAAAGGGGGGGTGTCAAAGTAATACACCCACCACTGGCTGATAAACCTTTGATTTACATACTGATGTGAAATAAGAAGTAGCAGTTTCAACTCTTTTTATGACATGACGTGCACCGCGGCGTGTATCCTCTCAGAAGATGATGCAGAGGAAGCCTGTACTGTACAAATCACAGTCAGAGACAAATCACATGCCAAGGCGTCAGCGTATACTGTAGTGAAATTGAATAAATCCTGGACTCATGCATCATCTGCTGCATCATGCTGTGTGAGGCTTGTTGTTTGTGGTTTCTGTTTCCTGACAAAGAACTTTTTGGTTGAAGCGCTGGAACAAACTGGCTGTCGATTCAGGTCTTTCTTTGTCGAGGAAGTAAAGATTTCTACCTCAGCTCTGTTTTGTAGTGCTGAACAATAATGTTGACCAATTGATAAGTCAGTAAATGGACAGTTTTCTCCTTTTTAAATCTAACAATATGCTTCTTTCTCGGTTTTATGTCACTGCATTGAACATTTTTGTTTTTTGGACTTTGGTCACACAGAAAGATAATTTGAAGATATATCCTTGAGCTTGTGTTCGGTAATTTTGGCCTGTTTGGCATCAGAACGCAGGTGAAAAAATCTCGTTCCTCTTCCCAGTAAGGTGCAATGGAGTGTTTAAAAGTTACTCTTGCTGCGCTGTATTTGGGCGTGCCGGTGCTGATTGTTACGCTGTGGAAAGGATGAGGAAAGACACTTAAATGCTCGGCTGGCAGCTGATGAAGCAGCAGGAGTAACACTCAATCTCCATCAGCTGATAATTAAACTGCAGCAGGTAGTAAAAATGCTGCGACAAAGTTTGCAGAAATTTTACAGCCCCGGCATGTGACATGTGTTTATCAGTCTGGATGTTTTTTTGCCCCTGAGACGTCATTTCAAGTGAACATAAGTGTCGTATGCTGTTTCGTACCATGTAAAAATGGAGTGGAGGCAACAGGGCTCAAAGGCACAGCCAGTGAAATCCAAACCAACAGGAAATGACCCTCTCACACAAGGGTTTATGGGATATTGACATCAATAATAAGTAGTTTTTTTGTGCTTGAGAATTCAGCGCAGACCAAAATGAAAAAAAAGGATAAACTGCAGTCTGGGATATTCAGATATTCAGTGTGGTACGAGAAAGAGGATGCTAGAATTAAGTCCATCAGGTTACAGGAAATGAGTTGGAAATTGCGTAGTGTATTATCTCATCTGGCCTGGGAACGCCTCGGGATCCCCCAGAAGGAGCTGGAAAGCATTGTTGGGGAGAGGGATGTCGGGGATGCTTTGCTTAGCCTGCTGCCCCCGTGACCCAGCCTTGGATAGGTGGATGAGAAAGGACAGATGGATAGAAATACATCTAAGACAGTTTCTGTTTGCAGTATTCCTGCCTCACAATGGTTCATTGATCTGAGAGATTATATGTCAAATGTTAGCGCGTTCCCTTGAGTTGAAAAACTACAAAGGAGAAGATGATCCGTGTATGACTTTACACACTAAACACTTGGGGTCATTTGTTCGTGTGTGTATGTCTGTATTCATTGTGTGTTTCAGTGCCGTCACAGGGTGGCACAATGTGTGAATCAGGGGCGAGAAGATGATGATGATGATGATGATGATGGTGATTTGTGTGGACCTTCAAATGGATGTTTAGTGTCATATCGGGAGGTTAATTAAATTAGGTAAAGCTTATCAAAGTGACGTCGTGACAGCATCAGTGTGTTTTTATGTAACAGTCAGGGCCCAGAACGACGCTCAGTTTTAAAGCTTTCAAGACACACGTTTGTCACTTGGAACCTTGATGATAAACCAATTTCCAGGGGTTGATTATGTAGTGAGATGTTGCGATCCGGTCTCTAATAAAAACTCAGAATGTGAGGAATGTCAAGGCATGTCTCTGGTATGCAGGCGTACAGGGAAAATGTGTTATAGTAATTTTCTGCCATTTAAAAAAGTCTATTATATATATACTGTGGAACAAATTTAAGTTGAAAGGATTTGACACTTCAGGGAAACTGCAGGAGCCGTGCAAACAACTCTACCTTGAAAACAGATGAAAACTACATTTTTTGAATTACATCTGCTGCTACCAGGAAGTAAAACACTCTGTGCGCTATGGCTAAATTCAGCGCCTCAGGTTTTATGGTTATGGATCCATCTGTGTTTCTTCAAAAAAGCAAATCGTCTTGCAGATTGTTGCCTTCTGGCCACTGACAGACTTCAGATCACTAGCTACACTGACCTCTGTGCAACACTTTAAAATCTTACACAAGTTGCTGCTCTTAGTAAAGAAAATCCATCTGAAACATGCGTATTACAACTCCCTGCAAAGACAGTGAGAGCAGTGATGAAAAAAAAAGCCTCATTGTTGAGTCAAGACCGTATCTGCTCAGTGAGGAAGTAATTATCTTGCATTAAAGCATTTTCATACAGCATTGATATAAACTCACTTTACAGCCTGATACATGGAATATCAAGGGAGAGGGTAGATGAACGTTGGTAAGAGCAAAGAGAAAGCAAAAACATAAAGAGGAGTGAAGCCGGAGGGAGAATATGAAAGTAGAGAAAAAAATAATTGGAACAGAGTGGGTCTGTGCCTCTCTCCAAAAAAGCAAGTGAATTATTGAGCTACATGGAAGCCAATTATAGAGGGAGGAAGAGAGAAGAAACAAAGACTCCCAAACCCCGTCACAATCTTCCATCCCTGCTCGGATCCCCGCTGTCCCCCAGCAGAGCAGAGTACAGTACATTAAAGTACATTAAAGCTGCAGCTCCCTCTGCCTCTCTGGCCCACATACACATCACCTCCCCATCAATCTTTCAAGGCTAACCCCAAAAATATAGAGCAAACCTAATTTAGCCTGAGTCAACACACCCTCCCTGGGTGCAGGGGTAGAGATGGTGTGTTTCCTTGTTTCTGTGAATGTTTCTACAAAACAGAAGCTCCTGAGGTAAATTAGATCTGCTCTGTCTCTGTGTTTTTCTCCCCAGTCACAAAATAAATACAAACGTGTTCACATCCACTGAACGAGTTTTTTCTGAGGCAGTGCTGGATAAAGTACTTTTCCTCAAGAGCTGTACTTGAGTATTTTCATTTAATGCAACTTTATGCTTCTACTCCACTACATCTCAGAGGCAAATATTGTACTTTTTACTGCACAGTATTTGTCTGAGAGCTTCAGATCACATCTTTTCATGCCCTTCCTGTCCAGGGGAAACCATGTATCTCCAGATGTGTTGATGTTGAATGTTTGTGATAAACTGAAGGGTGAAGTTTTCCTTTATGTGTTGAGAAAATTGTCCACTTTTTTAAAGGGGAACTAGTGTTTTTTCCACCCTGGGCCCTATTTTCCGATCTACTTTTGTCTAAATGAGTGATAGGATGTTCAATATTTGACATTTCTCCAGTACGAAGCTAGATTAATATAATAGGGCACTCAGACAGTGTCAAACAACGTCAAAATACGTCCACTAAAAGTGCATTTTTTCCACACAGATAGGCTCGGATTGTTAGTATTATTATCCGACAACATAACGGAAAGGAGAAATGAATGTCTGTGTTTACCTTTAGTTGGATTCAGACATGTTCCTCTGCCTGTTGCTGCTCCCTCTCTCTCCTCGTCCGCTCTTCAATTTCAATGAGCTCTGCGTCCGTGTGCGTCCGTGTTCAAATAAATACGGGCGATCATCAAATTCAAATGGCTCATCCAGATCCAGTTGGTCAGAATCGGGTAAAAATTCGGACATGTTTGTTGTGGCAAGTCAAAACACTCCTGGCCTGGCTCTGAAATCTCACGTCTTGCGAGATTTGAGTTGTTGCAGGAAGTTACGCTGGAGTTACTCTGTTTGGAGTAGTCATGGCTGAATTTTTACCCGATTTTGACCAACTGGATCTGGATAAAAGTAGATCGGAAAATAGGGCCCAGGTTGAAAAAACATTAGTTCCCCTTTAAGCCAATTAAACTCTTTAAAAACCGTCTTGGATCAGCTGGAAAATACATCGTCACAAAGCTGAAAACAGGCTGTTTCTCTGACGCCATGAAATGTTGACTTTTTAGAGATACGTGGTTCTCACAGGACCATCACACATCACAAATGACGACCTTATAGAATATGATGCATTGTTGTAGAAGGAGATAAAATGAGCACAACCTCAAACATCTACAGCAGTAAAATGCATGACATACATTAATGAAGCAGTAATATGAATCCAAAAACATCAGATGCAGGAAAACACTGACTGGGAAACCTTTATTACACAATGAGTACATTTACTTGAAGTACTTTGGGTAAATTTTGCTGAAAATACTTTTTTTTTTCCTTAAGTAAAGTTTGAATGCAGGACTTTTTCTTGTATTTGAGTATTTTCACAGTGCAGTATTTGTATATAAGTAAAGGATCTGAACACTTATTCCACCATGCTCAGTCTTTTTCTCAGGTTAATAATCTAGTTTGGAGCTTCTACCACTTCAGTCACTTTCAGTTAAAATTACTTAAAAAAATATATCTACTGTACGATTATCATGGCCAAAATATAGAAAATTAAAAAATGATGATGCTGTCAGTCATCTTTGACTTTGTCTGTTGTGCGTTTCTTTCTTATGTCTCCCAGTTGGCGACATCCTTGGCATGTTTTCAGGTTGTCTGTTGGTCCATCCCATTCTCGTGACAACAATATCTCAAGAACGCCTTGAGGGCATTTCTTCAAAGTTGGCACAAACGTTCACTTGAATTCAAGGATGAACTAATTATAATTTAGTGGTCAAACATCAAGGTTGCTGTGACCTTGTGTCCGTCTCATTCTTGCGAATTCGATATCTCAAAAAGACCCTGAGGGAATTTCCTCAAATTTGTCACCAACTAGTGTTTGGACTCACCTTCACTGTGACATCATAAGGTTCTGCAAAAACACTTTCCTGGCCCTTACTCAGTGTCATAACTCAGGAACAGAAGAAGAGACTTTTGATGAGATACTGAATTGGTGACACTGATCTGGTAACTGTGCTGATTGTATAGATCTGTGCTGTCGAGGGACATGGATAGGGAGGTAGAGAGAGTGTCTTTAACTGTATAAAAGCGTACATAAAGAGCAGTTACACTTAATAGCTAGTTAAAAGGCAGCCAGATGGTGTTGAGGGAGGGAGGCAAAGCGAGAACAAAAAGAACCTGAAATCATTTAAGAAGAGCCTGATTATTTACATGATGTTATCAAATGTGTATTACTGACATGATATCAGCATTCCTTTTTAACAATCGTGGTTATTGTCAGTACCAGTATGTCGACACTCTTACTACAAACCCAGATTGTTGGTGTCACAGGTAAAGACTCCGTGCTCCACAGTTTCTGCTGCAGTATTTCACTGTCAGTACTTCCTGTTTCAGCAGAGAAATTCAAGCAGCAACAGTCTGTGAGAGAAGGTTGTTACAGGGAAGTTGTTTGAATCTAAAAACCAACCAAATGTGACGGTGCTGCAAACAAACATCTCGGCTCAATTGAAACGCCGTTGGAGTATTTCCAAATATCTTGTTATCCTCATTTGTTCACAGAGATTTTCTTTCGACCTCTCACAACCTGAAAACAAGCGAGATCTTGTAATGTCAGATTTACTTCCTGCTTCTGTTTGTGGTGGCTCTACTTTCATTCATTCATGTCGCTGATCACTTTACATGAATGCAGAAAAATAACAGTGAGGCTCAGCACAAATGTCATGTGTTGCATCCTGAGGCGTTTGAGCTGTTTTTAAATAGTGAGTCTTTCCAGTGTTCATTTTTTTCTTATTAATTTCTCTTGTAGAGCTACAGAAGAACGTCTTTATTCTTACTATATTCAAGCAAAATAGCAAAAGATCATCTTGTCGATGTGTGTCGCGTTCATATTTGGCTCAAGAATTCCTAAGGTGAAAACACCGAGCAGTGTAACTGTAAAATCACCCATGCAGCCTTTTTCAGTGTGGAGTTAAACTGTAAAGGAAACTGTCATGTATGCGCAACACGCCGCAGTCTGCCACGCGGTGACGAGGCAGCTGTCTCACTCAAAGCCAGTTTTTAAAGACTTTCACCAGAAGAATGACAGCACTGGTTGTTTATGTTCTCTTGACTAGCGACTTCCTGCAGTCGAGCAAATAATGACTTCTGTCTTCTGTGCGAGTGCAGCGTTGTTATATCAGCGTTTGAGTGTACAGAGTGTGTGAAATTACAGTTTGTGTCTCGGCTCCCACCAGCTGTCAGTGATGTTGCTTTAACAATCACAGCACACTTTCCTCAACTTCAGCAGTATAGTTCTGAGTCTTTGTCAAAACCTACACTCTCATCTTTTTCCTCCATGGTGTTATTTTACTGTGTCTTTACACACAGCATGTTTTGCATGTCTGTCCTTCCTGGAGAGGGAATTATCACTCTCTGCTGCTTCTCATGTCTTTGCCCCTTTCTGGGTAGACTTTTTGTGCCCCTTTCTTGTGGACACGATATTTCAAGAATGCCTTGAGGGAATTAATTTGGCACAAATGTTTGTTTGTACTCAGCGATGAACTGATTGGATTTTAGTCAAAGGCCAAGATCTCTGTGACCTTGTGTCCATCCCAATCTTGTGAACACGATATCTCAAGAACACGTCGAGAAAATTTCTTCATTTTGGCACAAACGTTCACTTGGACTCAACAATGAACTGTTTATATTTTGGCAGTCAAAGGTCAAGATCACTGTGACCTTGTGTCCGTCTCATTCTTGTGAGATGTCCACTTGTATTCAAGAATGGACTAATTAGATTTTGGCCATCAAAGGTCAGAAGTCAAGGTCACTGTGACCTCACAAAACATGTATTTGGCCTGAACATTAGAATTCATGCACTAATTATGACGAAATTAATATATTTAAAATTAAAATACTATTGGTGAGGAATTTGAGGAATATTTGAAAATTTGGCACAAACATCCACTTGGACTCAGCAATGAACTGATTAAAATTTAATGGTAGAAGGCAAAGGCCAGTTTGACAAAGGTTTTCTTGGACTCAACGATGTCAAAGGTCAAGATCACTGTGACCTCAGAAAACAAGTTTTTTTGGCCATAATTCGAGAACTCATATGCCATTATGACAAAATTTCAAAGCCATGTTTAATATTATATGATAATGAAGTGATGACATTTTATATGTAAAAGGTCAAGGGTCAATCTCACCGTGACATCATAATGTTCTATATAAAACACTTTTCCAGCCTTTATTTAACGTCATATCTCAGACATTTTGTCAGATACTGAATTGCCGAGACTAACCTTGGGTGCCCACCTTCAAACTCTGGTGACTGTATAGAACGTCTGTGCTGCTGAAGGGAATATGTGTGTGAAGCATCCATGTTTTTGAATATGTAGCTTCTTTTGCAGCAACATCTATATTTGAATTCAATATTTGTCAGCTGTCATGGCTACATATGAGTCTGGACAGACATGGATATAAAGTGACTGGTTTGGGAAGGCATGCAATTGCAAGGCAGTAATTGTAGTCTTTATCAGTGCTTGAATCCCTTAGAGGCTATTTGTGATTTATCATTCTGGGCAATATAAGTAAAATTGGCTTGACTTATAGATAAGGGTGCCGGGCCAGCAAACAGTCATTTGATATATATTATGTAGATTTATATATCTTGCAATCTTCTTCGGTTTTGCCTGAGTTTAGCAGGGAGGATCCACAAACTGCTACATGTTGCTTCCTTACCTTTATTCCTCTCAACATTTTGCAACACAACATCTGTGAAATTGGATTTTTGAAATCCCTGCAATTGCTAACATTTGTAGTCATTGCAGAGTTTCGCTTTCTGGGATAAAGTTTGACATGTCTGTGAAGCATACAGTGGACTGGCTGTCATGTCAGATGTAACAGAAGGACAAAAATAAAATTATTTAGCTCTCAGTTGTTCTGGGAAAATAATGCAACAGCAAAAAGGGTTCCGACCCATCAGTCTTAAACAAGTCTTAACAGGCAGAGAGATGTCCACAGCAGATGGTACTTTATCTGAATATCTCTCCCCCTGCAACATACACACACACACACACACACACACACACACACACACACACACACACACACACACACAGAGAGAGAGACCTTGGTTCCTGGTGTGTAGGGTGCTGCAGTTTGTTTAAAGTAGGTCATGAGGGCAGTGTTGACCATTACAGCCTCTGACTGTGGCAAGCAGCTTACCTCACTCCCTATTAATAGACACACACACACACACACACACACACACGTACGCATCAAGCGGGCAGGAGATCATGGAGGATGCATAAGTTAACATTAGTGCTGACATACCTTTACTGTATGTGCGCATGAGAAATAAAATGAACATATTAAAATGTGATTTTCTCTCATGGAGCCTGATGCTAAGTTAAAAAAGTCGATCAAAACCAGCTCAAGAGCTGGTGGCTAATATATTGATGTTTTGGCCAGCGCTCCAACAACCTTGTTGTTTAACAGCTTGAGGAAAAAGCAGAGAGGAGGAGGAGGTCAGAAAACAGGAGGAGGACAGAAGGGAGTGCACGTGTTTGGTTCCCTCATTGTGAAAGAGCATTTCAACACAAAAGCTACATTCAGCTACATACTGCCTCCCTCCCTCCCTTTCCATCTGTAATCCATTTTCTTCAAGGTTGCACAGGAGCAGAAGAAGAAGAAGAGAAAGAAGAAGAGAGGGCAGAGAGACAGCGAGGAGGGTGGGCGAAGGAGGAAATTGGGAGAGAAAAGAGCAGAGCTGAAGGGAAGCCAAAAAAATGATGAGAGAGATGGAGCGGGAAGAGGAGAGGTGGGGAATGAGAATGAAACAGATGGAGGGCAGAGCTGAAGTAGAAAATAAGAGAAGTAGAGAGGCAGTAAAAAAAAAAAAAAAAAAAGCGAAATGGGGGGTAGAGGGAGAGGAGAACACGAGGAAGGGCGAGGCAGAGCGAAGAAGAGGGAGAGTAAATGAGAAAGGAGAGAGTGGGTGAAAGAGAGGAGGAGGAAGAGCAGAGCCAGAAGGCAGAAGATGACGAGGGCAGAGGGAGCACGAACAGGAGAAGCATAAAAAATTGGAAGGCTGCGGGAGGAAGGGGCGCTTTTACATACTTGTGAGAAATCATGTGTTCCCTCCTACCCTAAATATGTCAGGAAAACCCCCAGAATGCTTCTGTTACCGTCACATTCACTCTGCATTATGTGTTTGTTTCTTACCCGCTGCAAAGTAAAGCAGTGTTTTAAAGGAGAATGGAATTATTTTAATGAGTTAGTATCTGCAGGCTCACAGACACACTGCGCTGATTGTCTTCTAAATTACCGGTTTGAGTCCAGTTCATCCACTTCTCTCTCATCTAACTAAATAAAAACAAATCAGGGAGCAATTAAAAACTAAGAAGAGAACAAAAGTAATTATTTTGTCCAGTGCTGTCATTTCTGTGTCGAGCTGCAATGAAGAGTTGATTAACCAATTAGTCTATTGAAAGAAAATTAATGCCCAGCTCATAGTTTTGAGCAAAAATGCCAAACGTTTACTGGTTCCAGCTTCTTAAATGTGCAAATTTGCTGCTTTTCTTTGTCAATTTTGTGACTAAATGAAGAGTGTTTAGTTGCTAGACAGTGGGTTGCACAAAAAAAGCAATTTGAAGGTGTCAGTTTGGGCTCGCTGAAATTATGAGTATTTTTCACAATTTTTGACGTTTTATGGACTAAGCAATTACTGATTAATCATAAAAAATCAACTCAGTTCAATTCAGTTCTATTTATAAAGCCTAATATCACAAATCACAATTTGCCTCACAGGGCTTTACAGCATACGACATCCCTCTGTCCTTTAGACCCTCACAGCGGATAAGGAAAAAAACTTTTAACAGGGAATAAATGGTAGAAACCTCAGGTGGAGCAACTGAGGAGGGATCCCTCTTCCAGGATGGACAGACGTGCACTAGATGTCATACAGAACAGATCAACATGATAAATTAACAGTAATCCGTATGACACATGAGACAGAAAGAGAGACAGAGAGAGATGCAGGACAGACAGTAATGACAATAGCTACGATAACATCTATTTTAATTGTAATATTCTAATAATAATAATCGTGTTTTGGTAGCATAAATGTTATAAGTAAATATTAGTATATGATAGCATATGCATGTGACAATAATAATCATACTGTATGTGTCCAATAATAGTAGAAGTATGATGATAATAACAGTAGTAGTCGGCAGCAGCACAACCACGACCCGGGATCTGATCGCTCGATCTGCGATTCGAAGGACTCTGCGAGACAGTGGAGCACCATGACTCTGGAGAAGAGGAAGTTAGTGACATGCTGTAACAGGACATGATTGATAGCAAGTGAAGAGGAACCAGTTTTTCAGAAACTAAGGAGAGAAGGTGCTCGGTGTGTTCTAGGAGGTCCCCCAGCAGACTAGGGCTGTCAGCCTAACTAGGGGCTGGTCCAAGACGAGCCTGAGCCGGCCCTAACTATAAGCTTCATCAAAAAGGAAAGTCGACTTTTAAAAGTAGAAACAGGTAAAATTATTGGCAGATTAATGAAATAATGAAAATATTTGTTAGTTGCAGCCCTTTCTTTTAATTCTTACCATATTACATGATTTAATATATGTCTTTGAAAAAAATGAGGCACGCAAGAAAGTGGCACGATAAAGTTCATTTGTAAAATGGGTGCAGCTTGAAGCTCAGCAACGTAGTGTCTCACTGTAGGTCGATACTCTCTGAACCGGGTTTATATTTCTATTTGCACAAACGCCAGCACTGTCGAGATGGTTTTCAATCAGTCAGTGAACCAAACATGACTGTTAAAATCTGCACAAAATCACCTCACAAATTATTTTGCCTCTGCAGGCAAACTGTGGTGATTCCAATCAAAAAAATACTCTGAAAGTAGATTTCTGTCTGAAATGTCTGCGATATAAATGGTGATGTCACAAAACCCTTCATCTCCAACAGCTCAATCAAATCAGCCACTGTTTTCTCTCCTCACATCTTGATTATTGTAATTCATCGTGATCGGGTTTAAACCAGGAATTAATTCAAAATTCTTCTGCACAGTTATTAAAACTCCACAGTTTTTGGTGTTTATAGTTATTCTGCAGCTTCGTCCTGTCTTGTTTTGTAACTGAAGCACTTTATAACCTTAGTTTTTGAAAGGACCTTCTAAATTAGGTTTTGCGTAGTTAGGTTTCAAATCACAAGAAAATAAAGAACTGAACAAAGCATTGAATTATAATGCTGAAATACAAACATCAAGTCAACATTTCAGTGACTGTTCAGTGTCTTCATTTCATTTATTCTCTTGGCCCCTGGAAACAAGCATCATTGTCATCAACATATGTCAAAGTGTTGATTTGATTTGTTTGAGAGTTGGCACACTGGTGGCTCGTGGAATACCACCATCAGATTGTCTTCTTTTTAATGTTACCTATATATAATATTCAGATACTGAGGGAAGGTCCAGGGGCCAGACATACAAGCAATATGAATGTAGAAAAACTGTGCTTTCTATGATCATTTATTCTTTTTCTTAGCTAATAATACGATATAACAATACGATCTCTATACATGAACCACTGCTTGTATTCCTGACCTGATTTGCTTGAGACACGATGGTGATATCACTATCAGTGATGGTTTACAGATACATGTAATAAATTAGTGGTACGGCTTCTATAAATAGCCAGAATCCTGCATAATGACAGCTGTGTGACGCTGTTGGAGAGGCTGCTTAATGCCACAGAATTGGTAAAACTGCACTTCTTCTCTGCCGTTCATCTCATTCAGGTCTAATGGAGCAGACACAAGTATTGATATGCAAAGAGATGTTCAAGTGTGTTTCTATGTCCATTTATGGCTAACATGCACATGCACATGCACATGCACATGCTCATGCATTCAGTTCCACAAACACTGAGAACAGAAAAAAGAACCGGGCGGACGGCATTGTAAATCTGACAAAAGGAATTCATATGCATAGTTCTGTCTTTGTGAGTACACAGTTTCAGACATGAATATACGCAGAGTTTTATGCATCTTCTGTGCAAAACAATATCAAATTTACATGCTGTTTTGTTTGTTTGCTTTTTTTCCAAAACTCTTTATCGAGGTTTTCAAAGTTAAACAAAATGTGGCAGTGGTATAAAGTGGAAACAGAATTTCTAGTACAAAAATCTAGAAAATATTCAGTAAGTCAAAAATCAAAAATACCTTAGAGGTGGTATGTCATAGCCTGGCGTTGCCAGAAACGCAAATGGGTCTGGATGCAGAGTGTACATATCCTTTATTCCCGAAGGGCGGTATCAACAGCTGTCACTCAAAGTGCCCCTCACGCAATTGGCTAGCTGTTCCTCCATGAGAGCAACTAGCAAAGAAACAACAATAGCCACTGGGTTTTCACTGAGTCCCATCTTTTTCCCGATCAGTGGAGCCAGTTGGTAAATTAAACTTTTACCAAACCTCGTGGGAAGGACTGCAAACACATCCTTTTTTCAATAAAAGCTTTCAGTGCATCCAGAAAATGTACATTCCAGTTCGTTTAACACATTTACCATCACAGTTTCAAAATCAGTAGCCATGTTGGTTGTTTACGAAATGCATTCACTCCGCTCCTTGTCCCTCCTATTCTGATGACGTGCCCGCCCCAAAGAAATAAACAGTTGTGATTGGCCCAGTAAGCTTTAACTGATGCCAGAATGCGTCTTTATGATTGCATGGACGGACTGATCTGCGGAGCGAAATAGAATATGAGCTTGTGAGATTAGGATGGTTTCACCAGGCTAGGTATGTCATACATGTATGGAAAAATACACAGGTTTGCAAAATATAAAATGTACGAGTAAAGCTTATCGTTCTATTTAAAACAATATAAAAAGACTTACCATGTTTTGTGTCATTTAAACTGGGCGAGTTAGGGAAAGGACTTAGTGCATCTTTCTTAAAGTGGCCAGATCTGGTCGAATTGTTTTCACACCCTCACCAGAATTTAATCTTTTCCAAATGCAGGTGGTGCATCACATCCTTCACAAGTGTTTGCTTCCAGTTAATAATGTCAGTCTACGTGCTGTTAGGGTCACAAATAACATCATATTATGTTAGGAGCTGGTTAACGCAGGTTCAGAACATTTGCGCCTGCTTTTCTACAGGAGTGATAGAGGCTTCTTCACCGCTGAGAGCTCAGTTATCTGTGAATATGAACACAATCGAGTTGGAGGAATATTGTCTCAAATATTGACACAGGTCTGCATGACGGTACCGTGTTTAAAGAAATGTGATGCTCCTCAGTGTGTAAGTGAGTGCCTGCATACGTGCATACAGTATGAACAGTATCGTGTAATATTTTTGTCCGTATGGTGCGTGCAACTGTATTTTCAGGGTATTTTTGGTGTGTAGGCATCTATAATACAAGCTGTGGGTGTGTTTGTGCAGATTTTGTGGTCATGAAAGCATGTACAGTAAGTGTGTGTGTGTGTGTTGAGTGCCAGTGCAGAATAGGCAGTATGTTTCCATGTGCACCAGTCAAGGCTTTTAGCTTGGAAAAAGAAAATATACCTCCACACACAGACAGACACACGGAGCCCCGCCCCCTCTGCATCACTTCATACATCGCTCCGTCCCCTCCAACCACCCCCATCCTCTCTCTTTCTCTCTGCTTATATTTTGTCAGTCCCTCCTTTGTCCAGCCTCTCTCCTCTCACCCACACACTCACATTCATGCTCTCTTTCTCCCCCTCATCTCTCACACTTCTTGCTTCTTCTCTTTCCTCCATTCTTCACTTCTGCAGCGAGGGAATCAGACGATAGCCTCCTCTTCTCAATTTTGCCTCCCTCTCCTCTCTTCCTCTCCTCCTCTCCCTCTGATGCAGACCAGGAGGAGTGGCCCATTGTTCTTCCCCTCCTCTCCTCCTCATATCCCAGAGCTCAGCTTCATGCCACAATGTGTGTGTGTGTGTGTGTGTGTGTGTGTGTGTGTGTGTGTGTGTGTGTGTGTGTGTGTGTGTCTCTTTCACATGCAGCTTGTGTGTGCGTTAGTGGATGGTGCAGCCCATCACAAGCATTGTTAAACTCCTCTATTGTGGTTCTAACAGTGTCATCTGTCTGTACGTGTTGTCATTCTCACATCGGCACCAAATGATTCAAGAATGAAAGCGTCTGGTTTTGAAAGGCTTGGACTAGTTTAACGTGTCACCAAACACTTAACTGGGGTTGTGATGGGATGAGATTTTCATGGTACAACACCAAACAATATTCAGAAAATGTTCAAATAATCAAACTGAAACTTTAAACCATTTTTTGAAATTGAAGTATTTGCAAGAAGTTTGAATGCAGTCGAGGAGAAAAGGAGATGAATATGTGAGGTAAGATTCTTCACCTCGTTTCATTCCTTTTCCTTTACCCAAGATAAGCAAATGTACACGGTATAATCACTGTAAATTTTTTATACCGGTATCACAGCAACCCAACACCTTACTAGTGAAAATATCTCCAGCAAAAGATGCCCAAACATGACGTACACTGAAGTGTTTTGATTATTTTAAAGACAAAAGACTCAAAAGGGCATCTCTGGTGAGACTGAATAATTTTATGCCTCCACACCAGTGAGAGCAGTGGCTGAAGGCATTCTGTTTTTGGGGTTGCGCGTTCGTCCCATTTTTGTGAGCACAGTATTTTGAGAACTTGAAGAATTTTTTTAAATTTGGCACAAACATCCACTTGGACTCAGCGATGAACTGATTAGAATTAAGTGGTTGAGGGCAAAGGCCAGTTTGACCTTGCCTCTGCCTCATTCCCGTGAACGCAATATCTCAACAACACTTTGAAGGTATTTCTTCAAATTTGGCACAAACATTCACTTGGACTCAGCGATGAAGTGATTAGATTCTTTCATGGTCAAAAGTCAAGGTTAAGGTCGCTGTTACCTCATTAAACATGTTTCTTTGGACGTAAGTCAAGAATTCATATGCAATTATGACAAAATTTCACACAAATGTCTAACAAGATAAAATGATGAAGTGATAACATTTTCTGGCCATTACTCTTCATCATATCTCAGGGACCAAAGGGGAGACATTTGGTCAGATACTGAACTGGTGACACTCTCTTGGGTGCCCACCTTGAAACTGTGCTGATTGTATAGATCTGCTGTGTGTGAAGATCCATGTTTTACAGACATGGCTGTAAACTGTAAGAGAAATTTGACTGCGGTGCACGGAGGCAAACAACCACGAGGCAGTAAATCTAGCTCTTAGTATAAATCCTGTAAAAAAAAACACAACTAACAGTGAATGTATATACTAACAAGTATTGAAATATCCTTCCTGTAATATCTGTAATATCTGTCCTTCAACAAAATGTAAGGTCAAGTGACTTCAGTATCTTTTAGTGCCCTTTTAAGAGTTTAAGCGTATTTTGATTCTTATCAGGATAATATTGTGAATCACATTTACTTTGGCCCAGATAATCGTGACATGAAATTTTCATATAGTTCCATGTCTATATGTATATCAGGGAGTCACACTGTGTCACTGGTTGACATGTTCCTTCATTACCATGAACACACTGTACACACTGTTGGTTTTTTTGACTCAGTCTCACATTCACCATCCTGCTGCCACAAACACTAGAGCACCAAATGTGGATTAATCCGCTGCTGAAAATAAATTTCCTCCTGTAAATTTGATCCTTTTTAAAACATGAAACCATACATCTGTGAGGTGCTTTTAAATATTTAACTCTTCAGTCAGATGGAGCCAATGTGCCTGGAGCTCAGAGCCACAGGCAGGAAGTCAGACAGTGTTAAGAGACGGACTAACATAATGTTGATTCTGGTCTTGGCTTTGATATAAATATGTGTTGTGAAAAGGCAGAACAAGACGTCTGAAGGAACAGAAACAGAAGATAAAAAATAAACTTCTGCAGAACAATCTGCAACTTTAAACATTAAACTTTTTTTTTACAGTTACTGTGGTGTACGTGTGTGTGAGTGTGTGTGAGTGGGTTCACATTTAATTTCCAGGTATGGTGTATTAAATTTAAAAAAAAAAGTGAATTAATTACTCCAGTATCTTAATGTGATTATAATAAATTAGACTCAATCTGTTTAGTATATGCATGAGATCTTTTTGTGTAGGAGCTGTTTTATGTTTGATGTCATGTTTTTGCCTCTGTGATGCTGCAGTTTTATATAAATTAGTTGTTGACTGTTCTTATTTGGATTTGCTGAAGACATTCAGTAAGTGAATTCATTCCCCGTATACATACACTCTCCTGCTCCTTTAAGCTAATTGAGACTTTTATTTTTGTGCCATATTTCCATAACAACAAACATTTGTGTGACAGCTGAGGGAAACATGGCTGTGTGGATGTACAGTGTATTCACTGCACGATGAGAGCCTTCAGGTGAACAGCCAGCTGCTGTGTTGGCTGAGATTATTTCCCCCACTCACTGTCTTCTCCCCTCTGCTGCCCGCATGATGCAATATTAATTGACTCAGATCAGAGGAGGGAAAGTGGCTTCGTGTGTGTGTGTGTGTGTGTGTGTGTGTGTGTGATAGAGGCTGAGAGACTGCTCATATCCAATCCATCTTCGTCATTCTCTTCCTTTCGTCCTCCTCCTCCTCTCCTGAGAGACGAAGCCTCGGTACAGTAGAGCAGAGAATATACTGTATTGCATTTGCTTATTTTGTACTGTATGCATGAAATCCATTCAATTACACACCCTGTTTTAAAATTAAAATTAGTCTAGTTCAGTAATTTTAAGGGTCTTCATACTCAATATCAATAATCAACTTCATATGTGGGTCTTAAGTACATTAAAAAAAGGTTGTACAAACAAGGATTAATGATTAAACCCCATTAAATCACATTTTAATTTTGAAATCAATTTAGAAATTATGTAACATGAAATTCAAAACTCTCTTGAAGTGTCAGTTTTTACTCTAAACCTAAATGAAATTTAATCTGTTTGTTTTAAACTCCAATATAAACCGTGATCAAGTATTAACTTTGAACTTGAACTAACTTTAAATGGCGGCCTTTTTGAGATCGATTGAGCAAAACAGTCAACAACTTCAAAGAAAGTTAAAGGACACACTCAACCCAAATGAGTTTTATGAAGCTGCTGCATTTCTCTCGAAGTAGTAGTTCAGCAGGGAAACAGTTACAGAGCTGAGCAGGAAGATTGGACAAACTATCAAACATGGCAGTGAAAGAAATGCAGCTGTACTATCAATGCTCCATCTCCTGGTGCCCCTGAGATGTTATGCTGCTGGATGCCGCCGTATTGCTCCATTTTCTCAACGCGGGAGAAATTAGAGCTTCTCTGCATCCATCAAAAGTAATCAGTCCCTCTTTGGAGTTTTTCACAGCAGCTTTTCTAAAAAAAAAAAAAAATTGCGATTCATGTTGCGATATCTTCAGGCAAAGTGTAGGAGTAAATGAAAATTGCAAATAGTTGTGCTGCTGTCTCGGATGTGCAGGCTTTTATTATGAGCATTAAGTGCATCCCTTTAGAATCTTTTGTGGTGATAGGCTCGGTGGAGAGGAGGGGGCGGCAACACGGTCAGCTGCTGCTGCTGTGTGATGCAACAGTCACTTATTAAAAGATCCACGGCTCGACCCCCTGCTCCTCCAGTCCTCATGCTAAGTTTCCTTAGGCAAGTTCCTGAACCCCAAATTGCTCCCAATGGTGTGAGAGCGTGTGAATGGTCACTGAGTAGCAGGTGGCACCTTGTGTGGAAGCCTCGGCCACCACTTTGTGAATGTGTGTGTGAATAGTTGACATGTAGTGTAAATGCACTTTGAGTGGTCAGAAGACTGGAAAGGCGCTTTACCCGACTCCGACCCCGAAACATGAACTTTGGGAAAAAAACGAAGAAACTAAATCTCATTTTAATTCTAATTGGAAATAATCTTAGATTAAATTAATCCTTGTTGGTGTAAACCAGTGTGTCTCAGTTTTCTGGATGTCTCTTTCCGAGGTGTGAAACATTGTAGGTTTCACTAAGACTATATAGCCTGACAAGTTAATGAGCCGTTAAAGTCTGGCAGAGGTTTTGTCAAACTCTAAAACGTGTTGATTTTCAGTTTAAATTTCCCCTTTGAAGTTGTGTGAGAGCTGAATCTGAGGTCTGAGGATGTAAATTTTTCTGAAGTGAAGGCGTCTCCTTGTTAGGGAAAACTGTACAGTGGCAAAGTTTTCCTCTGCTTGTAGTGTGTGTGTGTGTGTGTGTGTGTGTGTGTGTGTGTGTGCGTGCTCCAGGATTTTCCCGATCGTGTGTTTGAGCCTGTGTGTGAGTGCGTGTGGTTTCAGTTTCTATGAGTGACAGGAGGGAATTGGCGGAGAGGATTACATCTCATTAAACAGTGAGATTGATCTGTTCAGCTTGAGATTGCCATCAGCAGGATTAACTCTGCTGCTGATAATGAGTGACATAATGAATCTGTCCCTGCGGCGTTCATAGAAAGATGCAACTGTGAGCAGATATTTTGGACCTGACCCAGAAAAACTGTAAACTCTGATTTCATTTTCTGATCAGCTGATAGCGCACAAACATCCTCAGTGTCCTTTTGAAATGAAGCGGGATGTGCATGACGAAGCATGGAGACTGAGGGCTTTGGCGTTTTGTCAGGGGTTCAACACGAACCTGTTAAAGGCCTATTAATACCATAAACACACGCACTAGTTTAAACATTGAAATTGAGTTTATTTTTTCAGTGTTTCAGAGCAAACGTTTGACCTGCTGCATCAGAATGTTTCAGTCCAAGGAAACCAAATTTACCAAGACCTTTATCTTAGTGTCCAAAATTAATTTTAAGGTTTGCCTCCAAACCACTGTTGCTATTTTTTTTTAAGGACAGGAATTTATTAAACCTGCCAAAACATTACTGTGTTTTTGTAACTATACTTCATAAAACCATACTTCCAGTTCTATGTCATATTAACTCATGTCTGTTACTTTGAAACTCATTTATAGCCAATATGAAGAATCTTAAACTTGCAGTACCTGATATTTTGGACACACGGGGGCATCTGATCCACCTGATGAACGTCAGTCCAGTATTCACTCGCTTTTAGCTCCGTTTTTGGTCTCCACCAACTCCTAAAGGAAATATCTGTCTCTTAAGCTGCTGAATGCTCCACCAGCAGTTAGCCTCTAACTGTAGTTCGAGGCGGAAATGTTGCGCTGTTGCTCTGTGTAAAAGGTACGACCAGGGAATGAGGGACAGAATTGTTTCGTCTTAAAGTTGGCAGCGAGATAGTAACAGAGCCGAATCAGTGTCTGTGTAAAAAGTGTGAGCAGGCAGGACAGAACTGGCGTGACATCTTGACGACATATTATGTGTGCGTCTCATGACTAGGAGATTTAAAAAGCAGCTAGCAGCAGTTAGCAGCTAACTCAAAAATGTCTGCAACGTGGGGAGACAGTGAGGTCTGTGAGCTCCTCACGCTATTGTCATAATTTAGAAAGCTCTATCTGTGCATAGAAGTCACACCAGAGGCTGATGCTGTTGTGTTACATGAAATGCCTGTGTAAAGGTGCTGACACACCAAACCGACATCAAAGAACTAGCAGCGACGAAAGCCAACTGTTGCGTCGTGTACGTCGCCTCACGTCGCCCTGCGTCAGTTGCATTTGAACACACTACAAAGACTACACCCGACGGCCAAGTAGGCGCAAACGCCGAAGTGCCGACGGTGCGGGACACACTGCAAAAACTAGGGCGACAGACGCTCACCAACGGCCTGACTTTGACTGACGGCCAACCGTTTTGTGAGCTGTCGAGTGGTTTGGGTTTAGGTGCTGGGTCAAGGTTCTGACAGGTCACAGAATTTGGTGTAACACAGCAGCTATGTGAAATCACACACTGGGGTGACATTATGCCAGCATTGTTTGGTTCTGCGTGAAAATCAAAGCTGGCGTAATGCAGCGTCGTCATCGTGGCAAGCTGAGCATGCTGCTGAGCATGTGAAGTGCAGTGGCTTTATAGAGCTTTTTAATCTGAAAGCGACGCCATGAGACTGTGAGAGTGAGACACAACAGTAAAGTTGTTGTCCAGACAGACAAACAATGAGCTGACACTCACAAAGCCCCGTAAAGCTGAGCGAAGCTGCAGGTTCAGCTGATAATTCTCTGCAAGTTCCACTACGAGCAAGGCTTTACAGTCTGTGCAGCGTACGTCAGCCTCTATTCTTAGTCCCTTTAAAGTCAATTGAAGCTCGTAAATTGCACAGTTTAAAGGCAGCCTGTTGAGTTAGCTTGTACACAAACAATGTCACTGTTTACATTCATTTTTACTCAACACAACACGTTGTGTGTGTCAGACCTGGTTGTTCTGTCTTTATGTCTAATATTCCAGTTTGCCCCTCGTTTGGCGGCGGCTGCTTTCCACTCTGACTCCACATCAGTGAACGATACAGGGTAAACAGGACAGCGCTGACAACTGCAGGGCCACATTTAAATAACAAATGGAGCTGTGAATTTGTATGCTAGTCATCATTATCATAATTGCTGAAAATTGATGCTGTTAATGTAGATAATTACAGTCTTTGCACTTTCCGCATTTACATATGTGCTTTGTTGACGAGGCTGAAATCAGTGGAGTGATTTTAGAGCAAATGAGAGTAAACAAGCCGTCGCCCTCGCTCCTTCCCTCCCTCCCTCCCTCCTTCCTCATCACTCCTTCCCTCCCTCCCTCCCTCCTTCCTCATCACTCCTTCCCTTTCCTCTTCTCCTCCTGCCGCGGTCGTCCCTCCTCCTCGCACAGTATGAGGGAGGCGTGGGGCTTTACAGCATGTGGTTTTGTCATCCGTTCCTCTTGTTTACTGTTCCTCCTCTCTATGACTGTATATCTGTTTCTCCCCCTTCTATCTATTATTCTCCCCATCAGACCATTAAATAGGCTTTTTGTTTCTGCCTGTTAAACCTTAAACAATAATGCCCATTCAAGACGAGTAAAGCTCTTTTCTCCTTACTCATCCGTTCTCCTTTCTTTTTTTGTTGCCTAATAATAATACAAAATGTAGGAAATTTGAATAGCACTGTACTGTTTGTCTACAGAGTAATTCTAGTCTGTAATTAACAGCACCGAAGGCTCTTATTTTTGGCATGTGAGCACAGTCAGTGTTTGGGTGGACTGATACTAACTGTATATTGGAGAAGTGCTTCAAATTTTAAATTGGGTTGGATTCAGCTGTGTGGTTACAGTCCAACCGGGGTGTGTAAACAGAGGCACTAGAAGATGGCTGACAAATTCAAAGAAAAAACAACTTAAAAGTGTCTCAAGGTGTTGGTCCGCCATTTGGTGTTCTGATGCTTGTGGCGGAGAACGCTCTCTACAGGTATCACTTGTCTTATTTGTGTCAGTCTTTTGAGGGATGTCAGACGGGTGACTCAGCGCTGTGATGTAAAAATATATATATATATAAATAAAAACATACGAGTGCAGACATGTTATCATCTCGTATCATCCATCTGTGTCACTCGTGTTTTGAAATGGAGCAAAACAATAAATCTCTGTCAATCAATCATTTATTTGTCACATGAAATCACACAGTGAAACGCAATCCTGTCAACTTCTTCAACTTGTGCACTGCAATTTAGTCCTTTTTTACCTCTTGTATGTAGCTGCTGCTTTACAGTTGTCCATGTTTCCAGTCTGTGTGTTTAAAGCATCCCTGCTGGTTCTGGTCGTAGAAAGATTTAACTGTAGGTTTGCTTGTGTTGTTTTACAAACTAGATGCACCACAGTCTCAGAGGTGTCCATGAACGTGCTTCAGACTCTGATTGGCTCAAGCTCTCGCATCACTGGGGGCGGGCGCCGTAGATTGTTTTACATATCTCAACCCCAACAAGATGGCCGCACAGTCACTCTATGTCCCAACACATAGTAGGTCAAATGCATTGTGCCAAACATACCAGGATGTTCTACTGCATCCAGTCTTTTTTTGCAGTGTGCAAGCAGCATGATTTTCTGGCTGTTCTGAGCCAAAATCATCTGAGCAGCTGACGATATATAACATCGACTGAGCTGATGACAGCTGATTGACAGCTCTTAGAAATGACAATGATGGCTGACAGAGCATTCAAGGCAATAATATTCAGTCACACAGTAATAATATGAACATCCATTGCTTAAATGAACAAAATAATCATAACTATGACAGAGAAATGTAGATGTAATTTTACTCTTGTGAATATAATATGTTAGAGTCAACACTGTTTGCAGATGTAACTTAAAAGTTAAACTACACAGCACAAAGTAACGACAGCAGAGCGCCTCAGGTTAACCTCCGTCACTGGCGCACCGGATACATGAAAGAGACGGTCAAAGTTCAGAGCATGATGTTGTGTCCTAATTGGGTACACTCTGCGTGCAACAGTATAAGTAACAAGAAGAAATAAAAGTATGCGATTTGGAACGCACCCACATGCAGCTGCCTCTGAACGGCGCACATCAGTGATCGCGTTAATTCCCCTTGTGGTGCAGGGTGAGCAAGGCAGCGCCTCACCAGTTTCTATGTTCCATGAAACACACGCCTCCTCTGCACTGTTTTGGTGAAACATATTATGTTACAGTTCCTGATATCCCTTTGAAAACCGATGCGGCACCGAGGTCATCTAGATTATTATCCACCGCCTCAACAATGGCTGGCAGGATGCTAGTTTGGCTGTGCCCATCTTCTCCATCTTTTCTTCACTGTTTACTGATGTTAACATTTTAACCCTCGTCCTGGCCAGCTAACAGATTAGCAGGAGGAGAGTTTACAGACTGGTTAGTCTATTTTCTCGTCCCAATGAGCGACCCGCAGCAACACGCCACCTCCATCCAACCTGACCACAGAAAGCACCACCAACTCTTGCAAAATAGACATAAGAGCATACATTTAACACAAATGTAGTGGAGCTGACAACTGGAAATGTTGGTGCCTGCGTCATTCTGTGGCCACTTGAACATTATGGAAAAACCTCAAATGTAAGAGAAGGAGACTGTGTACTGCTGATTGCTGATTTTTTGAAAAAAACTGAACGTCACTCATAAATCTCCCAGTTGGTTTGTTATCTGGTGACTGTGAAGACCAAAACATGTGATCCACATTGTTTTAATCAAACCAGTCAGTGACGTGTCATGTCCTGTGTGAACGCTTCAGCACTCATTTACGTATTCAGGTTCCTCCTTAAATACGTCTGTTGTCCATCGCTGATTTTATTGGACGGTGTTATCATGCTGCCAGGATTTGTGTTTCAGTGATTGCTTCTTACTTTCAATAAATCACAGGTTATTTGTCTTGAAAAAGTGTCATGACCATTAATTGGTGCCACCAGAGTTCAAGTAGCATTGTCATCACTTCGACCTTAGGGATACATTGCTTCTGACACACGCTGCAATCATCACTGTGTCATCATGAAGCATCTGTGTCCTACAGAGACGTTGCTGTTCTTAAGGATGCTTTTCATAAACAGAGGCATGAGTCATCTTTTCCATGTTGTGACAATGTATGTACATTTGTCATCCGCCTGCCACAGGGATAATGAATCCAAAAATCCACCAATATTATATTTATATTCTTATTTTGTGGGTTTCTTTCTTTCTTTCTTCCTTCCTTGCTGTCTTTTTTTTGTCCCTGCAGAGTCTTTTGTAACGCTGACAAATCACTGTCAGTATATCAGCACGTGGCCGGTGGTAGTTTCCCAGCCGGCAGAACAAACAGGCCATTTAAGATATTTTAGATTACAGAAAAACACTGTCCCCTCTGTTCTGCGAGAGAGGCAGCCTTCACTCCAGACCTGCTCGCCATCTGACCCACGAGCTGCTGCGTCGTCCATCAGCCTCTGGAGCTGCTGCTCGCCCAGGCCACCGAGCATGATAGACAGCAGTGAATTAGACAGAGAAGTGGGTGAAAGGGCACAGAGGGATGGAGTGTGGTTTGTGTGAGAGAGAGAGAGAGAGAGAGAGAGAGAGAGAGAGAGAGGGATGACAGAAGAGAAAACAAGCAGCGTATAGTGTGTGTGTGTGTGTGTGTGCATGTGTGTGTCCCCTGCGGGCAGCCTGTGTGCGCTGCATTGTGTCATGTTGGCATCGCGGCTGCCTGGCGTTGTGCTCATCCCATCCGATTAGCTTGTTGACTGACTGCCCGGATCCTGCATTACTCTGCTGCGCAGAGCGCTGACTCTGGATTACAGCATGACAGCTATTATCTCACCTCATTATCCTCCTCACCTGAGATGATGAATTTCATCATCGCCAAAAAAAAAAAAAGGAAACATGGGATTTCCCTGCACGATGTGTTGCATAGCATTTGGATCATTGGGTTTCTGTAAGTGACTGAGTGCAGTGATGGTGCATCCACATGTTTTTAATATCACTTTGGGTATTTAAACATGTCGAGACATGCTGAAATACTAGATGCAGTGTTACCACTTGCTGATCTAATGGTTTAATGCACCTATGGATTTCTATTTTATAAGCACATCTAATAATGATACTAATTAGACTTGGATTGTCTCTGTTTTTTATACCTTCATACCTTCCTGATGTTTCCACCAGGGTATGTGTGGTATGGGTTGTGTTTTGATGTTTATTGCCTAATTATTTTACATTCACTCCACCTTGAAGCTGTTCAACATCAACAGCGTCAACATCCATATATGTCATGGGCTGGTCAGGTGGCTGGTTGCTGGTCGGCCAGCTTTACATTAAAAATAAGGAAATAGCATTTATTAATTGTGGAACTGCATATTTGTATATAAAAACTTGAGTACTGTTATTATGATTCCCAGTCCCGCCTGCTCCCTTTGACTTTTTTTCCCATCCCGTCCCAATCACGTGACGAACAGTGAAACTGATTCCCATCACGTGACCCGTGGGGCTCCTGAAAAAATGTCAGCCTCTAGTATAACGTATTTGACAAACATTTGTGTTAAAAAAAAATACATAAAGTTGAGCTACTGTTGACAGGAGTCATTGTAGCATGTGCGATAGCCATAGCCATGGCCATTCCGTAAAACTTCAGTTAAAGGCATAGTTCCAGTTAATAAATAAACGCCTGTCTCAATTAGACGCCTGGTCTGGTTGCTGTTATAGAAGTTCTTTGGATGTATAAAAGTGGATTGTTGTATGTATGTGGCCCCAGAGCTGCAGGTTGCTTCTCTCTGATCTATCTGAACTGATGCTTCTTGACTGAAACTTTAATCTGTTCGCATGTTAACTTTTTGTCTGTGTATCTTTTATTCAGCTATGGGTTTGGGGTGTTCAGTGTCTGACCCGCGTGGGTGTCTCGGGTGTGTCTCAGCTGCACCAAAAGCGAGTGTGTGTGGCTTGGGATATTTGCAAGGAAGAAGGAGCTTATATAGATGTTTTAGTGTTGTCTACACGAGCAAAGGCAGGCAGAGATGAGGGTTGAAGTTGGAGTGTGTGTTTGCGTGTGTGTGTCTGTATAAGCAGTGCCAGGCTGTGACAGCAGTGTCTTTGTTACTCCTCTGCTGACTGTACCATCCTCCGGTTCTGCCCTGCTCCTGTGGCCCTCTGCACTCCCTCTATACTGAGGAGCCTGTCTCCCTCCCACACACGCACACACACACACACACACACACACACACACACACACACACACACACAAGAGCACAAAGGCAACAGTTAGTTCACCCAAAATTTGTGATGGCGCACAGACTCACACAGACATGTCTGCAGTGCTTTTTTTCTAAAAGGTGAATTTGTGACTGGCGCTGCAGTAGATTTCAGGCAGTGCCTTGAGTCACTCTGTCTGCTGAAACACAGAAAGATAAAGTGTGATATTTCTTCACCTTTTAGATCATACTGCGTCTAGTCAGAGTGGTGGACATGTTGAATGGAACTTTATGCTTTTAAAGGGTGAGTCAGTGACAGACAGGGCAACAGGTTGGGCAACTCGGATTAGAAATATCCTGTAAGTTCCTTAAGTCAGGCAGGAGCACAATGGTTGCCAGGAAGCAGTTCAGTCAAGCAACTGAGCAACTTTGATCGCCATCAGAAAGCAGAGCTGTTGGCACAGAGACAGTGGAGTTGCAGAGTTGCTGATGTTATTATAAGGCCGAATGCATATAACAACCAGGCTGTACATCCTGCTGCAGCTTCCTCGCTGACGCTGAGGGACAGGAGTGAACCTCCTCCAGACCACTGTTAGCTCCTGCTCTCCTCCAGCGAGCTGTAGCAGACAGACACACAGCACCAGGCCCTGCCAGACAGAGTAATGGATCATCTGCCTTCTGCACCTCGGTTGCCTTTATGTCTGATGACGTTCCAGGATTTCTCTTTGCATGTGAGGGGGTGAGACATCAGTAATGGAGTCTCAAGTTAAAAGCCAACAGTCAGAGGTCTGAATATAAAAACAGAAGGAGAAAGAGAATCAGAGAGGCGGATGGAGTGGAAAGACGACAAAGAGCTGAGGGACGGATGAAATGAGGGCTTATTAATGCTCATAGAGAAACATAAATTATCGAACAATAACAGAGAGCAGAGAGTGGATTAAAAGATGTGTAGAGGAGGTCTGGTTCTCCTCTGCAGTTGCAGTTTCAAGCTGTCTGAAAACAGCAATCAGAACAGGCCTCTGTCTTTATCTTTCACTATCTATCTCGCTCTCTCAGATTGATCAGGCTTTTAGCTATCGCTTTGCAAATACTCCTCTCTTTCTCTTTCTCTTTCTCTTTCTCTCCCATCTACATCAGAGTCTATGGTTCTATTGCTGGAGCTTTTTAGAGAAGCAGCAGGTTTGTGTTCGGTTACAGTTTCTTGTGTCTTTGCTTCACGACTTGGTTTAAAAAGTCACAGCGTATCTGTCGGTTATCTGTCACATTTACCGACGTGTGTCCAGGGAAACTCTGGTGACGAGTTTGAGTGTCAGCTTAGTCGCTAGGAGAAAATATTGGTAATGTATGTTAGCAAGGTTTATTTTTATCATATCAACATTTGTAAGGTGAGGTAGTATATGAGCTGACTTTCTCATCTGGAGGTGGAGGGGATGGTGGGTGACATGGCAACACTGAAGTGAAAAATGGCTGTTTTTTTACTTATACATCACTGCATTTCCTGCAGGGATAGCTGCATAAAAAGTGGTTGTTTTCACAGAAGCATTGCTATGTTTATTTCTGGGATAGTGGCATGAAAAGCGACTGTTTCTTACCTCTACATCGCTGCTTTTCCTGCTGTGATGGTGGCATGAAAAGTGGTTGTTTTTACAGAGACATTACTGCTTTTCCTGCTGTGATGGTGGCATGAAAAGTGGTTGTTTTTACAGAGACATTACTGCTTTTCCTGCAGGGATAGTCACACAAAAATTGGTTGTTTTTTACTGAGACATCGCTGCAGTTTCTGCGGGGATGGTGGCATGAAAAGCAGCTGTTTTTTACCTAGTCATCACTGCATTTCCTGCAGGGATAGCTGCTTAAAAAGTGGTTGTTTTTACAGAAGCATTGCTATGTTTATTTCTGGGATAGTGGCATGAAAAGTGGCTGTTTCTTACCTCGACATCGCTGCTTTTCCTGCTGTGATGGTGGCATGAAAAGTGGTTGTTTTTACAGAGACATTACTGCTTTTCCTGCAGGGATAGTCACACAAAAAGTGGTTGATTTTTACTGAGACATCGCAGCATTTCCGGGGATAGTGGCATGAAAAGCAGCTGTCATTTACGAAGACAACGCTGCGTTTCCTGTGGGGATAGCTGCATAAAAACTGCTTTTACTGACATGATAGTCACATGAAAAGCGGTTGTTTTTACCAAGACATTGCTATGTTTACTTCTGGGATAGCGACATTAAAAGCAGTTGTTTTTTAAAGATACATCACCACTTTTCCTGCTGGGATAGTCACCAGATAATCAGTTGATTTTTACCATGAAATCGCTGCTTTTGCTGCATAAAAAGTTGTTTTTTACCAACACATTGCTGTTTTTTTTTCTGCCTAAACGTAACCACATGTTAACCGCAGTGTTGTTGAAAGTTTAAGTTTCAAAGTATCAGCTACATAATAACATGCAAAAGCAACGCATCCATGGTTTACAGAAATGTTCAATTCCAACATTCTCTCTGGCGATTGGGTTTGGTGCAGGTCGTGCATCTAGATGAAAGCATGTGCTTTTGAACACATGCATAATGAGTATGTAAGTGGTGTCCAGATGGCCCTCTGTAGGCTCCGTGCAGGTGGACTATCCAGGTGTCAACACAAACTCATCGGAGAAGGCAGGACACCTCAAAGACATTAGAGGACGTGCACACACACTGCTGGAGACACTCCTTCGCTCTCCCTCTTTTCTTCTCTCTCTTCCTCCCCCGCTTCTTTATTCTGTGTGGATGTTTAGGGGATTTATACAGCTTGTCTGCGTACTGTATACTGTACAGGTCCAGGAGGAATATGCATATAATGAATATAGATCAACTTCACACATCTTCCTCCTGCTCTTCATTTTTCACATCCCTCCTCTCCTCCCTCTATCACATATATAATCATTCTCTGTTACATGTATCGTCTTTAAATCACACCATTTAATACAAAAACACATGAGCGTGAGTCCAAGGTGACGTCTTCCAATAGCTTGTTTTGTCTGAAAAAAGTTCCCAACTTTGGTAAGCACCCATTCCTGGCTGACATTTCTGTGGTTTACCTTGAAACTCTCAAGGCAAAAGATGAGATGACTACTGCTGTGCAGACCCTGAGAATAATACATTCCTTATAAACTGCTGTGCAGGGTTTCGGCTTCTCATTTAAACTCATGGATCTCTGTTCAAAGCAGCTTTCCTGGATCGTATTCTGTTGTCTCACCAGTGCCTGAAACAGCACACCCTGAACCAGTGCATCCTCTTTCTCTCTTTCCTTTTTACTGCAGGGCTGTTTTCAGTCTGAATGTCAACTGACAGTCTGAAACGCAAAGATAAATTTAGTTTACGATCATAAAAGACAAAGCAAACTGTCAAATAAGTGCATTGAGAAGCTGGAATCAGCGAATGTTGTTCAAAATACGTTTTGAATGTATAATCAGTGGTCAAAATTTGGGGACATCAAAACTCTGTTCCAGTTATATGAAGTACACATTCACAAAACAAATGTGGGAACAGTGAAAGGAATCATTTAAATCAGGTTGTGTGTTTGTGTTCATGTGTGTGCCAGCTGGTCCTGTCAGTGAGGGGGTCGCTGTCACCACCAAGAGGAGGAGGAGGGAGAAAGAAGAGCTCAGGGTCGCCTATTTCGGAGGGACGACGGTGTGTGTGTGTGTGTGTGTGTGTGTGTGTGTGTGTGTGTGTGAGAGAGGTGGGTTGGACTTGGAGGGTCGTTGCTATGACGATGCCAGGGAGGGCAGGGCCATACGGTGCGTTGCGGGGTGCGGCATGCAGGCACTGAGAGCTAGCAAGCAGCTCGTGCCGCGTCTTAGCGGGATAATCCATTGTAATCCCACACAGGGGAGTCGCCAGCCCCCCCAACTACCCCCTCCCCTCCTTTTCTCCCACAACCTCCCCTTGGCTTTCCATCCCTTGGGATAGGAGGCCAAGGAAGAGGTGGAGGAGGAGGAGGTGGTGGTGGTGGTGGTGGTGGAGGGGGAGGAGGGGGAGGAGGGGGAGTGAAGGAATTAGCATCTGTTACCACTCTCGCTCAGGTTAGCTCCTCTGAGGAGAGGGGGGGGGGGGGGGGGGGGGAAGCCTCTAGCTGTCACTGCGTAGTGAAGCCGCAAATGAAAAACGACAGGGGACGACCCATTAGAGCCTCCATCCTCCCTCTCCATCCCTCCATCCATCTTTCCATCCATCCCTCTCTGCTCCTCCCTGCTCCTTTGTGCTTCTCTCTACCCTGTAACCCTCCAGTCTGCACTCTCCTCCGCTTCATTCTCCCTCTCTGAATCAATGTTCCTCTCCCTTCTCTTTCTCGGCTGTTTCTGTCGCCTCTTCCCCTTCATCTCATTTGCTTCTCCTGGCATCTGTCTTCTTCCTTCCTTTTATTCCTCCTCAGGTTTCCACCTTTTCTCTTCTCCTTTTTCCTGCTGTCTTGTCCTCTTCGGTCCAGAATCCGTCATCCTCTTCTTTCCACTGCAGCCCTTCTTTTCCCTTTAGTTTTACTTTGTCTTCCTCAGCTTTCGCTCCTGACTGCCTCTCCTCCTCCTCCTCCTCCTCTTGCTTCTCCTCCTCTGCAGTCCACTCAACAACGCCCGGCCTGCTAATGACACTGAAATCGATTCAGTGCTCTTAATAGCTGACAGATAATTGTAGAAATGTAAAAAGCACCACAGTTATGTTTTTTTTTTTCTTTTCTGTAGCAGGCAAGGCCATTTGATGAGTTGTTTTGTGTGTGCATGTGTGTGTTTGCGTCCTTGTGTCTCCATCCTGCAGTGAAGCAACTGATCTTCACAAACTCTCTGCAGTTAAATACAAAACCAGCAGTTTTGTAAAATAAATCCTGTTTTCTTCAGATAACGGAAACATTTTCTTTCTGATATGACGAAGAAAAAGACAACTTCTAGGAGATGATGAATGTATTTGAGAGGTATTCACAAAGATTGTTGCTGTCAGACACCAGCAATCACGCATCAGATTCAGTGAACAATTGATAAGTCCTCACTGTGAATTTAAAGATGCAGGCGGCTTTATTTTGCCAGTAGACCAAAGGTTTGTGAGGGTAGTCGGTGGTATCGGTGTTCGGGTGCACACTGCTTACATTGCTTGCCCACCACCCCCATCGTTTCTTTTCCCCTCTTACTTTTTTGTGCTAAGAACCGTAGCTCAGAGTAGCAGCAATCAGATTGAACTTCTAATGTGATGAAAGAGTTAACCAACAAGACAAAGGTGAAGGATTTGGTGTCATGGAGAAGAAACAAAAGCGCCTGTTTGGCCATATTTCAGATTCAGTCGCAGTGCTCGCAGGGAACCCAACAACGTTAATGAGGAAACAGGAGTCGGTTACATCGCTAAGAGGTTGGAGGTGTGCAGCTGTCACCTGCAGCTCTTCATCTAATGCCCGGGCTACACTGCCTGCATGAACAGTATGCGTGTTACGTTAGCTCTTTTCTTTTCGGCATAGGTAGCCACACTGCCTGCATGAGTAGTGTGACTCAGGCATGGCTTGAGTTTTTTCTGCATGACACGTGCAGTTCAGTGAAAATGGTCTTTTGATGATCATATTGACATGGCACAGTCTTAATGTCGATATCTTTTACAGATATTAAGAAAAATCTACATGTTTAACTTAGCATTTCCTGTTTCTGTTAAAAAACAGCCATTTGACAACGTTCCTGTGGACAAAATCTCTTGACTTGTTCACACAAAGTTGTTTTTTTTACTGTGAAATACTTGCAGGATCATGTTGCTGACACAACAGTCCCTTGCACGCCTTCATAAATTAGTGGAATACCGGCTTTTAGTTGGGAAAATACAATACTCGTAGCAGCAGGCAGCGGTGCAGCAGCACCAAAGCAGCAACACTGTCTGTGTGGACACTGCATGTGTGCAAGCCGGGTGTAACAGCTCACTGTGGCTGCTCCTGACTGTTCGCATTGTAGATGCATTCCAGTTGAATGATAATGGTAATCTCACTGACAAACACATTTCTCACTGACAAACACATTTCATATCCTGAAAACTCCTGTTTTGCCAGTTACATTCTTTACATGTGGAGCTGCAGCAGTAGGAAATGTTTGCATCAGCAGTAACTGAACACAGCGCTCTGCAGATATTGAGCTTCATTGATGCCTTTTTTGTAAGATGTCTGCTGTCATTATTGACACTGGTGTTGCCCTACTCATCAGTGGGAATATCTCTTCACCTCTCACTTCATTATTGTAACTATGTTTTTGTTGTTTTGTTTCTATGCACTTTGTGAAGCGCTTTGTAGCTTTGTCTAGATAAGTGCTATCCAAATAAAGTTATTATTATCCCTAATAGACCACCGCAATCCTCTCAGTGTGACAGTCACTGCAGTACGAGGCAGACAATTTAGCTAAATACAGTCTAGTTCAGACCGTTTGAGTCCGTCACTGCTCTGATGTGACGTACTCTCCTGCCTGCAACATGTATTCAACACGCCATTTTCATCATGGCTCTGGTCACTCCTTCGCTGCAATGCCTGCTGCCACACCACTCAGCTGAAACCTATGCTGTTACTTGCTGCTGTATGATATTTTGAATAACCTGGAATATTCTTCAATAACACTAATGTAATTATTGCAATTAGCACAGAATTTCTTCATATCTGAATCAAAGGTGTCTAAGGACTGTGCAGATTTTAAAGCGCATTGAGGCAGATTTGTAATATATGATTGTGAGCTATTTAATAAAACTGATAATGCTTGACTGTTTCATTCAAGATGTGCTGTGAAGAATCCCTGAGAGAAGACAGAAAAACTCAAGAGCCAATATTTTTTTTGTAGCCTTAAAGTTCTTCACTCACCGCTGGTTCAGTTCAAGGTGACATTTAAAACATAATTCAGTTTTAAATTTGGCTTTCTGAGAGCTGACGCCCTGTGTGACCTTTTCAATACACAGTCAATTAAAAAAACCTCCAGCTTCAGCCGAATGTAAAGAGTAATTTCTGTGAATACTTAGTTTCTCACTAGTGTCACACTCGTCAGTGAAAAGCATAAAACCTTAAATAGATTATTTTCCAGTGCAGTAATGTTCTCAGAGAAAGATTGATTTGAAACACTTTTCACTGTAAGGACTCCAGGTTCATCCAGGACACAAGAATCGGTAGAGTGCTCTGCTGCTGCTGCCTGACGAAGGTCAGGGCGATCTGTTCTCCCAGGGGTCATTGGTGTGCCCTATACCATGAGACCATGTGACTGCGTGACGCACAGATCACATACAAACACCCACATGAACACACATGCACAGAGTGAAGAGCAGGATCATATAATGCAGTCTGTGTGACAGACGCAGAATCAGACAAACCTTTCTATTCACAAGCACAATGTGAGCACGCACAAACACACACAAGGTCATGTTGTGTGTTTAGCACAACGACTTTTAGATAATAACTCATGATGCAACTAAACATAAAGCTAGTGTATGAAATGTTCGCTATAGGCGACCCGCTGCATATTGAGTCAGACCTTGAGTTATTATTTCAAACATTTAAAAGGGTCTCGTGCTGATCAGGAACATATTTATAGTCCTGATTCTTTGGTTGGCTTGAGGGAGAGGATAAAGGAAGTGTGCAGAAGTGAAGAGGAAAAGTTTGAGTGTAAAAAGAAGTGAGATAGAGAAAGACGTGAGAGAGTTGTAGGAGGAAGATTGGAGCAAATGGAGAGCTGTGGCACAGGAGAGCAGAACTGACATGAAGAAAAATAAATGGAGAGGCTGAGAGGACGAGGAGGAGGCAGAGTTTATTTCCACCTCAGCAGGGAGTGTGTTTGCCAGTGTAAGCGGGGGTACGCCCCCCCCGGGCTACTGTTTACACAGCCACTGCATTAAAGAAACAATCTGCTTAATTAATGCCGGGTTTTTAATCTGCCCTATTTAAATCAATGCACAAGTGCCCCCATCACTACAATAGAGACATTGATTTGTTGCATTCTCCCTGTGTGTACGGCTGAAATGCAAAATATCTTGTGACGATTATTAAATCATATTGATTGAAACGTGCTCCTTTGCTCCCGTTCAGCTCTGCGCTCAGGTGATATATGTCTCATTTTTTAATTAAAGGGCTGTTGCTCTCAAGTTCACAAAGACGTATATCTTCTGTCTCATTAAAAATGACTGCAAGTTGACTCAACATGTGCCATTTGGTGGACGCTTTGCTCCGAAGGGCCTCACAGTATCGTCAGCGTGTGCCTCCATGTGAAATGAACGGCCAGCTCTGACAGTATCGAGTCCTGAGCTCCACAGAAACAACCACATGTGGTTTATCACATTTTCTCTCACACAATCCACACTGTCATATCTGCTGTAATTGGTATTTGTGCCAAAGCAGTTTATTCATTGATCTTGCTTTAAATGCTTTAAATAATTCACCATGTGTTTGATGTTACTTAATCGGCTTTTACAACATCAGTCTGTGCTATGAATCGACAAAGAAAGAGAGCTGCATAGTGGATGAATGTTTGCACTTTTTCCACCATTGTTTGCAATTAAAATCCTGCTGGATGTTCTGTGTAACTTCTTCTTCTGCCTGAGCTAAACGTGCCCAAAAAAATACTACAGGAAACATCAAGACCAGTGTTGCCAGACCCCGTGAGAGAAACAGGCATCCAGGTCTATGGAAACATAACCATGAGCAACCACTTGAAAAATACTGTAATTTCTTTTCTTTATGACTCTAAAGAAATAAAACAAAACCAACTGGAAAAATAGCAAATGAGGAATGAATGATAATGAAAGTTAAGAGGTTGCATGTAACAAATTGTGCTGGCATGTTGAAGAAGATCTGCATTGAGTGCACATATATCACTCTAACAGAATCTGCACACTGTCTTTAAATCTTTCCCTGGATGATTAAATCTAGTCTTTTAATCCAATCTCTATCTCCCCTTCTTTATTGTATTCTTGTCCATATTTCGCTCACTTAGTCCCTGGCATTGTTAGTGAAGTAGCTAAAGAAACTGTCACTCACTGTATGAGGAGAGGGGTGGAGGGAGTGGGGGTGTGGATGGATCCTACTACCAACTAGACGGGTATAGTGGAGAGAAATGGGGGGCATATAGGGAGCTAGCCCAAATAATAAGTAACTTCACTTTCCCATCCTCCCGAACACCTTGAAGTATTTTCAATAAAACATCCACTTGCACTTAACTATTTACTGATTAGGTTTTGGTAATCAAAGGTAAAGGTCTTTGTGACCTGTTCTGTCTCATTTTCGTAAACGTGACATCTTAGGAACACCTTGAGACAAATTCCTCTTATTTGGCACAAACGTCCACTTGGACTCAACGATGAACTGATTACATTTTGGTGGACAGAGGTCAAGCTCTCAACTCAAGAATTCATGACACAAGCTTCACATAAATGTCCAGTAGAATATAATGATAAAGTGATGACATTTTATTTCCAAAAACTCAAAGGTCAACTTCACTTTGGCATCATAATGTCGTACAAAAACACCTTTCCGGCCATTATGCAGTGTCATATCTCAGATATGACATTTGGTCAGATGCTGAATTGGTGACACTCATCTTGGGTGTCCATCTTGAAACTGATTGTGTAGGTCTTCTGTAATGCTTGGGAGCGATGTGTGTGACGCATCAGTGTTTTAGACTACGTCGCTTCTTTGCAGCAGCATCCATACTTGAAGAACCATCTATTGTCATAGCTACGTGGACATAGCTGATCAAGCATGGATGTAAACTGTAACTGCAGCTTCATTGGTTCGGAGGCATACGAGCATGAGGCAGCATGCAGACACATAAAACAGAAAAGCATGCAGTGTAATAGGATACAGATGATGGAGAAGCAGTAGTCCAGTGGTATGTTGACAGGGTGGTGACACAGTCAGACTGTTACTGTAGGTGTGCAGGTTTAAAGCCTCTGAATGACAAACTGTGCCTCTTATTTGTCTTCCTGTTCCTCTGGTTTTCTGCTCTCTGAACTCTCCAGAGAAACTGGCTGATGTATGCAAGTCTGAAAACAAACAATCATTAAGACAACTACGTGACCTTGAATGTATTTCCCTTTATTACTTACAGCTTTTGGTTTTACATGAAGCTGCACTGACTGCACAAAATTTATACCATTTAGATCAGAATTGTCAGCTGACGGTGTGATTAAGAAGAGAATCCCATTACCAGTAATGGAGATGCTGCCAGTTCAGCCAGTTCAGAACAAATTAGATTCGGGGGAAAAAACCTGAATCTGATCACATTAGTAGAAGAGACTGAGCTCAACATCCAGAGTGACAGTTTGACTTTGAAACAGCTTCTTTTGACACATTTTTGTACGGCTCCCTGTGCATCTCCTCGTCCTCTTGTTCAGATAATGAACTAAGAGGCAGCAAGCTGATGCTTTTTGTACCTTCTCAACCTTGGTGTGTTTTTTCAGCCTTTATGTGAGTGACAAAGCAGAGAGCGGAGTCAATTTAAAAGGCTGAGACGATTGTGATTTATGGCGTGTGAAAGGCCCTGCGCACATTTCCCCCTCTGCGCCTCCTCCAACTAACAGCTTGACAGTTAATACGACAGTTTGCAAGCCGTAAACACAGAAACCTACAACATGTAGAAACACGCAGAGACACACCTGTTCAATAACTTCTACACACACATTGATGGAGATGTGAGTTGCCAGGTTAGCTGATGCAGCATCTTCCTCCTCCTCCCAGCGGACTGTGGGTTGAACAGTGATTGACTGTCAAAGTCTTGGTCCACTTGTCCTGCTTCTCTCTGGAGACACACAGGCTTTTAGCTCTGTGTGTGTGTGTGTGTGTGTGTGTGTGTGTGTGTGTGTGTGTGTGTGTGTGTGTGTGTGTGTTTGTCCTTGACGCAGGAGGACATTTGACCTCTTAAACACACCTGGTGCCCCTCAGGCTGCAGGGAAACACTAAACACTGCCATGCATCACAGTCACTGCAGTCCTGCACCCAGAGACTGAACATGAGGGAGTGAAGGAGGAGGGTGACAAGGAGGTGAAGAAGGGCAAGGATAAATATGATGGATAAAGAAACAGGAAAAGATAAGGGGGGAGAAGGAGAAGGATGGCAGCCCAATAGCCAGAAAATAATGTTGGCACTATATGTTTCTGTAAACCACAGATACTTTATATTTATGCATTATTATGAAGCAGGTATGTTGAAAATTTACGTGTCACTACTCTTTAACAAGGCTGTGGTTAATGTGGTTAGGTTTAGGCTTGGTCATGGTGAGGAAGAGATCATGTTTTGGCTTAGAATACCTGGTTTGGTGTCACAATCCCAGCAGGAAACATGATGACGCATGGGCGATAAAACAATAACAGTTGTTATCTTGATATAATTTTCCTCTATTGAGATAAAATAAATGTTCGATAAATCCTCCATATAATGAACTCATCAACTCATCTAATGCAAATTGTAAGTACATTTCCTCGTTCGTAAATATTTTTTCTGCCTCAGTCACATCAGATATATTTTCACTGACAATAATTAATGCCACACTACCTCATCACGTTATCAAAGTCTGTCTTTTGTTAATGTCTTGATTGAGAAAACGGCAGACATTACATACTGTAGGTGTCAAACTTGGACGGAAGGCACTGATCACTTTTGAGATTTTTGTTTTGTCTTTTTTTCTGTTTCCATTGTCAGCTAAAACACAAAATTATTTAAACCCTCGGTACAAATATGTTTTCATACTGCTGATCCCAAAATAAAATTTCTTTGTCTATTTATTGTTTTATTTTATTTATTCTGACAGTAAAGAATCGTTCAAACCACGATTAACAGTCGAATTTAAAACTTGACTTTTTCTTAGAGCCGTGATTATTTTTATCAACTGTTTTAACATCAACAGTTTTTATGGTGATAACTTTCAGCCATATCACCCAGCCCTACAATAGCAGCTGCTTTTCATGGTATTAATCACGCTGAAAAAACACCGACATTTGGTGGCCGGAGAGCTGCTGGACACACAGCGTTGACTCATTAAAACATAACTGGTTTTGTTGTTCGTTGGTCTTGAACAGTGGTCTGTGTCTTTGCAGGCGTCTTGCGTCGGTGTCAGACCATCCAGCATCCCTTCCTCCTCCCAATGACAGAGTCAGCTCATATACTACGTCACTTTATAAATACTGATATGAAACATTTGAAACATACAAATGTAATGTATTTGTGGTTTGCAGAAACATACAACGCTAATATTTTCTTTTGCCGACTGGGCAGCAGGCAGCAGGTGAAGGACAGGTGGTCATGTAGGTAGACAGTGAAAGATCTCACTGGAGCCTCACTTCAGTGTGTCCTTGAGAAACGAACTCTGCTTTGTCTGTCACCAAGTGCTGAGTCATGAACAGTGAAGGTAAAGGCTTAAGAGGCTCTGCAGGTTTGAAAGTTTGCTCTGAAAAGTGTGGAGCTGGCTCCTTCATGGAGGACAGCAGAGTGTGTCAGGATGTCCATAGCAACTTTTTCCCAGACTTTATATATATGTATATATATATATATATGATCAGAATATTTCACTCAGTTATTGCTTCAAGAATAAACGACTAAATATGGAACTTCTGTAAGAGCTTTGGAGCTATGGTGAGTAAGATGGAAGTAGCTATGTTGTGGAGAAACTATGTGTATCTCAGAAATCTCTAATCCCATCATATCTACAGTGGATATGATTACGTTATTAATTAACAAATATTAAGGAAATGAATTGCCATTTTAAGTGATTGTTAGGCAGAAATCACGAACATTACCAAGTTCCAGCTTCTCAAATGTGCAGCTTTTCTCTATTTTATTTAAAGTGAACTAAATATTGGACTTCTGAGTCAGACAAAGCGAGACATTTAGAAAATCTGTGGACCTTCTTTATAATGTTCACATTTACAGACCAAACTATCAATTAAAATAAATTATTTTGCAGACTAATAGTGCAAATAATGGTCAGTTGCAGCCCTAGAAATATCACATCAGAGAAATTTACCACAGCAGTGGCGACCAATATAAAGTGAGCTAGGTGGCAAGCTAGTAGCTACTTGGCTATTCAGCTAAGTATGCTAAATTCATGCATCATATGTTGTTTCCAAGATTGATAATTTAATAATCATTACGTTAACCCTGAATCTGAAATCTTTGCTTTAGTTGATGTGACACTCATTTTATGTCAGGATGTTTCCCAAGCTGAAAATGATCGAAACAAAAGTTTAGACAATCATTTAAGACAAATTTAGTTCTTTAAAACATAAAGTTTTCCAAGATTAAGCTGCTAAAGGATCCAGAGTAAACTGTTTTATGGAAATCACCTTGTCACTTTGAAGCATGAAAAGGCTGTCTAGCTGAAATATGTCCCTGTGCTGATCACTCCCAGTACTGGTGTGCATGTAAACACATTAGTTAAAGTCTATATGTGAGCATCATGTAATGTGTAACTTCATACAGAGCCGCGTGCATGAATGAGTACATTATGCAGCACTCTTGTGTGTGGCTGAATGAATCTGTTTTATTTGCGTCATAACTCTTGAACTTTGGTGTCATGACTCTCATGTGGAGAGACGGATTTAAGTGAATGATAATGTTTCATGTGCTGTTTTACAGTCGGCTTTTTCAAGTGGTTAATCCTGACCGAGCACAGTTACTCTACTGAAGAGCAAATGTTTACTGTCATTGTCTGCTGCATTTAGAAAAGGTCACGCACAAACACAGGCTTTACTGTACGTACAAAGGATGTCCCTGACTGTATGATTTCATACAGGAGAGAGGGAGGAGGGCTGTTGTTTTGAGATACAGACTGAAGACGGGAGGAGGAGGAGGAGAAGGGAAGGGAACAGGAGGTGATGAAAGCAGAAAGAAGGAGAGCAGAGAAGGGTGTTCAACTTTTGTCTCCAAGATCAGATAAAAAGACGTGGAGTGGAGGAGGATGTAGAATGCCAGAATCTGACTGTGACATTTTGGGATGGTCACTATGTCATATTCAGGGGGTCGCTGTGCCTTGAATTCATGCTGCGTCTCAGCCAAAGAGACACGTCAGAGCACATGCTGAATCTTATCCAATCGCTGCTTGCATTTTTTATCAAATTTCCATGACATGCAGAAGGACAAGAGGCAGACTTCCAGGGTCAGGATTGTAAATAACCAAAGCATCTGTATGTAGAATGCTGGAAACATCCTCAGACTACACAACACGGCCAAAAGTATGTGGACAACTGAATATGACCTTGTCGTGCTGAGCATCTCATTATCGTGTTCAAACAGAAAGAGCTCTTTCCAAACTGTGGCTGTATCCTGTAACATTAAAGCCTCAGTGTGTAAAAATGGTGAGTAACAGTGACATCAGCAGTCAAATTCTAGATTGCAGCTCACTCGCGCTCAGTTGCTCACCCCTCCCGTCGGGTATGTGATGGTGGCCTCGTAGGACAGAAAGCCTTGCGCAGACAGAGATGGCATCATCCACGAGTTTTTCAAGTTTTTCAGGAGTAGGCCGATCTAGCGATGAGCTGAATATTTATTCATGAATCTCAACCATGTTACGAAATTGTAGCGACCCTGCAGTAAATGTTCTGCTGTCATGTCAATGTTCTGTGAGTTAATGGCATGTTTGGGATTGAATGAGTATAGGTAGGGGGCGGGATGCGAGTGTGATGGGGATGAGGGCTGTGTGTGCGTGCTGGTGTGTGTATGAGCGAGCTGGAGGAGAGAGCAGAAGTGCACAGTTGGAGTTACAGCTAGGTTCTTGTTTGTTGGTTGTTTTGGCGCAGTTACGGCCAACAGTAACCTGTACTGTCATCCTGGCGGGCGAAACAATATGTTATAGCTTACCAGTGACATATAGGTTATCTGTGAGATATAATGTTATTTTAGGAGTGTTTTATCTCTAATTGTTTTGGTAACACGAGCAAACATTATTATATTTCTTTCCACCTGGAATAAGCAACGCCGATATTCACTCGCGTTTTGTCCCATTCTCGCTTATCTGATCTTTTTCTTCGGGGCAAAACGTGTGTGGTCCTCCATTTAAAGTACGACAGAATCATAAAAGTACAAAGCAGGTTCACGCAGAAGCGCCCGAGATTGACTGTCTCCAGTGATGGCAAGTTCTAGGTAAACGCGAAATGCGAAGCACGTATATCCCTTTCGGCCACTGTATTCAAATATGGCGACACAAGAGGGCAGCCTCCAGCAGACCGCGTCCTGTCTGTGTATATATAGAGAAATCATTCTAAGCCTACGAGAAAGCTTCCATTTGTATGTGAATTGCACTACACTTTAGTAAATATACATTTATGAAATGAGAATTTATCTGGAGCGTTCAGCGGCTTGGTGTTGGATATGGGCCACTGCTGCGGTGTTAGCTTGTGTTAACCAGGCAAACACTGAAGTGACTGTTTGGCTCAGGAGACGGCAGCAACAGAAAGTTTGCTCATCCAGTGGGGAGTCAGGATTAGGGGTGTAGCACCAAACTCTGGGCCCGATGCATAAGCAGTCACTGTGAGTCCTTCGCCCTTTCTACGAACCTTTTGAAAGGTCTGCATCTCTGCTTCAGTACCATAAGCAGTCTCTTACTCGACTCCAGCTGAGTTTAGAGACAAATCCTAGTGAAGGGGTGGACCGTACCATTTGGTGCCTTTATGGGTGAGAGAGGCCTCAGAGAGCTTCCAATATATTTTATGAAAAGCACAGTCTTTCTACAGATTTATTCAGCAAGTTTTAATTTAGTTTTGGCACTAATTACTTAGAGATAATAAAAGAAAAACTGCAAACAAAATGAAACTTTTCATGCCAGGCTTTTCAAGGCCCCGCTCCCGTTTGGGCCCTGGGTGATCCGTCCTCCTTTTCCTCCCGCTACGACGCCCCTGGTCAGGATGATCCGGGATCAGACCCTCAGTGCAATAAGGATTGAATGCAGCTATCATTTGACTAGAGACGTTTAGTCACTACAGTATTTTATATTGTGTTATAATGATACCCAGCCCTTTAAAATCCAGCTAATCTGCTTCACCAGGATGGTACAGGTGTCTACAGCGGTCAGTCATATGTTTAGTTTGCACTTTTATCCGAATTGACTCAACCATGTAGATACATCCCCAAAGACTCATGCAAGTACATGAACTTTTTCCAGTATCTGAACTGCTTCAGCAGCTCCATTTGGAAACACTAAGAGATGGAGGAAGTCACTTCAGTGGCCTCAAAATTACACTAAAGTATATGGATAGCAGTCTTCCACAAGGATACACAGGATAAAAGACCCAACTGTGCTTTTCCTTCCCAACACCCCACTTCTGTTAAATCATACCGCTGTCTGTCTCGCTGATATCATAAGGTGTGATCCTGGCAGAATAGGTGAGAGCACAGAAGACAGAGAGGCAGGACACAATGCCACGGGGAATAGAGATCGAGGACGAGCATCTTGTGTGTGTCTGAAAGAGAGAATATGAAAAAGAGACAGGCGGGATGCTCCCGGTTTGGCAGGCGTGGACAGAGAGAAGAGACAAATGCAAAGAATGGACAGCAGCGGAGGAGGAGGGCAGAGATCCCTCACTGTACAGTCATGGAGAGATGCAGAGGCAGTGACGGTGGTCCTGCTGCTGAGGGGGGATTTGTGTCAAGGCAGCAGGAATTAGGTTGGCCTTCGCCTCTACGCATGAATACTCCTTACACACTCATAAATACACTCTGCCATGCTTTCCTACCTCCAGGTCCCAGGGCTTCCCTCACGCTCACTCCCTCTCATTTCCCTTTTTTATTCTCCCTTCATGCCCAATTATTACATTCATGCTTTATTAACACAAACACAATTACACTACAGTGTGGCCAAATCAATGTTTAACATGTCAGACAACACATGTTTTGCACATCACAACACACACTCTACACGAGGCAGCATTCAAATCCAACAAACAAATATGTGATAGCCTGAGACATACATTAACAATTTGATATTAATAACGAGAGTCAAAGATGATGCAGTAAAAATCTAAAAACCTCTCCCACGTGCCTGTCCCTTCGACTCAGTCTCTCTCCGCACACCCCCCTCCCATCCCCCATTTCAATCCTCCCTCATCCTCTCCTCTCTCCCCTCTCTCTCCTCCTCCTGCTGCCCCCACCCCCGAGCCATGACCCTCTCCTCCGCCTCCTCCTCCCACCCCCCTCCTGACCTCTTTCCTTCTGCCTGGCTGTGCTTCCCTCGACAGTGTATCGCCCTCTCCCTCTTTACCCCGGTGCCTCTCCACCCATCTCTCCCTCTCTCCATGCAGCGGTTTGGGCTCCACCCCTCCCTCCCTCCCCCCACTGAACGAATGACACAGTCGATACCATCCTCAGCCCCCTCTCTCTTTCCCTTTCTATGCATCACTTTCTTTCCCTTACAGTCCAGCTCCAGCGTTTTTGGTTTTTTTTCCTGGTGCTGTTGACTCATTCAAATTACCTCCTCTTCCTCTTCTGCTTTTTTCCTCCCTTTCTCCTCAACTGGAGCCGCTCTCTGTTTCCATTTCAATTCATTCATTCAATCTCTCTGCTCTGTCTCATTCACTTTCTCCTCTGTGTTCATCAGTCGAAATGTTTGCATCTGTTTGTGACGCGGGCAATGCTGTGCTGCATAAATGAGCAGCTCTGATTAAATTGGAAGTTGTTTGAAAGCTGATGTTTAAACTGTGAAAAAATGTCTGTGTATTTTTCTCCATCCTTTCTCTATGTGTCTTTGCAGAGGTGTGTGTGTGTGTGTGTGTGTGTGTATACAGACCAGTGGTCTGTTCAGAACGATAAAACCTAACAGTCAGGCGGACAGGCATCCATCCTGCCTGCCAGCCTGCTTGGCACACGCCATTTATTCCACAATCACTTATTTAGTAGCCTGTCTGTCTGAAAAGAGATACAAATGGAGATGGAGAGAAAACAATGTTGAACCTGCTTCGGCGATAAATACTGAAGCATTTAACACCAGTTAAATCCCTTCTCTTCAGTGTTTTGTGAGAGTAGAGTCCATTTAAGGCTTTAATTGGCAACTGTTTTTGAAATCACAATAGATCTGTTGGTAGATGGAAAAGACTGATAGAAAGGTAGATGAGTGGCTCCCAACCTTTTTAGCTGGTTATGCTATCATCTCTGGTTGAGTATGTCTATGGATCAAGCCCAGGTGAACCAGGGAATTATTTTTTCCTCAGTGTTTTATTTGATTATCTTTGAGATGACTAAAGAAGTGTAATTATTCAGTAATTCACAAGAAAAAAAGCATGATTTAAAATGAAAGCTTGGTAGGTTTTGATCAAAATAACCTAATGCCAATAGGTATTTTAACTTCTGCAGTCAAATGATACCTGCATTGGATTCATTTTGTACCCAGATCTAGAAAACATGGCTATTTGTACGGTGTTGCTGGCAGCCAATGCTGCAAGCGCTCTTTGATTTAGTGCTACATGTGATTTGCCCACTACTGCAACAGCTACATCCCATACAGTCTGTGGTGTGGTGAAGTTGAGCGCGATGTATTTAAAACTTTCATTAACATGATGGGTACATGGTTTATGATAGCCGGCATTTTGCTGGTATCACGTGTAGCTGTCAGGCAGAAATGGCCAAATGGGAAATGTGCCAGATAATCAAATTAATTCATTAATAGTATATTGAACAGCCCAGTGTTGTGTGATCTATGTGATATCTATACTATGCAGACCAGATTTTAAGATTTTAAGCATGGATGGATCTTTTTATCAACCGTAGCAGTGCAGAGTGCGTCCCCGTCTCTTCAGCACTATCATCACATCGACAGCGGTCACGGTCCTCTTCTTTGCATGCTCGGTGAAGCTAGGTGACGGCATTACAGATGAAGTTCCTGAGGAAGACGTAGAGACTGGAGATACACTTCACTCCACCGCGGCGAGCCAGACGGTTGATAGCAGGCTTGGTGATTTATGACGACACTTGCCACACTGGGTTTTTACCTCCTTTGCCTCTGCTACTAATATTCTGATTAGTTACCCTATTTATTCTTCATTTTCAGGTTATTTCATTTGAAGGCTGTTATAAAGCTATTTAAAACATATGTCCAGTAGATGTTCTATATTGCTGGACTTTTGGAATATTAACAGTCGTATTGGTTGCCCCCAAAAAAAGTCTAGTGTACAGCCTGGAATGAGGAGTACAAATCAAAGCAAGAAGACACAAAAAGATCTGAAGCCCTGTCTCACAAACTCATCCATCCCTGTGACACCATTCAGTGATTCAGTCTCTTATCTTGTCGTTGACATGTAAACATTGTCCATTTCTCTCGACGTCGCTCCTCTTCAGCTCTTATCCTGTGAGTTCCATATCATACATTTCATTCACATTTTTCAGCCATTCATCTGTCATGTGTTGGTGAGTTCTGCTTTGTACCGCCTTTATGTGATGGCCTTTTTATAAACTGCCACAAGATTTTCAGTAACCATCTCTTCTTTTAACACAGTTCCTCCTGTCATATTGTCAAAGTGGTCGACGTGGGTATGAGCCATATTTATTGCCCCACATCTTCTCTATCATGGTTGTGCTATAGACAGATATTTGCTCTTAATTTTGGGTGTAATAAAGGACTGACCATCTTGGGTATTTAATAGATGTTGGTGTCATGTAGATATTCTATATTTCTTCTAATGGTAAATTCCAATTATGGCTCTAATTTATTATGCATTATTTCTCGGACATAAAAGTCCTTTAGTTGCAAATATCTGAGTGTGTCCTGGTTGTTTAATGTATAATTTAGTTTCAGTTCCTGAAAATTCAAAGCGTTTCCATATGTTATTATTGTGCACTGAATACTGTGTTATGCAACTTGAAATCCATTGTTTGAACCTTATATTTGTCACTGGCTGTTCACTGAAGCTGCCTGAGTACTTTCTCTAATCTATATTTTCGTACCAGGTTAAACCACAATTGTAACGTTAATTGAGTGACAGCATCAAGCTGCTGAAGTAAATCCTTTTTGAATCTCTGTCTCTGATGAAACTTTGAATTTCTTTTCCTTGTACGTATTGCTCTGGATTTCTCCATTTTGCTTCATGGTCCCTGGCACACCAGTACATTACTGGTCTTATTTCTCGCGGTGTAAATCACTTGTTTCATCACGATACGATATCATATCATTTCTTTGGACAATGATACAATATTTGCTGATATTGCAAAGTCAGCCATGATACGATTTCAACGATGTGAGAAGTCAGCAGGATGAGCTGCCCGTCCAGGCAGCTAACATTACGTAGTATTTTATCTCATAACGATATTGTTACGACATGCTTTGTCTGTTGACCCCTATTATTTCCACACTGCTGATTTATTCCTGAGTAAATGCGATTATCCTCATCATCTTTCTCTCGGCTGTTTGCCATCTGCCTGGGGCTGTTTGATGGTGACACAGACTTTAAAAATAAAAGTGTATATACTAAAGATGACGATATAGAGTTATGTTTTAACTTTGCATTGATGCTACTGGATCGTTGATTATTGAACTGATATGTCAATCCAGATTGATGGATCGTGACACCCTTACTAATTTGTGCTGCATGAAAATATTCCTCCCGGTTAACCCCTGTATATTTCTTGGCCCTTGACATAACTTTGTTCCAGGCTCAAAATTGTTTCTCAGGACTATCAGTTGGTAGTAACTGGAGTTAGTAGAGGAGTGTTGGAAGTGTGTTCGTTTTTATACTGTGAGTATTTCACGTTGTTGTATTGAAACTTTAACTTACAGAAAGGATTTAAATACTTTTTCCATCACTGCCGACCAGGCAACTTCAGGTCTAGGTGACAGTGTAGGTGATGGAGCAGCAGAGATGGAGCTAACTGCAAACTTATTCATTCATTGAAATCCGTATATTGACTTGCGCAGTGTCCACTGTACAAAGGTGGCATTAATATTGGTGACGGGAGGAAGAGGATGTTGTCATGATTTAGATAAAGTGGGAGGAAGACAAGCTTGGTAATGAATATGATGATGATGAGGCGGTGGTGGTGTGTTGAGGTGGGGGAGGGGCGCCGGTCATAATGCAGGCTGTTGACTGTGTTATTGTCTGGTCAGGCTGCAGCCTGCATGGGTTTAATCAAATAAACAGACACTGCTCCACTCGACCCGTAACAATAGCTTCCACAGCAGCTGCATGCAGTCTCGCTCTGTCTCTGAGGACTCACTGCATTTCACTCAGAACACAAAACCACAGCTCTGGAAACAACACAAGCTGAAACAACCATTTTTTGGCCACAGCGTTATCTTATTCAGCCTCATTGTAATTGCTGGTGTCCAGGAAGGCATCAGCAGTCAGTGCGCAGCCCATGGCTTCAGAGTACTTTGATAATTTGAGGCTTATTATTTTCCTTCCACCAGCAGACAGTTTGGAGATTATTTCCCCGTGTCATGCTGTCACAGTCCTGCTGGCTACAGGAAGACAGTAACTGTCTCACAATTTCATTCCAGCTGTGACACAGCTGTAGCTGAAATGAAGATATTTCCTGCTTTTTCTGCAAAATGATTCCTTACATAGAAGATACTTGGCTGTATCAGAGCTGTACTTTCTTTCTTTTTTCTTTTTTTTTTATGTTTATTCTTGGAGTTTGCATGTTCTCTCTATGTCAGCGTGAGTTTCCTCCAGGTGCTCCAGCTTCCTCCCACAGTCCAAAGACATGCAGGTTAATTGGTGATTTTAAATTGTCCGTAGGTGTGAATGTGAGTGTGAATGGATGAATGTCTGTCTCTATGTGTCAGCCCTGTGATAGTCTGGTGACCTGTCCAAGGTGAACCCTGCCTCTGGACCAATGTCAGCTGGGATAGGCTCCAGGCCCTGCAACACTGAAGTTACAGAGAATGAATTAATAATGTTTAAATGTTGTATTTCTGCACAGTTGTAGATCAAGATTAGCTGTAGCTGCAATCTAACAGAACTAGAAATTACAGTTATTCGTTAAGTGATTAGTTGATTTAATAGAAATTACTGAAAAATACAAATTTAATCAGATGAATCACTTCAATTTTTAGAGTGATGATGTTATAAAATATGATGACAGACATTTGAAGCTTCACTGGAAAACCTCAGCAGAAGCTTAAAATGTAAAACAAAATGACATGGCACAGCCCTAGGCTGTACACAATAAACTGAACTGTTCTGCAACACATAATATCACCGAAAGCTGAGACCGAGTCAGAGAGGTGTTGAATGATGATTTGTGAGGCTGTAGTTTGTTGTGTATTCACAGTGGATTGCAGTATACTCTGAGGTGTAAATGATATTTTCTCCCCTTTATACAAACCCAGGGAAATACAGCATAATGCAGTCCAACAGGAACGCACTGCGAAATAATATCTTTATGAACCATCACTGAGCAGAACAGAAGCAGAGGCAGTTAAAAAGAAACTCACACAGATGTGGCTGCTGCATGAAGGAAGCCTGCCATCTGCTGGGCAGTAAAAATAACTATGAACTCATAGCTCAGTATACAGAGTATTTATGTGTCTATTCAGGACTCACACACGCAACAGCAATTATGTGACATCTGTAATGTTAATGACTAATTCGGGCAGAATAAGAGCTCTCTGTAATCAGTCTCTTTGTATGCTGTATTTATGTTGTCGTCACACCAGTGAGGTTCCATGATTCACATGTACTTTATGCACCAACATACAATCATTGTGTATTAGTAATATGAAGTTGTATGTAATGTAAGTAGCTTATAGGCTGTTTTAAATGTCAAAGATAACTCTAGAATCAATTCATTGAGAGCATTATCTTTTGACTAAGTTGTTCCTCTCTTATGTTCATGTAATGTTAAAGTCAGCCAGTTGTTATGATCTAAAGGCGGCCTGAGATGAGAGCAGAATCACAAGCTTCTTTGGGTGTCTTTGTGCTTATAAAAAGCCTTGAGGAAAAGACTGGAAATATGTCTTTTATTAGCAAGCAAACTTTGTTTATATAGTAAAACATAAATTACAAATATGACAAGAAAGTGTGAAACACAGGAGACAGAGAGGACAACATATAAAGCAAGGATGGACTAGTGTACGACCCACAAAGTATAAAATCAGATATCGCCTTATTTTAACTTGATGAATCAGCCGTTCCTCGTTCATACTGAAGCTTTCAAAGTGAGCAACAGGAGCAGGGCATTCGACTAAAGTTCAGCTCAAAACAACACAGTATGTCGTAGGCAACCAATTAACACCTCATTCATCAACTTCAAAACCAAAAGGTTGCCATATTGGTGCAGTTCCCTGTAGTTTTCTTGAGCGATTAACTCTGCCTTGTCTTGTCTGGTCACCCCAAAAAACGCATGAACTTTCTTGTAAACAAACACAACATGTGCTGCTCTGCCCCTCCTTTCTTTACCGAAGTTAAATCACCGTCATGTTGCTGTGCTCAGCTCACAGCCTGACAGTCACTAGTGGCTCCATTAGTCCGTTAATAAACAAGCACATTGTCATGTTGCTTATTGCTAATGCAATACAAGTTTGATTTAGCGCCGTGACGCCATCAGCAAAGGTTGCTGATATAGGCCACTTTTGATTCTGTCATATGTGTCATAATGAATCGTGTCATAATGAGAAGCGCTGGTTCAGCCAGTTTACATTAAATCAAACATTTAGCTCGGGTATCTGGCCGAAACAGCAAAACTGGATGTCAAGTCAACTCTGCTCTCACTGCATTAGGGTGTCAGCAGATGTCTGAGAGATTGATATGTGAGAATATGGGCACGTACACTGAAACCTCGCCGGTCTGTATGACTAAGTACCACAAGTTACTAAGAAGATGTGATTTTGTGTGTGTGATTTAGGCGGACTGAGCCTCAGGCCCTAGATGCCAGTGTTAACAGATTTATTTGTGTATGTAGATTTATGTTTGACCCACAGAGCACACAGTCTGTTGTAGGTCTTTGTCCCCATGTAATAATAAATATGAGCTGCAGCTTGTTTCTTCTCGTTGTCAGTGTGTCTGTAACTTCATCAGTTGTTAATGTGAGGAAGTCTCTTATCACATCCCACTGAACACAAGGCTTCAGCTGTGTGCTCATCTGCTGCTGGAAGCAGGGTGGGAAATAAACATCACAAACAAGAAGCAACAACAGTTTAGCAACAGAAAAATGTGTTTGTCAATCTGTGAAATTTAACCCCTCCCTCTCCTTCTCCTTTCAGAGGACTCATCATCAGAGAGCGGCAGTGGGAACGGCCTGCCTGCCCTGACCCCTCCCTCCTCCGCTGTAACGGACGGTGCCATCGTCAGGGAAACAGAGGTCGTCAATGGCAATGGTGGCCCCGCCCCGCTGGACTTCAGCACGCCTACTTCCTCCTCCTCATCGTCCGAGGACCAGCAGCCGATGAACCTGAGCGACCCTCCCCCTCAGCGCCTGCCCCTGTCCACCTCACACCTGCCCGTCACTGTGTCGGCGGCGGCTGCAGCGTTGCTTGGCGCTCTGCACCCCAACGCACCTGAGGAGCTCCGCAGGAAGTACCCACTGGCTGCCAAACCTCCCCTGGCTCCACATCCGGCCCTGCCTCTGCCACTGCCGCACACACATAATGCACACACTCCCAACACACACTCTCAGTCCCACACACACACCGCCGAGCTGCGATTGGACCGAGACAGCAGGGACTACGGGGGCAAGGTGAGACCACACATCAGACATACATGCTGTGCATCCATTTACACACAAGTGACTGTTTGTTTGTGTTGTTAATCTGACATCATCAACCTTATTTAAGGACTGCAGTTCAACATGTACACTATAAACAGGCTGACACATTCATTCCTGCAGACAACTGAGTCTCTGTTTCACCGAACCGACATGTCTGTGCACAATCTAAGTAAACCAGCACAGACATAATGTACATTTCAAACAAGAAAGCTCCTGTTGAGTAAGGTTCAAATCCAGGACGGTAATGCTACGAGGCAACATGCTAAAAAATTATTATGTTAAATATTTGCACTCAGTGGCTGATTAGCATCCAGGCCACAATAACTCAGTTTAAAACCAGAACAAACCAGTTTAATACCAGTTTAAACTTAAATTGGTCACTCATTTTTATTATTCATTATCTGTCTATTATCTTCTCACTGAAGAATTTTACTCTAAGAAACATTAAAAAAACGTTACAAATGACCACACCACTTTCCCAGAGTCTGACTAACATGATGAGAAAAGCAGAAAATCGTCACATTAATGAAGCTGGAACCAGGAAATATTAAAAAAGTGACTCAAAACGATGAATTGATAATCACAGTAGTTGCTGATTAATAATCTGTAATTGTTGTACAATGCTTTTCCAAACACAAATTAAGTTTTTACACTCTTAAAGGTTGATATTTCCTCCATGATGTCTGTTGAGCGTCTCAAGTACGGAAGCCCTGACAGGCAAGTGAGAAGAAAAATTCTGGTTATCCATTTTCTATTTCTGATAAAAAAGTGTTTTCTGCCCTAAGCTGATAAGTTAAAAACACGTGAAAAAAAAAAAGATTTTGCTAAAATAATCTCTAAATTCCTTTAAAAAAAATCATGTGTGAAACAGGTGGGGAAAAGATGTTTGTCTTTGTAATACTCATTTCAGCCACAATACTCTGAAGTGCACCATTCCCTAATGCTCTACGTACAACAAAAAGCATTCATCTTTTCTTCTTGTAAGTTTTAATTTTTCAATTTACTAAAAACACAAGATACATATATTGTGTGTTAGCATGTTACAGTATGTAACTTGACTGTCACGACTTTCTCTTGCCTAGAGACGTATTTTATTTCAAGCTCACCTGAAAGAAAACATGAATGCTTTTAGTCCTGTTTAGAGCATGAGGTAGTTTTGCACTTCAGCCTCTTGTGGGCAAAAAGAGTATTACAGCAAAAATAATTCAAACCTTTTCACCTGTTGTCACAGATGATATTTTTTTAATGTAACAATTCTCCTGGCAAAACCTGTTTCACTTGTTCTTAAGTCATATAAACAGAAGAGAAAACGATTTAGATCAGATTTAGGAAAAAAAAAAATTCTCATTTGTCTCTCAGGGCTTCCGTACTCAATCAAAGACCTGAATCTCTGTGTTTAAAGGCTGTTTCACTGATAAGCTGTCAGATCCTAATGAAACTCTTAAGTAGTGTTTGTGAAGTATGGTAGTAACGGGACTGTATGTGTGTGTCCAGTCTCCCCAGTACAGTTCAGGTGGCAGCTACGACAGCATGAAGATGGACCTGGGTGCTGAGGACCTGACCACGGGGCGTCATGGCAGCCAGGTCGCCCCCGACGATGACGACGACGACCATGACGACCACGACGACAACGACAAGATCAACGACACAGAGGGAGTCGATCCCGAGAGACTAAAAGCCTTCAATGTAAGTCAGAGACAGTGTGTGTTGGATCTAGCATGATGTCCCCGCTGGGATCAATAAGGTGTCTCCTTATATTCATGAAGAAAAGATACTGAAGAGCGGACTGTCTGTTCCTCCATTAAAACCCGTCAGTCATTAATCACACACACTCACAGGCAGAAAAACACCAAAGACCCACAAAATACACATGAAAGAACACACACAACATACATAAAGGGTGAGTATATATATTTTATTTCATATTAACAGTGGATCAAGTTACTACGTGTAATTGCTGAGGGCAATTGTAATTATAAAGGCTGATGAACCCTCCTCTCTGAGTTCCTTGTTTTGGTTTTTCACCACATTTACTGTTTGGTTCAGTCTCTCTGCTCATCATTAACTCTGTTTCCAGCAGCAGCAGGCAGCTGTTCTCAGCAAACAAGCTCTGATAAACACTTCCTGCCCTGCACCAAACAGCAGACACACACAGGTAGCAACTAAATGGTGATTAAAGCAAAACATCAAGCTGCTACAGAGTCGGATATTTTTCTGAAGAGGCGACACCAGAGCTACAAAGAGAGAGAATCCTGGACTCAGATTAATCAGCAGGACAAAAACTCCAAATGAGTGGAGATGTTTTTATAGATGTGTAAATGTGTCCAGCATCATAGTGTAGAAGGCTTTAGTATGTCAAAGATGTGTTTTGGTCAGTTTCCCTCTGTCTGTATGTGACCAAGGAAACTATTAGTGCTGCTTTAATGCACATACAGACACAGAGGTGGATGAAGTGTGTGGCAATAACACAGTGTAGAAATACTTTGTTATGAGTTTGGCATTTACAGTACAAGTTCAAAAGTTTGGCATCAAACTTTAGGTACCAAGAATAAAAGTATGTTAAGAACGGAACCTGGTTGTGCTCTTTGACACAAACCTCAAATTTGAGAAACACTAACAAGATCGTCCAGTCATTTTGAGTTTTAATGACACTTAAACTATCATTCATACTTTTATTTCCTCATGATTGGACAACTGCAGTGGTCTTTTACCAAGAATGCATCAGAAATAAATTAAAAGACTCGAGACTAGAGAACACATTACTCCAAATTTAATGACCTCACACTAGCTGCACGTTCGTTTCAGGATTGATTTTAAGATTTACTCATTACTCCTCCCTCAGGGCCCCTGAGTATATATCAGTTCTCTAACAGCTGCATTCTCTTCCTGCAGATGTTTGTGCGTCTGTTTGTGGACGAGAACTTGGATCGGATGGTTCCCATCTCCAAACAGCCCAAGGAGAAGATCCAGGCCATCATCGAGTCCTGCAGCAGACAGTTCCCAGAGTTCCAGGAACGCGCCCGCAAGCGCATCCGCACCTACCTCAAATCCTGCCGACGCATGAAGAAGAACGGCATGGAGGTACTGTACCTGTTTGTTTGTTTATTTGTGTGTGTCTTAACCAACCCAGCCACCATAAAAAAATGCTGGCATCCTACATTTCTGCAAACCGATGACAATTACATTTTTATATGATTATGTAGCCGATACATTGAAACATTGTGTTTCACAAATATTTTTTATTGAAAACGAATACCATACTTCAGGTTACAGAATTACAAATTTCATTTTTAAATATATACATATACATATACATACACATACATATGAAAACAAGAACAAATTAAAAAGTACTCTTTAATAAGGGCGGAAAATAAATTAAAAAACAAAAAGTACAGTAAAATGAACAAACTGTTGACGGGAAAACACTCACTTTTCCCCAAATTTAACCTGAAAAGGAACTAAAATTCTCCAAAATATTTAAAACAGCAGGAACAGAAGCAGTGGGATCACTTACATACAATAACAGATCATCAGCATATAATGATAATTTGTATTCCACCATTTCCATTTCGTATGATACCTCTATAAACTTTGTGTTTCTTTACGTTTCACCAACGCCGCAGTTAACATGTGGTTAGGTTAAGGCACAAAAACTACTTGGTTATGGTCAGGAAAAGATCATGATTTGGCTTAAAATACCTGCTTCTGGAGGCACAATCCTGGCAGGAAACACAGCGACAGGTCACTGACACGAGGTCTCAAACAGTGGTCTGCAGCTTGACAGGCATCTCACCTCGTTGCCATGCCATCCGCCATCTCCTCCTCCTCCTCCTCCTCCTCCTCCTCCTCCTGATGAAAAAGTCAGCTCATATACCACACCTCGGTATAAACGTTACTATGATATGAATGTGAGGTAATAATGTCACATATTATTGTTTTTTCAGAAACATACAGTGCCAACATTTCCATTTGGCATCTTGGCTGTCTTAACAGACAATATTTTCTGTTAGCAAAGTCGGGCTGCGACTAACAATTATTTTGTTATCAGATATTCAGATGATTATTTTCTCTATTAATGAGTTTTCCATTAAATGTCAGATTATAGAAGAATATGCACATTATATTTCCAGGTATTGTTTTGTTTTGTCCAACCAACAGTCCAAAACTGAACTAGAATCAGTTTAGAATTATACAAAACAAAAAAGCAGCAGAATTTTACATCAGAGAAGCTTGAACCAGAGAAAAGAGCCATAAATCAATAATCACAATATTTGCCAGTTGATTTTCTGTTTCAGCTCTATATTAAAGTTATGCTATGCAGGATTGTGGTTACTGTTTGTAAAGACACTCGCCAGTGAAAGTGAAAGTAAAAGCCAACCTCAGAGTCATTATCGTTTGGCATTTCGCCTCGCTGTAATAGCATTTTTTGGCCCTCTGTCTCTTGGATACGTGCTGCTTACAGTCTGGCACCTGATCGCTACCTTTTTAAGAAGTTCTGACCTTATGTTGTGGAGGTACACACCCTTAAACACCCAGAACACAGTCAATAAGAAGAGAATTAGAGGGAACAGGCAGAGAGCAGAGTCTCGGCAGAAAAATGCACCACACACATTTTTCGGGGGTCATAAGTGATGACTGGGAGGGATTACTTCTATACAAGGTTTTTTTTATTTTTATTAAGAAGATCCTGCACCCTCTATCTTTAAAGTAACACATTTAAAGGACTATAGTAACAATATAATAATAGTAGTAATAGCGGTAGTAGTATAAGTATTTGTATCAGATGGCTGTAGTTATTAAAAATCTTTTTTCAGCTCTTTTTATTGGGGTTTTTAAAGTTAAACAGCAGCAGTAGTATAAAAGTGAAAACAGAATTTCTGATACAAAAATACAGAAAATATTCAACAAGTCAAAAATACTCTAAAGGGTGAGTTGTTATGCATGTATAGAAAAAGACGTTCGCAAAATATAGATTTTACAGATAAAATGTATTGTTCTAGCTATTGTTTTTTTTTGCGTATATTAAAAAATAAAAAATAGGATAAAAATAAAGAAAATAAAAAGGGGGCAAGGGAGACTGGGAAGATATAGAAGGATGTGATTGACCATGATTTTGTCATTTAAACTAGGCTAGTTAGGCAGATGTGGTAGAATTTGTTTTCACACCCTCTCCATGAGAATTTAATCTTTTCCAAATGCAGTTGGTTTTTATCCTTTTCATGCTTGTTCCAACATGACTTGAATGCAGCATTACACAGTTGTTTTAATTCAGTCGGAGCTACACAGACGAGTCACAGTGTGATCAGCTCTGTGCTGCAGACATGATACCTGTTCTCAGAAAGCTTTTAGAACGACGGGCCTATAATTCCCTTTTCACTCTGCAGATATTTCAGCAGTGGCATTAACTGCGTCAGCCTCATCTGCATCCTAAGTGTAGATATTACACATATTAAACGTGTTCTTCAAGGTAATGTGACTAAATCAGAATCTCTCACCAGCTTTTTCCTCCTCAGACTCAAATTTTAGTTTTCAGCTGTTATTTACATTGGAACAAGTTATGTGACCAATAAAATCAATGGGAAAAAATTGGTGTGCAAATAAATAAATAAATAGTGTAGCTTGTTGAGGTAGTGTGAGTCATCTGTGGTTCAGCCAACGATCTTGAACATCCAGTTATGTTCTGATGTTCTCTTTTTATTGTACAGTTTATATAAGTGGAGTGTGGTTGATCAGCAACATGTTCAGAGCAGAGCTCATAATGCAGCGCTGGCCTTGCTTCTTTTGTCCGTCAGTCCTGCGGGAACCAGGCAGCTGGAGGACATCCTCTGTTGTTTCCTGGTGGTTTTTATTCTGTACAGCATGTACAGTGTCTCTGTATTGTATGTGCACAAATGTGAACAAAAGCTTTCAGTTAGTGTGTACATATATATATATATATATATATATATATGTGCTTTAGTATGTGAAATGTTCTCCACTGTTGTTTATATGTGCTGAAGCAAATGCAGATACAGAACAAGAGGGAATAAACAGATTGAAGGAATTAAGGTGAATTTAAGAGACAGAAACTTGTCCAGAAACATGAGACAGAAACATGTCCTCAAATTTGGCACAAACATCTGATTGGACTCCAGGATAAACTGATTATATTTTAGTCGTAGGTCAAGATCACTGTGGCCTTGTGTCTGTCTTAATTATTACTGTGAACATGATATCTCAGTAAAACCTTGATGGAGTTTCTTCAACTTTGACACAAATGTCTGGTTGGACTCAACAGTAAACTGATAAGACTTTGGTGGTCAAAGATCAAGGTCAAGATCAAAACAAAAGTCAAGATCGCTGTGATCTTGTCTCATTAATGTGAAGGCGATATCCCAGAAACACCGGGAGGGAATTTCTTCAAATTTGGCACAAACATCTACTTGGACTCAAGGATGAACTTTATCTGACAGCTTTGGTTACTTTTTACATATAAAAACAAAGGTCAAGATCACTGTGTCCTTATGTCTGTCTCATCGTGAAGGCCTTGAGGGAATGTCCTCAAATTTGGCACAAATGTCTGATTGGACTCAAGGATAAACTGATTAGATTTTGGTCAGAGGCCAAGATCACTGTGACCTTGTGTCTGTCTCATTAATGTGAACATGATATGTCAGTAAAACCTTGAGGGAGTTTCTTCAGTTCTGATGCAGACGTCCACTTGGACTCAAGGATGAAGTGATTAGACTTTGGTGGTCAAAAGTCACTGTGACCTTTGTCAGTCTCCATCTCTTTTCTTCGATTTTGTGATATCTCAGGAAGGCCTTGAGGGAATTTCCTCAAATTTGGTGCAAATGTCTGCCTGGACTCAAATATGAAGTGATTAGACTTTTGTAGTCAAAGATCAAGGTTGCTGTGACCTCACAAAACATGTTTTTGGCCCTAATTCTGGAATCCATGTGCTAATTTTGACAAAATTTTTGAACAAATGTCAAAGGATATAGAATGAGACACGATGATATTTTATATCCAAAAGGTCAAAGGTCAGCCTCACTGTGACATCATCATGTTTTAACGTCATATCTCAGGAACAGAAGGGGAGACATTTAGTCAGATACTGAATTGGTGACCTTAATTTTGAAACTGTGTTGACTGTATAGATCTTCTGTGTGTGAAGCTTCTATATCTTCACTGACATGGATGTAAACTGCAACTTGGCATGTTGGCAGAGGCATATAACTGCAAGGCAGTAATTCTTGCTATTATTACAATAATTTGATATTTTTCATATATATATATATATATATAATGAAATATGTTTGTGTCTTGTTTAATAAAAGGCTGCAGCCTTCACCAGGAGAACAGCAACAATTACCATCTTTGTGAAAAGAAGATAAAATGTGCCTGTAAATGAGCTGTAACTATAGAAACAGCATGCTCCAGTCAGTTTATTTCAGTTTACAGATGTGACACGGTGCAGAATGTCAAGACACATCAAGTGACAAACTGACTTTAAGTGACAGATGTGTGCTGTTGTGTCTCACACTTGATAACACGACATCAACAGGAACCAGCAGGGTGTGTGCAGTGACAGATAATTAATCAATGTGGTGTTTGCAAGTGATTAAAATAATAATGTCTTAACTCACTGAGGTGCTGAGGATCTAAACCATCCAGAATACTTCATGTAGAGGTCAGATGTTGTCACTGCCTCCACGTCTTCTTGGAGAACTTGAGCTTTAGCTAGTTTTTTCTTTTCTAAAACTCTGAAGTCTGGAGCTGCTCCATAGACAATGAATGCTGATAATTTTTCTAGATGACACTGACAGCACCCAGGGAAATGTTCTGAGTATATGGTACATTTTCGGTTTCAGAACTGAAATCACTACAATAGAATAAATCTCATTTTGATAATAAAAAGAAAACATGATGAATACTTTAAGTAACATTTGAATTCAGGACTTTGCAGATAGATAGATAGATAGATAGAAAAATTTTATTGTCTGTCCCAAGAATGACAGAAATTCTTCGACAAGGCTCAGCAGTACACATGATTCACATTCAAAACACATTTAAAACAAATATTATGGAAAAGCAGCAGCTGATTAAAGCAGGTTAAAGTGCAGTGTCTGTTTTAGATTGTTCAGGGTGGTTGTTGCAGAGGAAATTAAGGCCCCTTGTAGATGTTGTTCTGGGCCAGTGGGAGTGTGTAGCGTCTGCCTGATGGCAGTAAGTGGAAGGAGTGGTGGAGGGGCTGAGAAGGATCAGGAAAGCCACCCTGATCACTGAGGGGTCATACGGTTCAGATGGGGGAGTTTGGGATGAGCTGCTTATTTTGCTGGCCTGATTAGTTATGCAGGGGAGTTTTGTGTTTGGTGGTTAGTGATTTGCACCAGGATGAAATGTTGAAGGTGAGAATGGATTTGGGTGAATGGAAAACCAGAGTTAAAAAGATATTTCTACTCTAAGGTATCCAATGTATTTCACCTTTGACTGCATGTTTAATAAATCGGCTGTCTTAGTTTAGTGTGCAGAATCAGCTGCAGCGCTATCACAAGACTGGTGGATGTTACTGTACTGATGCAGGAGAGGCGTATGATGGGAAATTAGTGCTGTTGGCCCATCAGTAACATTGTGTGGCGTCTGAGAGGCAACAGGCTGCTTCACACTGACTGTAAAGACGAGCCAGTCATTGAAATGTCTCTGCTGCCCCCTAATGGTGAAGCACAATGTTACACTACTCAGTACTGAAAGCATCAGGGAGGAGCAGTCTGCCGACAGATCCCGTTTGCATCAGTCTCCATAATCATAGTGAAGGATGCCTGTTGGAATTTTATAGCTTCTATACATTTGATATCAAAGCAATGTACCAGTACTAACTGTCTGTCAATCCAATCTGCTCATAAACATTATGCCTAATTTATACTTCTGTGAAAAAGCTTACTGACATGTGACAACGCGCCAGGCACTGCAGACAGCAGCCGTTTGATTGGACATCAAAGTTGGGAGGTGCAGCTTCTGAGCACTTGTGGTCTTAAAATGCACGTGTGAAATTACACGCTATGGACCATCTGCTGCAGTAATATATATGTCTGGTGCTCACATGAGGTGCGCACACAAAACACAAAGGCGCACAGCTGCAGAGGTATAAAATAGGCTTTAGAAATAGAAGAAAACACAATTCTCATTGGCTCTTTTATTACCTGCAAACATCACACAGGAATTATTATTTCAGAAGACAGAACTTTGTGTGGTTGATAATAATAAAAATGATGACAATGATAATGATGATTATTATAATTTTAATAGTCTTAATTCAAACAGCCCTTTTCAAAACAAAGTTACAAAGTGTTTTACACGGTTTAATAGGAAACAAAAAGTCAGGACTGCAATAAATCAAAATCAGAAAATTGCAGCAAACTGGAGAATAAAATTAATATAGAGTAAAAAAGTGAATTTTTAAAAAGTAATAAAAATTAATATAAAAAAGCTAAAAAAAATTAACACTAAACTGATAAGACATGCTGAAAAATATTTGAATTCAAATGAATAATGATGTGCTTGCATTAATTAAAAGCGTCTTTTTTTAAAAGTTATTTTAAGTTAACTTTTTTTACCATCAAATATTAAAACTGGAAACTCTGTCAAATGTAAATGTCCTTTGTAGTTCACAAAGGACAACATTTACATGATGTTTCTTAAAAGTTCTTTTCTTTTGTATTTTTCCTTTCACACACAAACACACTTTGAATATTTGCCAGCAGTAAAATCTAGTCAGTTGCAGCCGAGGGTTTTGTTGTGGTCGTTAACGTGTCGTACACTGTTCAATAAATAATCACACTTGTTTCAGTCTGATATAATCAGTATATAACTACAACATAAGCAGCACTGTCAGTGTCCTTCTGTATATTCAGTCATAGCTGCTGAACCTGTCTCTGTGATTCACCGTTGTTTTTCCTGCAGACCCGTCCTACTCCACCTCACCTCACCTCAGCCATGGCTGAAAACATCCTGGCTGCCGCCTGCGAGAGCGAATCACGCAACGCTGCAAAGAGGATGCGCCTCGATGCCCATTACGTAAGTGTGTACTTGTATGTGTGTTTGAATTCAAACTTGAAAGGGAAAAAGCATTACTTGTTTTGTATTTGACTGATTAATGTGCATAAAAGCAGAACGTCTTCTGTCTCGTCTATTCAGGACAGAGCTGTTTATTTAGAGTCATTGTAAAAGAAATATCTCGTCTGGGCCCAGACCTTTGAGTCCGCCCACTCCACTGAGCTGACTGGTGTCGTGACATGAAACAGCAGTTTCTAGGTTGAAATAAAAAACCCGATGTTGAAAGAATAAAGTAGACTTACCATTGAGTGAAGAACAATAACAAATACTGTTTAGTTTCTGCCAAAGAGCTCAGTGGCTAAAAACACCATCTTACCTCATTTAACAAGTTTGTTTTGAACTCACACCCTGTTGACTTTTGCTGTTTGGTTACTTTCCTCACCTCTGTTTCTGTTCTCGTGTAGATACCATAGACAGAGCTAAATAACGTAGATTCTGTTGACAGGGAATTTTAAAAGTTGTGAAAAAGGTGGTGGAAAACTTCAAACATGTTCATATATTATTAGTGTTATTCTAATTATTGATCCATAGGTTTGCCTTGGAAAAAGATTTTAATCTCAGTGAGACTTTTAACTTGTAAAAGAAAACGTTTGACTGACAGTATGATAATCTTCCTCTGGGTTCTTGAGAGCAGTTGCGTTTTTGGTCCATCCAGCTTGCTGTACATTATTTTGAAACGTCCTGTTTCCTTTTCCAGGATGAGCAGATCTCTCTGGACAAGCCGTCCAGCGGCGGAGGGGGTCTGAGGGAGCCGGCGTCCCTCGCTCACTCCGCCTACTCCCTGGCCGCATCAGCCTTCTCCTCCCAGGACACTCAGCTCTACATCAACGGAGCCGGCCTCAGCTACGGTTACCGTGGATACCCGGGCCTGGGCGCTGCCATGCAACACCCCGTTTCCCTGACAACCGGCGCTGCTGCTCAGAGCAACGGTGAGAGAATGGTGGAGGGCGACAGAGGAAGAGGGTCTTTATGGAGACGGACAGGACACGGTAGTTAGAGGGAAGAGTGACTAGCAGGGGAAGCAGGCTGTCAGGAGGGAGGAGGGGAGGAGATGAAAAGAAACAACATGAGCGGGTAATTTGGGATGAATGAGGAGATGATGAAGAAGGAGCAGCAGGAGAAGAGAGAGCAGTGAAAGGAGGCAGCAGCAGATGGCAGCGTGAAACAGCTAACACACAGACATGATACTAATGTCACTTAAATGTAGAGTTGGAAGTCATTTAGCTAAACTGCTATTATTACGGGCTGATCAGACTCTGAAAACTTTAACTGAGGTCCATCTTCGAGTGTCTGTGACTGTTTGAGGACAAACTTTTGATAAGAAGATAATTGTGGAGAAGGCCCAAGTTCACACCTTCAAAAACTTGTAGGCAGGTGAAAAGGAGGAACTAGTCCATAGTTGAAGAAATGCAAACTATTTTCTATTACTTGCAAAACTTTATTAAGCAAACAGTGTTTCTTTCATCACGCCTTCATCAGTCATTGACAAACAAAAATCTGGTCTAAAGTCAGAATGCTGCAGCCTTTTCCTGCTGTTTAAAAGGTGCATTATTCAGATAGTAAGATGTGTCTACAAAGGCGAGTTCACAACACACGCACAGAAGCACAGATGGGTTGGGTGGGTGAAATAATAACATCATTAATGAGGATATTATTAATGGCATTCTGTAAAATGTAAACAGAGCAGAGCTGCAGAGCTGCTGTTTGACTCCCCATTAGGAGAGATGCTGTGTGTATTTACACCCAAGGAGCAGCGTAACTAAGTTTACAGCTACAGTTTTTAGTTTTGCTGCTTAAATTTCCCACAATTTTTTACTGCCGTGACATTTTTGCTCTCACTCAGTAGAAAACCGCTCACTTCTATTTGCCAAATCCAGGCAAGCGCGCGGCTTTTAGAGTGAATAAGAGATGATACTCTGATCGACTGAACCGTGTTAATGCCTCAACACACACCTGATTAATTAAGGGATTAAATGGAACCTCTTTGCTCTTTGTGTCTTACTGTGCCCAGATTATGGACACACACATATATACAGCTGGCGGACGTATTTGTAAACAACAAGGCGATTATAGATCACTTCAAAAAGGCCCTGGAGCTCAACAACCCATGAAACTGATCAGTGTGAAGTCTTTGTCTTTCATTCTCAACAATCTTTAGTGGCATCAGAAACTTGTAAGAGGAAAACACACAACAGCAGCTCATGTGGTCACCGTGTGGTGTCTCCGTAGCCGCCAGCGCCCCGACATGTAGTTGCATTTCTGTGAATGGCTCGTCACCTTTGGCTCTGCTCTGGCAGCTACGTTGATAAGCTCCAAAGCTATGCAGTAGACTCATAACACACAACTATAAATCCAGTGTAAGTGTTTAGCTCGTGCTGCGGCTGCCAGATGAAGCTTACAGGGTCCATTGCTCTCATGACTTTGGAGGTGGACACAGTTTAATGGAGCCACAGGTGATAAAAGACTTGATACTCCTGCAGTCTGAAGTCATTTTACCTGACTGATGTTTCTCTTCCTCTCCTCCTCTCCCTGTTACTCCTCTTCTTCTCTTCCATTCACCGTTTATTGACGCATCCTTTCCCCTCCACCTCCTTCCCTCCATCCTTGTCTTCATCACTCCCTCTCTCTGACCTCTTTCTCCCTCCTCTCCTCCCTCCCTCAGGCCCCACAGACCTCAGCATGAAATCTATCTCCTCTGCCAACATCAGTAACTCCTCCTCTGCCACCACCAACAGCCTGGGCGGGCGGGGCAGCGGGGGTGGAGGAGGGGGCGGGGCGTCGACCCAGCTCAGCCAGCCAGAGATCACGGCCGTGCGTCAGCTGATCGCCGGCTACCGGGAGTCGGCCGCCTTCCTGCTTCGCTCAGCAGATGAGTTGGAGAACCTCATCCTGCAGCAGAACTGATTTGGGGGAAGCGTGGGAGAACACACACTCACACACACACACACACACACACACACACACTCACACACACACTTTCCATTATGTTCATTTGTGTCCGTCTGCGTCCCCCCCGTCTCTCCTTATCGACGCTGAACACCTGACCTCCTCTTGTTTTTGCTCTTCCCCCTTTAAATCTGCCTTCTCTTCGGTAACTGTGGCCACTTTTCATTTTTTGGAGGAGAAAGTGGGAAACTGGGACAGAGGGAGGGAGGGAGAGGAATCCCACCCCACCATCCCCAAAACAATCCCCCACAACCTCAATCCATTGATTCTGCCTGAGGAGGGAAATAACAGAGAGAAAAAAGGAGCGTTAGGACTCTGGAGGAATCTCTTCCTCTCCTCTCTGGAAGCACCTCACAATCAGCGACTACACTCTGAGCGAAGGAGTGTGGAGGGGAGGAAGAGAGGAGGAGGAGAAAAGAGGAGCGTTGCTTGGAAGAAGAGTGAAGGAGACTGCTAGACTGTTCTGCTGCTGTGGTTTCAGATAAAGAGACTTTGCATCCTCGTACATTTTTGAGTTTCCCTGCGGAGCTCCAACACGAGGAGTTTTGATCGACGGGTGCCGCGGCCAACGCCGTCTTATGATCAGAACAGTTTCAAAGTTAATGACTCCCTGATTTGGTACTACTGAAGCTGTTTGTTAAACAACAAGTGTTTTTGATTTGACTGAAGATTTAATTTGTGCTTTTTTGGGAGTCCAGTGAGCTTTTTTCTTTTTTTTTTATTTTTATTTTTAACTCTTCCCAAGTGACTGAAAGAAAGAAGCGGCTTGACTTATCTTAACAGATGGCACTAAATACGGAAAAGACTTTGAGTCCAGAGGATCGACAGGACGGAAACTGGAAAAGAAACGAGAAAAAAAAAAGGAATTGTTTGGTTTAAAAAAAAAAAAAAAAAGGAGAGAAACTTTTTTTGTGCTCGCTTGTATATAAGCTCTCTGTGTCCTATAGCACTTTTCCCTCACCCTGAACCCCCCATCCTCCTCACCCCTTTTACCCAGGGAGCAACTTGCTACTTATGCATCCAAGACGCCATGTTGACCACCAGGAAATACCTCAGATCAGACCTGCCAACTCCATTTTCAGTTCCTCACACACACAGACACATACACACACACACACACACACACACTGCAAGTGAATGGTAACATTCCCACCAGAAGCCAGTTTACTTCTACTTTACCACCTGATGTCTTCAAGGTTTATATATTTTGGGGGGAGAATCAAACTATATTGCGCAACAGACCTGTAATGTCGGAAGCATTTCGAGAACTGATGTTGTAAACTTTTCAGACACTGAAATCTTTAAACTTTTTCTTTCATCTGTGCGGGTTCATTCGTGTGCTGCTGTATATAATCAGATCATCTTGAAAACTTGAGAAGAATCAGAGTTGACAGGAGTGTGTTTCTGCGGGAGGTGATTTTCTCCTGAAAGGGGAGGGAGGGGAGTGTGTGTGTGTGTGTGTGTGTGTGTGTGTGTGTGTGTGTGTGTGTGTGTGTGTGTGGAGGGGAGGGGTTTCCTTGAATGAGAGGGGGGTTAAATGTTGATGACTGGTGGCAATTTTACCTCCCGCTTCTACTTTTTACAAATGTAGATGTAACGCCAACAAAACCTCAGCATTGTTCTGTTTATCTCCCCTCCCCCTCCCTCTCTTCTTCTTCTTCTCTTCATTGGACCTACTCTTCACCTCTTCTTCGTGGACCTAAACATCCTCCTCTTCCTCCTCCCCTCCCTGGTCCGGTCCAGGCTTCAGAGGAAGAGGAGGACTGCTCTGTCTTACTGTGTTTATCTGTTAAACTCTGAGATGGCCATTACTATTGTTATTATTGTTGTTGTTATTATTATTATTAGTATGATTATAACGAAGAACTTTCATGTTGCTGCTGCTATACAAAAACCGGACCTTCTGCCATAGACCTAAAACCTCAACAAAGCCGGGCGTTAGCTAGCCGCAGTGCCCCGTGAAAACCCGACCGACCAACCGACCTCGACTGCAACTCGACCACAACAAAGCAAAAACCACTCAAAGACCTACAGGAGGACTCGGTGAACACGCTCACACGTCCCGCCTCTCTCAGACCGGTTGGTTGGTTTCTTTGTTTTTGCTTCATAGGGCTTGATTCATGTTGTGTTTCGTGACTTTCTAACTGTGAATTCTTTCGACCTCGATTCCTTTCGATCCCTTCCCGTATTTTCACCTTCTGGAGGACGCAGGGAGGGAAGTGTTAGCCGAGTCTCTGTGCTGCTCCTCATCAGGCCAACAAGTACACACTTAAACCACTCAAGGGAGCAAAATGGTCCAGTTTATAACTCTGATTAACTGTTTGTTTTATGATAAATGTTAGTTTAATCCAGAAGAAAAAGAGACGGCACTATATTAATAGAGGAAATTAAACCCGTCATCCTGTCAGGTTTTGGTTTCAGCCATGTTGATATTACACTTTATGAACTAGTTTTTGTTGTAAGAGCTGAAGATTATATTTATTGGAGACCTGGTTGCTGCTGCAGCCTCTTTATTAAAAGAATAGTTTGACATTTGCGAAAATATTCTCATTACATTTTCCCTCCAAGAGTTAGACAAGAGATCAATACCACTTTCTTGTTTGTCTGTTAAATGTCAAGCTGGAAATAGCAGCTGGTTAGCTTAGCTTAGCACAAAGACTGGAAACTGAGGGAAACAGCTGGCCTGGCTCTGTTCATAGGTTAATAAATTGACCTACCAGCATCTCTAAAGCTCACTTATTAACACGTTTTATCGCATTTTTTGAACCATATTGGAAGAAAAAAAAAACAGATTTACAAATGGTTATTTGCTCTGGAGTATGACACATGTCATTACAACTGGAGCTGCGGTGTTTAATAGGCCCAGACACACCAAACCAACTTCAAGACCTGATAAAGCCACAACAAGCTGTTTAGTCACTTTTCTATGGATTATTTAAACATATTAACATATCAGTCAGCTTTTAAGGTGCTGGGAGGCAGAATTTGTTATCTACAGACAGAGCCATGCTATTTTTTCCCATGTTTTCAGTCTTTGTGCTAAGCTAAGCTAACCAGCTGCAGGCTCCAGCTTCGTATTTACTGTGCAGACATGAGAGTAATATTAATCATCTCGTCTAACTCTGCAAAAAAGCTTAATGTCAAACTATTGATGTAAGGAGTTGTGATGTTAGTAAGAAGGAGCTCTAGTTTTTGTTACCACCACTGAGTTTTGTCTCTTGGTGCAGTTGCTCTAAAAGTTAAATTGTCCAGTCGGAGTCGCTCACTCGACACCTGTTCATACAGACGAGGTTTGAAAATGAACAAAAAGACAAATGTGACTTAAATCCTCCCGAGGCATTGCTCTGTGTACTGTGCTTCTACTGTGGTTTCTACTCAGTTCGACCGTCGTGTCACCGTGATTTGCTCCCTTTTTTTGCACACTGAGCAAAGCAACAGTCATCTGTGATTTGAAGGTGGGGGGGCTCTCTGTGTGTGTATGCATGTTTCCCAGGAGGGACCCCCTCAGACTTGCACTGCTGGTGTCAGACGAGAGCAGAGAAAGAGGTGTGAAGTGGTTTTTTTTGCAATGCAGTTGATAATCAAAGCATTCACTGGTGTTTCGGTGGTTTGTGTCGGCGGCCCACAGCGACGGTCGGGCGGTAAAATCTGTGTCATACGCGCTGGATGACGAGCGCTGTCGGGCCACAGAGCAGAGGACACGTGCAAGCCATTCATTCAGGAGGTGTGGTCACACATCGATTAACACAAAACCTCCATCTGAACTTTCACTGATTTACATTCGTGTGCAATGTCAGAGCCGCCACGTCGAGTTCAGACGAGTTTGAAATGTTGAAAATGTAAATTATTTAATTTATGATTAGATGTAGAAGTGTAAAAGTTTTTGTTCTTTTTCACAAAACGGGAAGCTCTGTTTAAAGTGTACTGATCACTGAGTGACACAAGAGAAATATGCAAAAAAAAATGACCCAACTAGAGGAGAAGGAGGAGAGAAGGAGGGGAGGATGGAGTTGAAACAGTCAGACATGTTGGAGAACAACCTTTAAGCAACGCTCTTAGAGGTCATGTGGTGTTTCCACAATGATTGAATTTAATTTATTTCCCTGAGAGTTTAAAAGATATAATTAATCCATCATTTGAAATAGAGGAGGAGACCTGCTGAGGTACAATCAATTTTCCTCTAATTTATCCCCAATTGTAGTGACTTTATTTAACTTAATATTTAACGGCAGATTGAATAGTTTTATTTAAAATAAGGTGGTGTGATTGCCTTTATCAGTCTCCCAACATGGCACTTTTGATGACACCAGCGGCCCGTCCTTCTGTCCTCCTGCTCGGTCCTCACTGTGCTGTCAGATACTGCCAATGTTTTGGTTGAGTCTGCCTGGTTTTCAGTGTCAGGAGATTCGGCACCTTTGGGACACCCAGATTTGTCCAGATGTGCTCAATCGAGCCCAGGAAGAACTTTTTAAGGCTGATCCAAACGCAGCTCTGTCTGAGGGACCAAAGTCACATCCTGCAGAAAAAAACAGTCAATAAGAACAGGACATTTTGATGATGTTTGTCCTTTTATCAGATATTTTATAATCAATGTTAAAGATGGAGGCTGATCACACGTGCACAATAACACTGCTTAGATATGTCTCTTTCAACTAACTCCTCATTTAAAGGCACTAACATGTCACAAAGTTTCTCAAACAGTGAATACGTTTGCTGAGTTCGGAAACACTGACTCCGTCAAATATCTGTCAGAACTCAGCCAGCCGTGCAGACGCTGAGAACAGTTTGTGTCTGTCTGTCAGAGCAGGTGATGTGACGCTGCTCCCTCGGATCAAAGCAGGATCCGGCGGGTTTCTATTTTAACTCACTGGATTTCAAGAAAAATTTCAGTCCCAACATCCTGATTCAGATTCAGTCTCAACCAAGCAGACTTTCATTTTACCTCCTTCAGAAATGGCTGACTGCCATGCTGAAAACCTTGAAACCTCCAAAATGTGTTTGTAAGAAATGAAGGAAATGTGACCATTAGATCAACAGCCATACAGTCTCTAAGTCAAAGTGTGCAATGGGTTTGAAATGGTTAAATGTGGGTCTGTTATCTGCACTTGAAGAAAGACATCAAGCCACAGTTGGAGTTTAACGTTAAACACAACTTAACCCGATAGTCAGGAGACGTTATGATCATTGGACTGTGTTTCATATGCTGCAGCTCGGAGCCTAAAATGAATCTAAGAGCTGTTTTTGTCCGGTTGTTTTGCTCACACTTGTTCTAATGAGGTTTAATCAGTGGGGAAAAGTAGTTTTATTCCGTTAGTTTCCCTGGCATGAAACATCAGAGCAGTTTAAGATTTTCTTTAAATGATGAAGAGGCTTTTTATTGCAGTTCACCCCTCTCCTCCTCCTCCTCCTCCTCCTCCTCCTCCTCCTCCTCCTCCTCCGAGTTTCATTCTTGATACTGTCAGCGAAAAACTTCCACCGGGACAAACTGCTTCTTTGAAACATCTAGGGATGAATCATTTTACCAAACACAACTGAACGACTGAGAGGGTCCCAAAAGGAAACAAAATAAAAGTGCCCGAGTTGAATTCTTGGTCAGGCTGTAGCAGACGCAGCTTCACTGATTTTAGAGTATTTGAAGTGATAATCAAGTAGTCGGTTAGAAGGTGGGCATGTGGGACTTTTATCTCATTGGTTCCCAAGTGTCAAAGTTCTCCGTCAGCCTCAGAAAAGACGTTCTTAATGTTTTCTACAAGTGTTTCTGAGCCCAGGTCAGTTTACGTCAAAGCCAGACAGCTGCAGAACAGCACCACAAGAAAAACTGTACAAAAAAAAAAAAAAAAAAAAAAACAAATGACAATCTTTAGAAAGGTGTAATTTGCTCACTGTTTGATTTCCATTCCTTCTGTCCGTCTGTTGTATCCAGTGGGACAGACCGGAAGAATAATCTGAGTGTTTCAGCCGTAATCAGAGCGTTCGTTCTCCAAAACTCCTCCTGTTGTTGTTGACGTCTCCACCGGCTGAGCAAGCAGCCGACACATTTCTATCTGATTTCTATTTTTTAGAATTACATGATTATTATTATTATTATTATTATTATTAATGTTCTGATTCTTCTTAATATTATTATTTTATAGATATATTTTGTAGTGCAAGTAAAGTGGTCTTTTTTGGAGAAGATATTTTGTACAATATTCCAACAGCGTCACTCTGTTTGCCTAAACTGCACATTCCAAACATGGATGTCACCCGACACGGGACCCGACTGGCAACACTAGAAACACTTGTCATGTCATCTGCTTGTTCGGCTGTCAAGTTCTGATTCCATGACGAAATCAAACAGCTCTGTGAAAGACGTAAGAATTCGAGCCACCTGTCGACCTTTACTGTCCAATAACTGAAATCCTCGGTGAGTGTAAAGACCCTCAAAGGTTATTTTTACACACAGACGTGGTTTTGAGATTAAGATTCTGCATTGATCCACTGCGGAAAGGATTCAGTCTTTTGAGGCTTTGAAGAAGAGCTTTGATAAAAGGTCACGGTGACTTCATGACCTCTCAGACTTCACACAGCTACAGACATGGATGCTACAGCCGACAAAGAGCAGCTGAGAATAGAGCAAATGTCACCTTTCATACTACAGCACTAAATTAAAGGTCCGGGTTGCTCTGATATATATGTACAGCTTCTGTGAACCTGAGACTTCTTGTCTGTTGAGCTTTCAGTCTCCAGTGTAAAATACTGCATGTTGAAGACGAGTTCAAGTGCTAAAATCTGGCTTGTTTTCTAAAAGGAAAACCTTGAAATGAAGTTGCTTTTATTCAAAATGAGCTCAACTTTCTGAAGGTCTTTGACGACTAAGAAGTTTCTTTCGTTGGAGATTTAAAGGCTGTGTGTGGAGAAAAATATTTTAAATGTTTCAGACATTTCTAGGAGGTCAGTCTGTTTGTTAAAAGAGGATAACATCAAACTGAAACTACTGTGAGCTTCACTGTAACTGAGCTCAGGAGTCCACTTTCCCCCAATGCAAACGTTATTTTTTAACATCATATTGATTCATTTAACTGTTTGGTTTTTTATGTTTCTTCTCGTTATGTCATGTGATTCTTAACTTTTCCTGGAATATAATTTTAGTGGGGGGAAAAATGCAGTTTTATTTTAGTTTAACTTAATTTTTTGCACATTTAAAAACTGAAAAAAAAAAAAAGATTTGGGGAAAAAAATAAATAAATGTATTTTGTGTTCAATCCTCAGGTCTTTAAAGGGATAGAGCCTGTCGCTATGTCACTCGTAATGTGAACGCAGCTTAATGATAACGGATCAACATATTACTTCTTGTACAAAAAGAGAGAAGTATGTGTTGTTAAACAAACAAGATTTAACTTAATTGGTTAGATTCAAAGGATATTGTTACCTCTGTTTCCAGTCTTAATGCTAAGCTAAGCTAAGCTAAGCTATGCTAATCACCTGCTGGCAGCAACTACATGTGTACCAAACACACATGAGAGTGGTATCAATATATTCAACTTAAATCTTCGTAAGAAAGTGATATTTTGCCAAAATGTCAAACTATTCCTTTAAATCTCTATAAAATCCACAAATATAAGCGAACACGACCTGAGCGTCCTCTGAGCTACAGACTCATCCTGTTTTTTAAGTTTCTGCTCACATATCATTGTGGATCACATTCTCATCCTGCAGAGTTATTAAATCCATCGAGAGGAATCAGAAACTGCTTCAGCTGAGCTGTGATGCCGGTCGGGTCCCTAAAATAATCACACACTTCTTTCACCAGTCTGGTCAGATGTATAGCTCAACACACATGTTGGAAAAAAAAAACAAAAAACAAAGGAGAAAACGTAATGGACCTTTTTTTATTTTTCTATCAGGGTGTACAGCTACTGTCAAAATCAAAAAATGGCTTCCTGAGCCGTTTTGTTTTACTGTTTGTTTTTTTTATTTCTGTTCCTTTTGGTGCTTTAGATTCCTTCATTTTCTAATTTCTAGCGATTCCTTTCTCTTTCTGTCTTCACCTGACTTTGTACCGGACTCTTGATTGTCTTGATTTCCTCCGCCGGGGCTTTGTACCTACAGTAATACCAATGTGAAACCTGTATTCTCCTCATGATTTGACTCAGTGGAAGTGTGATGTTTACATGTACAGATTTTTGCGATTCTTTCTGGTTTGTTTTTGTTTTGTTTCATCTCTCTTATCCTTCTCCCTCCCCCTCCGCTCTCTCTCTTGCTCTTTCCCCCCCTCAGTTAATCTGACTCCTTCCTTACACACTGAAGGGAAATGGGACTGCGTCTAAACACAATTATCACCATTTCACACATAAGCCTATCGCACGAGGGGACACGATGACATTTTGAATTTCAGCCGGTCACGTTTCTTCACCAGACTCCTGCTTAGATTTTTTTGTTTCTTAGCATCCTTTTAAAAATGCCTTGTTAGCATTCAGTTAGCATCTGCGCTAAAGATGCACTTTGTTTCGTTGAGGAATGCTAACAGCTAGTTTGTGTGTGATTATCAGTTTAATCAGAATTTAATTTTCGTGCTTTGGTGAGGAAACGTCATGCAACTGAAATTAAAAAGCGTCCCCGGACGAAACCGATTGTTTGGGAGGGGGGGAGTCGAGCTGTGTGTTTGATTGGCTCAGAGGGGGTTGACCTTTGACCTCTCAGCCAACTCCACAGCACACTAAATCACAGTGGGGCCACAACGACCCTCCACTGGTGTGACCACGATCCGGTGGAGATGATTCCTCAGTGAATGATAAGCCATGACAGACCCTGTGTGTCGGGTCTCTTAGTCTATTAGTATATTTAGCAAAACTTTAAACTGCAGAAGACAAAACTCAACCTCAGGAAGAAAAAAAAAGGACATCACTTTTGTAAAAACACGTCTAACTGAAGGCCCATTTCCCTCTCTCTTTGATACCATATAAATTATATCAAAAATTCTTTTTATATTTATTGTGTTTATTATTATATATAACAGTGGATACCTTTTTTCCAGTACCTGTGGCTAAATATTTTGATTCTTTAGAAAAGTGTTGATAATATATGTGAAGCAACTTAAACGATCGAGGAAAAAAAAGAAAAAGAAAAGAAATCTAGGGTTATTATTTTTTCTGTTTGTTGACTACGTTGGAGCGGTACGGGCGTGTTTGTTTTAGCCCAACAACGAGAACATATCACTCTGGTCCATGACAAAGAAACCAATGATCGAAAAACTGAGCTTTCTTTTGTGTGATGTCACTGCTAAGGCTGAAATGTTTCTGGACTTAAAAAAAAATTGTGACCATTTAGTTTTGTTTTTTTGTTTTCTCCCGAGCTGTACGTCACAAAGCTAAATATACTAATAAAACGGTGTGCTATCTATCAAACTGAGCATCGCTTCTTCTTTTATATTCCACACTGATCGTGTTTATAACTCAGCCTGAGTGGAAAGTAACTTTTATACAGGTGCAGTTTGTAAAGCACAAAATCAAACACATTCCCAGTGGGTAATCTTTAGTGCTATATCGTAGCCAGTTGGACTTGCTTGAGTTTCTTGAAGACATTTCACCTCTCATCAAAGGCTTCTTCAGTTCTAACGGACCGGTGCGGAGTCACGAACTTTGAACCCAGTGTGCATGTGGACCCTTGCAGACTCATCAAGGTCTCATGTGAGTCGTTGACCCAACCGGCCATCTTGTGTGTCCTTCGGGTTAGATGGGTCCAGGTCCTCAAAAGATTGTCCCTTTTTCTTTAGATGTAAAAAATGGAGACTCTTTTGAGGACAGCAATGTTCACATCTTGGCCAGAGAAGACAGATGTTCTTAAAGAGGTGTGAAAGGATCTATCTACATCAAACTGGAGCAACGACTCTGTACGGGTTCACACACAGAGTTTAAAGCCTATGACTCCGCACCAGCGCGTTAGAACTGAGGAAGCTTCTTGGATGAGAGGTGAAACATCTTTAAGAAACTCAAGCAATCCAGTTGCCTACGATATAGCAATAAAGATGACCATGACCTGGGTGACTGACAAGTTTCACCGATATGCTCCCAGTGGATTTTAGCCTCCGCCGTGGTTGTTCCTTGTCTCCAGTTTTGTTTGTGATATTCATGGACAGGATCTCAAGGTGCAGCCAGGGGGGAGGAAGGGGTCCAGTGTGGGGACGTCAGAATTGCGTCTCTGCTTTTTGCAGATGATGCAGTTCTGTTGGCTTCATCACACCGTGACCTCCAGCAGGCACCGAGGCGGTTTGCAGCTGAGTGTGAAGCAGGTGGGTCGAGAGTCAGTTCCTCCAAGTCTGAGGCCATGGTTCTCTGCTGGTGAACGGTGGACTGCCTCCCCCAGCTTGGGAGAGAGTTGCTGCCCCAAGTGAAGGAGTTCAAATATCTCGGGGTCTTGTTCACAAGTGAGGGTAAAATGAAGCTTGAGACGGACAAGTGGTTTGTCACAGTGTCTGCAGTGACGCAGGACTGTTGTAGAGAAGAAGGAGCTGAGCCAGAAGGCAAAACTTTCGATAACAGTCTATCTACGTTCCAATCCTCAGCTATGGTCATGAGCTTTGGGTAGTGACTGAAATAATGAGATAGGCTCAGGAGCTCGGACAGGGATCAAGTAGAATTCTAACACTCGTTTGGACAGATTATTTGGTGTCTGTACTGAAGCCCTGGTGTGTGTGTGTATGTGGGCAGAGCTTCAGAATCAGCTCCATGACTTTAATCTTTGTTCAACTGTTGGCACTGAACAGCCTTGTGCCAGTGCTCTTCATCATCCCTCCTTCCTTGTTCACTTTTTAACCTCGGCATCATTAATTGGGCCCGTAAATCCGGGTTCTTTGAGCTTTAACTTTGGGAGCTGAAACTGAACAACAGTCTGTGATATGGAGACTTTGTTCATTAGACTCCTCTGATGTAACTGTAGCTTACAGAGTCAACGTGTACGCTGAGAAACTGAGCCTTTCACCAACTTCAAGCTGCTGTTCCAACAGAAAGATTAAGATTAGAGCTCCGGTGCTTTCATGTTGGATTTGAACCAGTTTTAGTCTTTAAACTTTGCTGCTACCTCAAGACAGTAAAAGGCCGACTGTTGGCGAGTGGACAGCTTCCTGCTTACTGTAGAAGGAAGGACATTTTAAAGGATAAGGCTGTATTCTGTTCAGAAGAGGAAAATCATCAATATCTCAGTCGGCCCCCAACCCAACAAGTCGGCAGAATAAATGTTGGTATTGTATGTTTCTGAAACCATGGATACATTTTTACCAACTTTACCAAGGCTGTGGTCAAGGTGTGGTTAGGTTTAGGCACAAAAACCACTAATTACATGGTTATGGTCAGAAGAAGATAATGTTTTGGCCTCTCCTGGCAGGAGATGCAACAATGTCTGAGTAAAAAAGCAGCCCCTTTTTATGGCACTGCCCACAGTGGGGGTTTTTTTGGGAACCAGGAGTGACCATACTTGGATGAGAGGTTGGAGCAGTGGAGGAGCGAGGGGTAGATAAATTTATAATCTGTAGTGGCGCCTCACAGACAGCCTGTCACTGAAGTGGCCCCGCCATTAATTATGCATAATTTGAAGCCTTAATATAATCTAAACCAGTGAGTTATAAAAAAAAAATAAAAATCACCTCCGTAGAGTTAAATGCTGAACTTAGCTACAGAGATCAAAATCGTTGTTTGTACCAGGCTGTAAACATGTTCACGTCTGCTGTTAAATTGGACATTTGAACATGGGGGTCTATGAGGATTCAGGAGTGCAGGTTTTGGCCCTTAAAGGCACTTTGTGAGGTTGCCGCTCTGCCAGTGCTGTTGCTTGTTGCTCTCGATTGGTGGTCTGCAGCTTTCCTAGGTGACACATCATCCACCATCGCCTCCACCTCACGATGACAAATTCAGCTTGTATCCTACATCACTTTAGAAACATTGATATCATTTATGAAATGTACAAATGTAACATATTTGTGGTTTTCAGAAACATACAACGCCAACATTTTCTTCTAGCGACTGGGCCGCCATCTCTTAATACTTTCTGACTTCCTGTCTGTGGATCTGAGCTGGTCACTGTAGGTTTAATCACACAAACAGAAGGAAACAGTGCATCAGTGGCGGATTAATCCACATTTGGTGCTCTAGTGAGTATTTGGGGCAGCAGGACGGTGTGTGATTGAGACTAAATAAACTGTGTGTGTTCATGGTAAAGTAGGAACATGTCACCCAGTTCAACAGAGTGGCTCATTATTGTGGAGCGCTATGGCACAGAAGAGGAAGAAGAAGAATCAGGCTTTGATGAGGACACATTCACTGTTGGTGTGCATCTTTTTATGGGACTCTCAGTGTAAGTAAAGTTATTATCCTTTAAAGCAGCTCCTGCTGTTTGTGTTATTTCTCTGAGGGACTTCACATTTGATCCCTGTGCTCAGCTCACAGCAACACAAATAAAAGAGTAGTAACATTATTTACAGCGGGGGCGTCCAGCAACCGTGCACCACAGAGAGCCAATCAAACCAAAGACTCCTCCCACTGATAGTCTCTCCTTTAAGAGAGGAGGAACTCATCAGTGAAATCACCTGCTGAGGTAATCAGTTCGGCTGAAAACCTGCTGACAGCATGTGTCTGCAAAATTAACTGTGATTGACTAAAATTAGTTTAATGCAACTTCACGTTAAATGATGCAGCTCATAATTAAATCACTTTGGTCCTCTTGGGTTTGTTTCATTAAATTATTCGGAGCTGCAGCACCTCCTGAAATCCATTTAAGTCTGATGATGTTTGTTGTAGAAACTCTTCATGATTCAGATTTTATTTGTGGCGTTCACTTCCTCCTACTTTGTGATGAGCCGCTGTAATATATTTGTATCCTGTGCACTTTTCTGTGGTAATGATGCAGAACTGAAGCAGGATTAAAGGCACAAAGGGAGCAGCGCTACAAAGGCTGCAGTCATTAGACTCCACAGTCTATAAATAAAGATAACTTTAAAATATTCCATCAGTGTAAAGACACTGCAGCACCTCACAATCGTTTAGTTGTATTAATCCTCCTTGTTTAGGCTTTAAAATGTCAAAATGTTTTTTTCTTCAAAATGATTAAAACCAATTAAATGATTAAAAAATAAGATTAGTTTGTAAGATTTTTGGGGTTTAGTTGCATTTAGTTGTGAGCAGATTGCAGCTAAAACTTCTCTCAGGTTGAATTTCTTCAGTGTTTCTTGTTCAGGAGGTTTTTACAGGCAGCTGAATCAACCTCTGAGGTTCCTTCCTCCCCAAAACAAACGGACCAGGTGACTTAAACCAGTAAAAACACTGAATTTTCACATTACAAATCAGTGCATTTCTGTTCTCCTCACAGAGGGGCTTCCAACTGTGGTGGCTGATGCATAAATGCGATAGTCGCCATTTAGAGCCAGTGTTTGGTTTGTCTGCTCTGGGCTACTGTAGAAACATGCAGGGCAAAATGGCATCTCCGTAGACGAGGACCTGCTTCCTGTAGAAATAAATGGCTCATTGTAAGGTACCGAAAACACAACACTTTATTTTCAGGTGATTATACACAGAGAAAAGATATTATATTACATTTCTGCCAACATCTAAATCCTACACACCGGACCTTTAACAGTAATTGAAGATAGCTAATTGATTAATGGATTAATCGTTGCTCTAATCAATTATCTAAACTGAAAATTAATTTTAATTAATTTTCTGCTGATTGATGAATCAACTGAACACTTCCCCTCTACAACAGCATGTGGTGTTTATGAAGCCAAAATTCATTTTCACAATTAGAACTTGTAAAGTGAGTTAAACTTTATTCTGTTAATGTGTCATTTTAAGTAACTAATAATAAGTCAATATTAAGAATAGACGATGAGTTTTTATGATGTAACAAAGCAGAGCAGAAGTTCACACACAGGAAGTTGATTTAAACTATTGTTTCGCAAACAGACTCCATCGTTTACTCAACGTTAATGACCTTCAGGGAAAACTGGCAGAGCCAAACACACACACACACACACACACACACACACACACACACACACACACACACACACGGTAGTCCCCTCCTTCTCTTCAGTAGTACGCAGGTGTGTGAGCAGCAGGAGGTGTGCGGAGCGCCAAACCCAAACTTTTTACGCACCGTGCCGTCGCTTCACCTTCACCTTCCTCTTCCCCTCTCGCGGATTAACACCTGAGCATCAGCCGCTGCAGCCGTTTTCCGCTGTTTGCACCAGATTACAATGGATTAACATTTTCTCGGGAGCCATGCTCACATTCTCGGTTCATCTTGGGTCGAGCCGCCGAGACCTCGCAGGGAACCGATCCGACTTGGATGCCCTCCATTCCCGTTTCCGCATTCCCGCAGCCGCCGTGCGCACTGCAGGCGCGGAGCTCAGATCCATGATCTCAACAGAAAAAACCGGTTCCTCCGGCTAATCTACCCAACTATTGCTGGCGGTGCATTATGTTTCCAGCCAGAGGAAGAGAGGGAACCCGGAGGACTGAGCGGCTGGTCACTGTGGGCTGTAGAAGGCCGTTTTCAGCGGACTGAGAATCCTGAACCGCGTCTTATTGATCGGTGAAGCGATCAAACCTGGAATAACCCCTCCGCCGCGCTCCTTCATGTCCCGGGATGGAGAGTTGCTGCCGCTCCTGTATGCCGTGTTTGAGCCGGCTCTGGGACTGCATTTGGCCGGACGTCCGCTACCCAGCCGTCCCCAACAACAACCATGTCATCGCCAACCCTGCCGCGCAGGCGGCGGAGATCCGCACCGTGTCCGGCGACATCCGCGTCCCGTCGCCCAAGAAGCGGCCGGTGCAGCTTTACGCGGCGCTCTTCGACTTCGAGGCCCGCAGCGACGACGAGCTGACGGTGAAGGAGGGTGACAAGCTGTCGGTGATCGAGAAGCGGGGGGAGTACGTGCTGGCCAAGAAGCTGACCGGGTCTCTGGAGTCCGGACTGATCCCGGCCAACTACGTGGCTCTGCTGCAGGACGAGTTCGCCAAACACAAGTGAGTAGAAACACATCACCTGCTCCTCTGTGTCTGTCCCTCAGTCCCTGTCTTTGTCTTTGTCTCATGATGCTGCTGTGGACCCGGTCTGTAAATCTGCTGTTTCACCTGCTGTGAGTCACAAACATCTTTAAATCAACACAGACACAGAGACATTTAACAGGACACGAGATTTAACTGTCCTCAGCTCGTGATCATGATCTTTGTTCCCTGAAAACTGAGACATCCTGGAAATAAATCCTGATGGCCGAGATCTGACCTCACTGCTGTTCAAGATATTCTAACATTCTTCTGTTGATCCCAAAATATAATTATGAGCTGCCTCAAAACAAAAAAGGGTCTAAATGTAACCTGTTCGTGATGTCACCAAACATTTTGTGGAAGAAATTATGTCATTCGACCTGATGTGACTTATATGAAAACCGTCCTGATAGACAGCAAATTATCTTTAGAGCTGAAATGATTAGTCATGATAGATCATCAGAAACTGAAACTGAACTGATAACTGTTCTGATAATTGATGTGTTCACAAATTAACTGGTTCACAGTCTCAATCTGGCTGATTATTAATATTCTATTTACTTATTTGCTGTTTTTATATTATATTTTTGCAGTAGTTGAGTAGGTGATGATAGAAAACTGTTTAGATAATTGATTAATTGAGATTTCTTTGAGCAAAAATGGCAAAAATCCACTTGTTCCAATGTGAGGCTTTTGTTGTTGTTTTCTTAGAAATAAAATATCTTTAAGTTTTGGACTGTTGGTTGGACAAAACAAGCAACATGACTGTGTGAACATGAGCTTAAAATAATTAGGGCTGCTGCTAACCAGTGTCTTCATTATCAATTGGTCCATTAATTTCTTTATTAATGGAGCTCAGCTTGAAGATGACGCCTTAGATTTACTGGTCCATTTACGTCCCAACTCTCACCTGTGGTCATGAGCTCTGGGTAGTGACGCAAAGAATGAGGTTGCGAATACAAGCGGCCGAATTGAGTTTCCTCCGTGGGGTGTCTGGGCTCAGCCTTAGAGATAGGATGAGGAGCTCGGACATCTGGAGGGAGCTCGGAGGAGCCGCTGCTCCTTCGCACCTAAAGGAGTCAGTTGAGGTGGTTCAGGCATCTGATCAGGATCCTCCTGGGCGCCTTTCAGAGGTGTTGTGGGCACGTCCCACTGGTAGGAGGCCCCGGGCAGAGCCAGAACACACTGGAGGGATTATATATCTCATCTGGCCTGGGAACACCTGGAAAGGGTTGCTGGGTAGAGGGACGTCTCGGGTGCTTTGCTTGGCCTGCTGCCCCTGCGACCCAGCCCCGGATAAGTGGAGGAAAATGGATGGATGGATGGTTTAGTCCATTTTAAGTCTGAAAATGGTTTAAAAATTCCCCAGAGTTCAAGTTGACATATTCAGAGAGCTGATTTTGTCTAACTGAGAATCCAAAACCAAAAGATGTTCAATTAATTATTAGAAGATAGAGAAAACCCAAAATATTCACATTTGAGGAGGTGAAACCAGATATTTTTGTCATTTCTTGATGTCACATCAAATGACTCAAATCAATAATCTGTTATAGAAACAGTTGTAGAACTTAACTCGGGGCGCTTTGGCATCCTCGTGTCAGCTACAGTAAAGTTGAACACAAATCTTTGGGCGTAAAATAACCTCTGCTGCTGCTGTTGAACCCGACTGAAGCTAAAAGTAGGCGAGAGGCTGCAGCTGCAGGTCCTCCATTATTCATCCAGCCTGCGGGGAATCATCATGTTTCAGCAGAGCTCTCCCTCTAAGGTTGACTTCTCTGTCTGTGTCCACGCTGCTGATCCAACACAGACTCCACGTGTCCCACCGTCCTCAAACACAACACTGACACTGAAGACAGTAACAGCACTGACTCCTTTATAATAAGGCTGCAGCTTTATGCTTTGTTCCACCGAGGAACATCAGAGGAACTATTTTAGGTAAAAAGCCTAAAAATAAAGACAACATGTGCTAGTTTTATAGATCAGAGCAGCGGTGGTGTTTTAATAATCCGCTCCATGCTGACATCTTTCTGGTGTTTATTATCTCCTCTAACATCACTGTAAAATTCCTCTAAAGAGATACGCCTCACTGTACAGGCACATCTGATACACTGAGAGGTTTCCGTAATATTTTCTCCACTCCATTTATATTAATAAGGAAAAACTAAATAATAGAGCATCTGTCCTGAGAATGTAACGCAACAGCAGCACAACTGCAGCCTCCAAAATGATCATAACATTGAATTAACTCTCCTCTAAAACAATATAAATCTTTATAAAGAGAAGACTGTTGTGTTTTAGCTCAGTGTACCTAATAAACTGGCAGCTGATCTTTACTGTTACATATGTCAAATAAATACTTACTTTCTTTAAGGGAAAGTGAAAGTAAAAACATGTTTTTCTCATATGTATACAGGAGCAGCAGATCATCTTACTACACCTGTTTTTACAGTTTAACACGCCCAAAATAAAAAAAAATAACATGATTTATTACACAAACAATTTCATGACAGACAAAGCTACATCTTTCATAGTGTGACTCGACTCAACTTTATTTATATAGCACCTTTCACACAAACACGCAGCCAGAGTGCTCCACGTGGCAAAATTGGAACGACACAAAGACAATTCAAAGCGTAACACAAACGATCAAATGTAACGTTTTGCAAGACTAGAAAATCACGACAATAAGACCATAAAATATTTAAAAAGCAAACCAAACTAAACAGAATGAACTAACAAATAAAAAATTATTAGAAGTCTGTAAAAAAAAAAGCAAATAAATAAAATAGAATAGAAATAAAAGGGAGGGATAAAATAATGTAAAAACCAACCATAGTGTGTGACACAAGAATTTATGTTTTATGGATATATACTCAAGAATATGCATTAAGTTAAAGTCCTTTCAGAAAGAGTTTAGAGGCTTTTAAACCATGTTGTGTGTTTGTTACTGCAGGTAACAGTTTAAAACCAGGTTTGATTAGTTTAATAATTAAATTTAAAGTCGGTCAAATTTGTTTCATGTGATGAAAAAATATTAATCTGTATTATATGACCCAGACCAATGAATTTATAGTAACATCATTGTATTTTTAGGGCTGCAAATAACATTTATTTTCTTGACCTGTTAGTTTGCTGATTAGGTAATTAATCGGTGAATCATTTTGTCTATAAAATGTCATATAATGGTGAAAAACTACCAAAAAATCAAAAATATAAATCTGAAATGATATAAAACCGAACAAAGCATCAAATTTTGGCATCTTTGTTTCTTAAATGCCAGAAACAACTGATTCATTTCTGTTTAGACTCGATTTAAAGACTAATTGTTTCGGCTCTCACATTGTTTTCTCTGTAACGTCACCACAGAAACTTCTGCATCTCGTACTTGTTGAGTTTGTGGTGACTTTATTTTAACCGTTTTCATCTTGTATCGTAACAGCGCAGTATATATGTGCAGAGTGTGAGAGATCTCTGCTGTTTCTTGAGCTGCTGTTTGTTGTTACTGTCAGTGAAACCTGAGCGTCACGCGGAGCGGACACGCCCTCCCTGATAACTTAAAGTAAATAAAGGTCAGTTTCTGTATCTGAGCAAACAGGCAGCACTCAGCAACACTCAGCTGCTACAGACTTTATCTCTTCTTGAGTTTAACCTCTGAGTCAGTCCCTCCAAAATCTCCACTTTTCTCTTTAAATGGACTGTATACATTCAGTAGGCTTTATCTTCAGTAGCTAACTAACCCTGCACTGTTCAGGGTTTGATGAACTATATAAGTAAAATACAGATATTTAAAACTTGCACTTTTGTGTATTTCCTGTAAATGGCCCACAGTGTGACGTGTGCGCAGTGGACTGGTGGTTTCTGTTGTAACTGACGGACCAGTTGGTTAAAGGGTGTCACTGTATGTTCCCGTAACCTTCCGCACTGTGACTGTCAGCTCGCAGTGTAAAATGTGATCTATGTGTGTGTGTGTTTACCAGCACACATGTTTGTCCCGTGTGTGTGCGGGCTTCTGCATGTCTGCGTTCACACCTAACACATTCCTCTCCTCTTTGTTCACACCCTTTTCTTTCATTCATTCATTCATTCATTCATTATTACGTATTTCTTAAATCGTCTGTTCGTCCCACGATCTTCCTTCATGCGTCCTGTCCGTGTGTCTGTCCTGTCCTCTGTGCAGGTGGTACTATGGGAACATAAACCGTGTGAAAGCTGAGAAGCTGCTGCTGGCTTCCCAAAACAAAGATGGCTCCTTCCTGGTTCGCATCAGTGAGAGTCACAGTGACGAGTACACAATCTCTGGTAAGTGGCACCATGTTATATCAGTTCTTTGGACGACGATGGTACAAACACTGTTTGAATGTGTATGAAGGAGGTGTGGTTGGACTGAAATTTCAAAATAAAGGCATATCTTAAAGATAAATATATTTATGATGTTTTATCTTTGCATCAATGATATGGGATCGTTGATCACTAAATTGATATATGATCCAGACTGATGAATAATTACACTCCTATCATCCATCCATCCATCCAACATCCACCCCACAGCAGTGACCTCGTCCCTCTTATTTTCTGTCTTTCCAACATCCTGTCTTCTTTATTTATTACACTTCCTCAAAACACCCCACTGAGTAGTACAGTTTTCACCAACTAGTCATTGGGGATCCACGATACGATATTGTCGCAATACTTAAGTCACGATACAATATTATTGCGATTTTAAATATGTTGCGATATGTTGTGTATTGCGATAAAATATTTATTTTTTAAAACTGTAAATTTTGTCCCCAAAGGAAAACTTTGCCACCATCTGTTTTATCCAATGAGATAAAATCTCTTCATCTCACTTCAGCCATTTTCTGCAGCAGCTGAATGTATCTAGTGGACTGAAAAAGCAATTGATTATTATTATTAATTATTATTCTAGTGTCTTGTATTTGTAATATTAATAATTTATATAGCAAAGAAATCGATACTTGGCTGTGTGACAATACGATATTGCCCCTTTTTTCCCTCCCCCTGTTATTAATATATAAACCAGTGAGCGGTTTGTTTGTTTCCTGCTCACGGTGAATAAATCTTCACGTTTAACAGCCCTGTAACAGTTAAACTTTCCGCTAACTATCGACTGGAAGCTTGAAGTTCTTTAAGCCCAAGATCAGACACGCCACTACACAATTTGTCTTTGTTGTATTAGTATTATAATAAATAAATGTATACTTTAAATATTGTGGTGCTTTTGCCAGCAGTCAACTAGTCGTGAACAAAATGGCGTCATATTGTGTCGCAGCAGAGCTAGGCTGTTGTTTTGGTGAGTCCAGTTTCCCGTTTCTATCACAGCAGCTTCAGTTAGAAAAAGGATGCAGATGTTATATTAGGAACTGTGACATATAAAATCTCTGTTTACTGTAGGCCAACACGGAAGTCAGCGTTGCATTTGTTCCCTTGATTAAAAAGCCTGAGATTTTTCTGTTTTTCCAAAAAAAAAATCATATCTCTACTTACGTTGGAAACGTGATCAGAAACAGAACTAAATGCTGTTTCTTTATTGTTAAACATGAGTTTCTGTGTTTGCAGTGTTTCGTCATGAATGTGAAGTTTTTCTTTCTAAACATGACACGTGCATCAAAGTGTGTGTGTTTGCATTGTCTTAAGTCACAGTGTTCTGAGCTCTCGGCCATCGTACCATGTTCTGATGGAAATCCTGTTCTCGCTACGTTTCCTCTTCACCTCCTCCCTCCTCTCTGTTTCTCTCCATCCATCCTGTCCTCCATCCATCACCCCCTCCTGCCTCCACCACCCTCAAGGTCTCCGCCCACTGCCAACCTTAATCTCCCTGCCTTCGATTTTCTCTCTCTGCTCCCACTACAGAGGGCAGGAGGTGACACTGCGTGCCCTCAGGCCGCCGTGTCGAAGGACGACGGTGGTGAAGACGACTGATTGCTGTGTGGCATTAGAAATAATGAAACTCCGCTCTGATTTTTGGGTTTTGGAGCCGGTTGTTTTTGTCGCAGTCAGAGCAGTGCTGTGTTTGGATGAAGCGACCCTGACAGTAAACTAATAACAGCATCTGGTCTGCTCGCTGTTTCAGTCCAGTGCTGCCAAATTCATGCATCAGTGTATGTTAACAGAAGATCAATCGGTAGAGATAAACAAATTGTCAAATGTTATGTTGTCAAATGTAATGTAATCATGGTTTGCAGAAACATACAGTGCCAACATTTCCTTTAGGTGCGTATACAGCTCCTTTAATACACAGACATGAGGCTGATTTTCTCATCCAGCTCCAAGAATTTTCCAAGTCGAGCAATAGTCGTCATTTAGGTCCATTAGTCGACTAGTCGCAAGCATGTTTACAATATTAATATAATTATTAAATGATATATTTTGGTGGTTTAAGTTGAAGGTGTGAGAAAGAATAGTATCAGTAACATTGTTAACACTGTGCTACATTACAGAGAAATACAAACCGTCCTAATGAACCTTTATTAATATAGGCCTATATTTTACTTCCAAGTGCACGTCACACACTGAGTGAGCCGCCTGTTAATGACGCTGTGGGCTAATGGGCATGTAGCTACTTCCATGTTTCACATGATACGTCATGTTTGTAGTCGACCAATGAAGATGAGTTTACATATCACCTTGGGTTCATCCTTCACCTTCTCAAAATGATCCCACACTTTGGATTTCCTGCCCGACATGTTATTAACTAGCCTGTGGAATAACCGCAGGTACCAGCCCTGGATTAACCTGACTCCTGTTGACTGCTGAGCGTGGACACTCCTGTGTCTGTCAAATTAGAGTCGCACATGGTCCAGCCATATAGGGTTTGATTATTTTGAGGCACAGCTCCTAATAGAGATTCACGTTGTCGTTTTTTGCCTACAAAGTGACCAATGAAATCTTTCTGGTTGAATAACGTTTGGTCGACTATTACGGGTTGGCCTTAATTCCTTTTGTAAATTTAGCAGTTCTTGCTTTACACGCTTGGAAAAAAAACAGAACTGAACACAGCAGCTGAAGAAGTTATCAGCTAACACTGGCAGCAACGATTTTCCAACGTTTCTGTTTTCTGGAATTAAACTGGAGCTTGAAAATAGAAGAACTCAGTAAAGTGTTAGCTGGAGTGTTTTGTTGTCAGGAGAGTTTAGCCTTCTGTAGTAACCTACTTTTGGAGCCCGTTGTCGTCTTCTAACTACCCTTTTATGAATGAGCCCACAGCCAGCTCTCTAATGGACCTCATGGGATTTGTGACATTAGAGCCTCTGTTATTACTCTGTCGCTGCATCGCCTTCAGCTCGTTGTGACTTTGTCCCCTCTTTTCTTTTTGTCCTCTGGCGTCACTATCTTCTGCGTCTGCATCTTTTCCTCTCCGTCCCTCTATCCACTTCCTTCCTCTATACCTTCCTTCATCCCTCCCCTTCCCCCCTCTCCACCCCTTCTTCAAGGTCCTTTGGGTCTCATGGGGAAAATGCTGCAGCTTGACGTTCAATTTTCACTGTGCTAGTCCTCCTGAAATATGCAGCATCAGGACTCTGTGTGCATACATGCCTGAGAGTGAAGGCAGAGCAGACCACACCAGCAGTCACTCTGTTTCGTGGCACAACTATACAGTTCCTGTCTGAGTCACTGGTCGTCATGTTCTTTGAGCATTTAGTTTGTTTTTTCTGTGAGGACTAAACTGACAGCGTCCCTGTCGTGTTGCCGACAGTATCTGATTGTCACGTCTACATTTCGCCTCAGTTCGCTGATATTTAAGGGAATACTTCACCCCACAATTTACCATTTATATATCACTGACTCACCAGTGTTAATTTGGTTGACAAAAAGTATGACGAACATTTTTCGTCAACCACCTTTTTTCCATTACGAAAACAAGACAATGAGGAGCTAAAAATAGATCTTGATAATAAAGACAAAATCTATGTTTCGTTTTCAACATGACAGAAATGTTTGTGGTGGACTATCCAACATTGAAAGCGGAGAACAGCTGCGCTTGTTATTATCTTCAAATGCTGCCTGCGTGAACTCCAGTGAATAGTCTGCACCAGGGGCACGTTTCAGGTTTAAGTCCAAATAAGTCAGATAATAGGTTTGGTGCAATGTTGATTTTAAACATTGTATAGTAAGCACCAAAAATGTTGGTCCAGAAAGTGCTGAGTCAGGGGCAAGACCAGAACATTTGTATGTCATCAGCTGGTTGGCCTTTACAGCGAGGGCGTGATGCGTCTACATTAGGAAAACGTTTTGTCAGTCTTGGTCAAACGTCCCCTCAAAACAATTTTGAGTTTCATCAGACTGTGCCTGGCACCAGGAGAGGAGGTATAGACTAAATTAAGTACTTCCTCCCATCGGTCATCTGTCAACCCCCTCGCCAAGATCATTCCCCCACAGTGTCCGAGCTTCTCGGGGTGAGTGAGGGACAGTATCTCATACTGTGTTGTAAGCAGTAGAGTTCAGACCCCTGCAATGCAGGGACAGTGAGAGACTACGGTCTATTGTGTCATGTGTTGGAAAGTCGGGGAAGGAGGTAAAACTTTTCTGGAAAAAACTTGAAGATATAGGAAAAAGTTAACTTTAGTGTGCTGCACTGCCCTTGTGATTGAGCTCCACCTCTCTCATTCTTTCAGCATCACATTTTTAATAAACATTTAAATTATGGATGCATGATATTGGACTTTTTGCCGATAGTATATGACAACTTATTTGGCCGATGAGTGATACCGATATCGACGTATCCACTTTTTTTCCCACCTAATTTTAGTGATCTAGTGATCATCTCTTCTGTAGTGGAATGAACATCATATTATACGTGCATACTGTTATCATGACGTCCCACCAGCAGATGGAGACATGAAACAGAATATTGTATGTAATATTCATTCATTCTCCTTTTAACTTTAGCTTATATTGTAGTTATAGTATGTAGCGTGTGAAACAGAGTATGGTGAATGTGCTAGGAAAGGTAGTATCGGCACTGTCTCTACCTGGAGCTCGCATGTACGTGCCTGGGTTTGTTGAAGGTGGCAGTGCTGTTTGGGCTGAGAAAGCCATGTGTCAGTAAGGTGCCATAATAGCTTATCACAGGGCTTAGGAGGTTATTCACTGAGCGCTGATCCTTTTCTAGAGCACGAACTTCTTGTGTTTGAATTCATTGTGCAAAATAAGAAAACACGTGTTGGCTGATTCTGAAGGTTTATTTTAAAGGCAGTATCCGCAGAAACCGATGACGTCTCGATATTATTGTGCATCCCTAATTTAAATGATCGATTATTGACATTTGTGAATTGTGTCATCTAAGGATCGATTACTTCCCCCTCCCCCCGTGTCTCCACGGTGAACAAGAATCCAAAACCGGAGGAAACTCTAGATGAATAGAAGTCATTGGTGTCGACGTTTAACTACAGCAAAACTATATCAAAACATACGTGTCCAAACTCTCACACAACTCGTGCAGTATAATCCAAGTTTCAGTTATGTAGCTGTATGCAAAGTACTTCACAAACAGGCAGCTCTGTTCGACGGGAAGCTGAACTGAAAGAGAAACTTCTCTGTGCTCTCTCCTTAAAGCCAAACTTCCACGACAAATGCAGTAATTTTACCTGCCTGAACACGCGCGCTGCTGGCGTACGCTGCCTCGATCGGTTAGTTTCAGTAGTTATTGTGTGTCTTTGGAGAATCTCAACTACAACACACACTAAGTGACACTGAAGAATGTGAAGAATTTTTACAGCCTGTTAAAACATTCAAAACATTTTGAGAGCTTTTTATCGCGTCATGTGATGTTGCATTCAGAGCATTTATCTCAGAGGAGCCTGTTTTACTGTGAATGCTGGAAGTGTCAAAGTCCCAGTGGTTCAATTTTACACATGGTGGCTTTGAAAAACAAAAAGTATAAATCCCTGCAGAGTAACTGTAAATGTAGTGCAGACATCCTGTAAATGTGCAGCAGGTAAACTTGTCCTGGATATGCATTTGTTTATTTCATCCTGTCTTCCTGTTTCCTTATTGTTTTATATACAGCACTTGAATTGCATTGTGATATGTTTCACATATTCTGCAAGAGTCAAAGTCAGCACTTAAATGTGAACGTTGAAATGGTCTTGAAACCAGGGTTATACCGTATGCAACTAGCCTTCTGCACGTCTGCTGTTTCTACTGATCTGCTTAACAAAACTGTCGTGATGTTTTCCCTGCTGCCCCTGTCAGCACACAGGCAGACACTCTGAGAGGATTCTGAATTTATTTGGTGAAATAATCAGATTTCATCGTACAAGAACTTATTTAATAAGTTGACTGATTTAAACATACATATATGTGAGCATGATATTAATCTCCTCTTTCCTTTACAGCCCGCAGTGAAGGGAAGGTTTACCACTTCAGGATCCAGCGCTCCTCCATCGGGGCCTACTTTGTCTCAGATAAGATCTCCTTTGCTACGCTGGGAGAGCTGATCTCCTACTACCAGAAAAACCCTCGCAGCCTGGGAGTGTTGCTGGAGGAGCCCTGCGCCCAGCAGGTAGGAGACACACTGACACACAAGACGCTCTACACTCTGTCATGCTATGCCACAAATATACTACTCTGTTGTATAGTAACTGCAACAGGCTTTACGGAGACATACTGTTTTATGACATGGTGCACAATGACCTGCTGTTCATCGACAGTACATGACTCTATTTTCATGGTTTTTGACGACAAATTATACGATGACCATTTTTCACGATTTTTATGTCATGCTTTATACTATGGCCATTTTTCAGTTTTTAACGACATGCTATATAATATGACTTTTATTTCATGATTTTGGACGACATGCTATACTATGACTTTTTTTGACAATTTTGGACGACATGCTATACTATGACTTTTTTTCACGATTTTGGACGACATGCTATACTATGACTTTTTTCACGATTTTGGACGACATGCTATACTATGACTTTTTTGACGATTTTGGACGACATGCTATACTATGACTTTTTTTCACGATTTTGGACGACATGCTATACTATGACTTTTTTTCACGATTTCGGACGACATGCTATACTATGACTTTTATTTCACGATTTTGGACGACATGCTATACTATGACTTTTTTTCACGATTTCGGACGACATGCTATACTATGACTTTTATTCACGATTTTGGACGACATGCTATACTATGACTTTTTTCACGATTTCGGACGACATGCTATACTATGACTTTTTTTTCACGATTTTGGACAACATGCTATACTATGACGTTTTTTCACGATTTTGGACGACATACTATACTATGACTTTTTTTGACAATTTTGGACGACATGCTATACTATGACATTTATTTCATAATTTTGGACGACATGCTATACTATGACGTTTTTTCACGATTTTGGACGACATGCTATACTATGACTTTTTTTCACGATTTCGGACGACATGCTATACTATGACTTTTTTTCACGATTTTGGACGACATGCTATACTATGACGTTTTTTCACGATTTCGGACGACATGCTATACTATGACTTTTTTTCACGATTTCGGACGACATGCTATACTATGACTTTTTTTCACGATTTCGGACGACATGCTATATACTATGACTTTTATTTCACAATTTTGGACGACATGCTATACTATGACGTTTTTTACGATTTTGGACGACATGCTATACTATGACTTTTTTTCACGATTTCGGACGACATGCTATACTATGACTTTTTTTCACGATTTTGGACGACATGCTATACTATGACGTTTTTTACGATTTTGGACGACATGCTATACTATGACTTTTTTTCACGATTTCGGACGACATGCTATACTATGACTTTTTTTCACGATCTTGGACGACATGCTATACTATGACGTTTTTTCACGATTTTGGACGACATGCTATACTATGACTTGTTTTCACGATTTTGGACGACATGCTATACTATGACATTTATTTCATAATTTTGGACGACATGCTATACTATGACGTTTTTTCACGATTTTGGACGACATGCTATACTATGACTTTTTTTCATGATTTTGGACGACATGCTATACTATGACGTTTTTTCACGATTTTGGGCGACATGCTATACTATGACTTTTTTTCACGATTTTGGACGACATGCTATACTATGACGTTTTTTCACGATTTTGGGCGACATGCTATACTATGACTTTTTTTCACGATTTTGGACGACATGCTATATTATGACATTTTTTCATGATTTTGGACGACATGCTATACTATGACTTTTATTTCAGAATTTTGGACGACATGCTATACTATGACTTTTATTTCAGAATTTTGGACGACATGCTATACTATGACGTTTTTTTCATGATTTTGGACGACATGCTATACTGTGACGTTTTTTCACGATTTTGGGCGACATGCTATACTATGACTTTTTTTCACGATTTCGGACGACATGCTATACTATGACGTTTTTTCATGATTTTGGACGACATGCTATATTATGACATTTTTTCATGATTTTGGACGACATGTATACTATGACTTTTTTTCACGATTTTGGACGACATGCTATACTATGACTTTTTTTCACGGTTTTGGACGACATGCTATACTATGACTTTTTTTCAAGGATTTTAACGACATGCTATACTATGACTTTTTTTCACGACTTTGGACAACATGCTATACTGTGACTTTTTTTGACGACTTTGGACGACATGGTATACTATGACTTTTTTTCACGGTTTTGGACGACATGCTATACTATGACTTTTTTTCACGATTTTGGACGACATGCTATACTATGACGTTTTTTCATGATTTTGGACGACATGCTATACTATGACTTTTTTTCATGATTTTGGACGACATGCTATACTATGACGTTTTTTCACGATTTTTGACGACATGCTATACTATGACTTTTTTTCACGATTTTGGACGACATGCTATACTATGACGTTTTTTCACGATTTTTGACGACATGCTATACTATGACTTTTTTTCACGATTTTGGACGACATGCTATACTATGACGTTTTTTCATGATTTTGGACGACATGCTATACTATGACTTTTTTTCACGATTTTGGACGACATGCTATACTATGACGTTTTTTCACGATTTTTGACGACATGCTATACTATGACTTTTTTTCACGATTTTGGACGACATGCTATACTATGACGTTTTTTCATGATTTTGGACGACATGCTATACTATGACTTTTTTTCATGATTTTGGACGACATGCTATACTATGACTTTTTTTCATTATTTTTGACGACATGCTATACTATGACTTTTTTTCATGATTTTGGACGACATGCTATACTATGACGTTTTTTCACGATTTTTGACGACATGCTATACTATGACTTTTTTTCATTATTTTTGACGACATGCTATACTATGACTTTTTTTCACGATTTTGGACGACATGCTATACTATGACTTTTTTTCATGGATTTTAACAACATGCTATACTATGACTTTTTTTCACGACTTTGGACAACATGCTATACTGTGACTTTTTTTCACGACTTTGGACAACATGCTATACTGTGACTTTTTTTCACGGTTTTGGACGACATGCTATACTATGACTTTTTTTCATGATTTTGGACGACATGCTATACTATGACTTTTTTTCACGATTTTGGACGACATGCTATACTATGACTTTTTTTTCATTATTTTTGACGACATGCTATACTATGACGTTTTTTCACGATTTTGGACGACATGCTATACTATGACGTTTTTTCATGATTTTGGACGACATGCTATACTATGACATTTTTTCATGATTTTGGACGACATGCTATACTATGACTTTTTTTCACGGTTTTGGACGACATGCTATACTATGACTTTTTTTCATTATTTTTGACGACATGCTATACTATGATGTTTTTTCACGATTTTTGACGACATGCTATACTATGACTTTTTTTCATTATTTTTGACGACATGCTATACTATGACTTTTTTTCATTATTTTTGACGACATGCTATACTATGACTTTTTTTCATGATTTTGGACGACATGCTATACTATGACTTTTTTTCACGATTTTGGACGACATGCTATATTATGACATTTTTTCATGATTTTGGACGACATGCTATACTATGACTTTTATTTCAGAATTTTGGACGACATGCTATACTATGACTTTTATTTCAGAATTTTGGATGACATGCTATACTGTGACGTTTTTTCACGATTTTGGGCGACATGCTATACTATGACTTTTTTTCACGATTTGGACGACATGCTATACTATGACGTTTTTTTCACGATTTTGGGCGACATGCTATACTATGACTTTTTTTCACGATTTTTGACGACATGCTATACTATGACGTTTTTTCATGATTTTGGACGACATGCTATACTATGACTTTTTTTCATTATTTTTGACGACATGCTATACTATGACTTTTTTTCATGATTTTGGACGACATGCTATACTATGACTTTTTTTCACGATTTTGGACGACATGCTATATTATGACATTTTTTCATGATTTTGGACGACATGCTATACTATGACTTTTATTTCAGAATTTTGGACGACATGCTATACTATGACTTATTTCAGAATTTTGGATGACATGCTATACTATGACGTTTTTTTCATGATTTTGGACGACATGCTATACTGTGACGTTTTTTCACGATTTTGGGCGACATGCTATACTATGACTTTTTTCACGATTTTGGACGACATGCTATACTATGACGTTTTTTCACGATTTTGGGCGACATGCTATACTATGACTTTTTTTCACGATTTTGGACGACATGCTATACTATGACGTTTTTTCATGATTTTGGACGACATGCTATATTATGACATTTTTTCATGATTTTGGACGACATGTATACTATGACTTTTTTTCACGATTTTAACGACATGCTATACTATGACTTTTTTTCAAGGATTTTAACGACATGCTATACTATGACTTTTTTTCACGACTTTGGACAACATGCTATACTGTGACTTTTTTTGACGACTTTGGACGACATGCTATACTATGACTTTTTTTCACGATTTTGGACGACATGCTATACTATGACGTTTTTTCACGATTTTGGGCGACATGCTATACTATGACTTTTTTTCACGATTTTTGACGACATGCTATACTATGACGTTTTTTCATGATTTTGGACGACATGCTATACTATGACTTTTTTTCATTATTTTTGACGACATGCTATACTATGACTTTTTTTCATGATTTTGGACGACATGCTATACTATGACTTTTTTTCACGATTTTGGACGACATGCTATATTATGACATTTTTTCATGATTTTGGACGACATGCTATACTATGACTTTTATTTCAGAATTTTGGACGACATGCTATACTATGACTTTTATTTCAGAATTTTGGATGACATGCTATACTATGACGTTTTTTTCATGATTTTGGACGACATGCTATACTGTGACGTTTTTTCACGATTTTGGGCGACATGCTATACTATGACTTTTTTTCACGATTTTGGACGACATGCTATACTATGACGTTTTTTCACGATTTTGGGCGACATGCTATACTATGACTTTTTTTCACGATTTTGGACGACATGCTATACTATGACGTTTTTTCATGATTTTGGACGACATGCTATATTATGACATTTTTTCATGATTTTGGACGACATGTATACTATGACTTTTTTTCACGATTTTAACGACATGCTATACTATGACTTTTTTTCAAGGATTTTAACGACATGCTATACTATGACTTTTTTTCACGACTTTGGACAACATGCTATACTGTGACTTTTTTTGACGACTTTGGACGACATGGTATACTATGACTTTTTTTCACGATTTTGGGCGACATGCTATACTATGACTTTTTTTCATGATTTTGGACGACATGCTATACTATGACGTTTTTTCATGATTTTGGACGACATGCTATACTATGACTTTTTTTCATGATTTTGGACGACATGCTATACTATGACTTTTTTTCACGATTTTGGACGACATGCTATATTATGACATTTTTTCATGATTTTGGACGACATGCTATACTATGACTTTTATTTCAGAATTTTGGATGACATGCTATACTATGACCTTTTTTTCATGATTTTGGACGACATGCTATACTGTGACGTTTTTTCACGATTTTGGGCGACATGCTATACTATGACTTTTTTTCACGATTTTGGACGACATGCTATATTATGACATTTTTTCATGATTTTGGACGACATGTATACTATGACTTTTTTTCACGATTTTGGACGACATGCTATACTATGACTTTTTTTCAAGGATTTTAACGACATGCTATACTATGACTTTTTTTCAAGGATTTTAACGACATGCTATACTATGACTTTTTTTCACGATTTTGGACGACATGCTATACTATGACGTTTTTTCACGATTTTGGGCGACATGCTATACTATGACTTTTTTTCACGATTTTGGACGACATGCTATACTATGACGTTTTTTCATGATTTTGGACGACATGCTATATTATGACATTTTTTCATGATTTTGGACGACATGTATACTATGACTTTTTTTCACGATTTTGGACGACATGCTATACTATGACTTTTTTTCAAGGATTTTAACGACATGCTATACTATGACTTTTTTTCAAGGATTTTAACGACATGCTATACTGTGACTTTTTTTGACGACTTTGGACGACATGGTATACTATGACTTTTTTTCATGATTTTGGACGACATGCTATACTATGACGTTTTTTCATGATTTTGGACGACATGCTATACTATGACTTTTTTTCATGATTTTGGACGACATGCTATACTATGACTTTTTTTCATTATTTTTGACGACATGCTATACTATGACTTTTTTTCATGATTTTGGACGACATGCTATACTATGACTTTTTTTCATGATTTTGGGCGACATGCTATACTATGACGTTTTTTCACGATTTTTGACGACATGCTATACTATGACTTTTTTCACGATTTTGGACGACATGCTATACTATGACGTTTTTTCACGATTTTTGACGACATGCTATACTATGACTTTTTTTCATTATTTTTGACGACATGCTATACTATGACTTTTTTTCACGATTTTGGACGACATGCTATACTATGACTTTTTTTCATGGATTTTAACAACATGCTATACTATGACTTTTTTTCACGACTTTGGACAACATGCTATACTGTGACTTTTTTTCACGACTTTGGACAACATGCTATACTATGACTTTTTTTCATGGATTTTAACAACATGCTATATTATGACATTTTTTCATGATTTTGGACGACATGCTATACTATGACTTTTTTTCACGATTTTGGACGACATGCTATACTATGACTTTTTTTTCATTATTTTTGACGACATGCTATACTATTAATTTTTTTTCATGATTTTGGACGACATGCTATACTATGACTTTTATTTCATAATTTTGAACGACATGCTATATTATGACATTTTTTCATGATTTTGGACGACATGCTATACTATGACTTTTTTTCACGGTTTTGGACGACATGCTATACTATGACTTTTTTTCATGATTTTGGACGACATGCTATACTATGACTTTTTTTCATTATTTTTGACGACATGCTATACTATGATGTTTTTTCACGATTTTTGACGACATGCTATACTATGACTTTTTTTCACGATTTTGGGCGACATGCTATACTATGACTTTTTTTCATTATTTTTGACGACATGCTATACTATGACTTTTTTTCATTATTTTTGAACGACATGCTATACTATGACTTTTATTTCATAATTTTGAACGACATGCTATATTATGACATTTTTTCATGATTTTGGACGACATGCTATACTATGACTTTTATTTCATAATTTTGAACGACATGCTATATTATGACATTTTTTCATGATTTTGGACGACATGCTATACTATGACTTTTATTTCATAATTTTGAACGACATGCTATACTATGACGTTTTTTCATGATTTTGGACGACATGCTATACTATGACTTTTTTTCACGGTTTTGGACGACATGCTATACTATGACTTTTTTTCATTATTTTTGACGACATGCTATACTATGATGTTTTTTCACGATTTTTGACGACATGCTATACTATGACTTTTTTTCACGATTTTGGGCGACATGCTATACTATGACTTTTTTTCATGATTTTGGACGACATGCTATACTATGACTTTTTTTCATTATTTTTGACGACATGCTATACTATGATGTTTTTTCACGATTTTTGACGACATGCTATACTATGACTTTTTTTCACGATTTTGGGCGACATGCTATACTATGACTTTTTTTCATTATTTTTGACGACATGCTATACTATGACTTTTTTTCATTATTTTTGAACGACATGCTATACTATGACTTTTATTTCATAATTTTGAACGACATGCTATATTATGACATTTTTTCATGATTTTGGACGACATGCTATACTATGACTTTTATTTCATAATTTTGAACGACATGCTATATTATGACATTTTTTCATGATTTTGGACGACATGCTATACTATGACTTTTATTTCATAATTTTGAACGACATGCTATACTATGACGTTTTTTCATGATTTTGGACGACATGCTATACTATGACTTTTTTTCACGGTTTTGGACGACATGCTATACTATGACTTTTTTTCATGATTTTGGACGACATGCTATACTATGACTTTTTTTCATTATTTTTGACGACATGCTATACTATGATGTTTTTTCACGATTTTTGACGACATGCTATACTATGACTTTTTTTCACGATTTTGGGCGACATGCTATACTATGACTTTTTTTCATTATTTTTGACGACATGCTATACTATGACTTTTTTTCATTATTTTTGAACGACATGCTATACTATGACTTTTATTTCATAATTTTGAACGACATGCTATATTATGACATTTTTCATGATTTGGACGACATGCTATACTATGACTTTTATTTCATAATTTTGAACGACATGCTATATTATGACATTTTTTCATGATTTTGGACGACATGCTATACTATGACTTTTATTTCATAATTTTGAACGACATGCTATACTATGACGTTTTTTCATGATTTTGGACGACATGCTATACTATGACTTTTTTTTCACGATTTTGAACGACATGCTATACCATGACTTTTTTTCATTATTTTTGACGACATGCTATATTATAAATAGGAAATAGGAAGTATTAGGTCAGTATGTGGAAAAAACATAGTGTGTTGAATAGTCTAACGTCAAAAAACTGAAAACAAGAACAACAAAAAACCCACATAATGAAGAAACTGTTCAGAATCAGTTGTATTGGCCAGGTACGTGTGCACATACAGTAATAGAAAAAAAAAAAGACAACAAGGTTCAACAACAGTACATCAACATTTAACTATTTTGTCCACATAAGTTGTTGGAAAAAGATACACACAGTAAACATAATGAACAACATCACATAAGACTGTAACTTGTAAATGAGTAGGACAGTGGTGCAGGGTACAAATATGCTGCAATAAATACTGAATAACTCTTGTGACAGGTTGCTTTACAGTATATCCATGTTCAGTACCTGTACAGTATATACATGTTCAGTACCTGTACAGTATGTACATGTTCAAAAAACATTGTGCACTTAAATAATCAAGTACAGAGTGTACAGTATAGTATGTCACAATTAACTTTATAAAATATTTAATAGTAGAGCATACTCGTGCTTTTATCCAAGATGACTTGCAATTAGCGCATTCAACCACGTGGATACAACCTTAAAGTGCAAGAATCAAGAAAATGCATCAACTAAATAAAACATGCTGATCTACTTTAAGTGCTACGTTTACACACAATAAGAGATAGTTGTTGTTTTTTCTTTAATTTGTTACCACATATTTAGATAGATAGATAGATAGATAGATAGATAGATAGATAGATAGATAGATAGATATGTTATTTAATGGGCAGTGGTGCGTCCTAAACAGATGATTATTCAGTCTGGGATGGTGGATGCATAAAGCATCTGCTGTGCTGATGTCAATGAGGAGTTCAATCCACCGTTGAGAAGTCAGGACTTGGTAGAGCAGAATAGGAATCGAGTCGCCACCAAAGCCAGTGAGGAGGAGCAGGTCAGTGTGGGAGAAGTTGGGCAGCTTGAAGACCGACCAGACTGCTGCATTCTGGATGAGCTGCAGAGATCAGACAAAATGTCATAGTATAGAATGCAAACAAATGTTCATAAGTTTCATATATATTTGGTTGTAAATTACTTAGCAAATAGTTATAAAACTTTTAACAAAAAATGTCAGATGTCTTTTTATGCAATAAAAAGAGACACAAAAACATCTTTGCCTAAAAGGTCATAAAAATAATCATTAAAAATGTCATAATATACGATGCCATAAAATATTCAGTCATTCTTCAGTTTGTTATGAGAATTTTCATGAATATTGTCATAATTTAGTCATCTAAAGAAAATCATAAAAAATAAAAAAAATATATGATATATGATATGAAAATATATGATATAATATATATACATATATGTAAATGTAAAAGTCATACTGCAGTAATTTAAAAAAGAAAAGCATAAAAAAGTCATAGTATAGCATGTCGTCCAAAATCATGAAAAAAAGTCATAGTATAGCATGTCGTCCAAAATCGTGAAAAAAAGTTATAGTATAGCATGTCGTCCAAAACCGTGAAAAAAAGTCATAGTATAGCATGTCGTCCAAAATCGTGAAAAAAAGTTATAGTATAGCATGTCGTCCAAAACCGTGAAAAAAAGTCACAGTATAGCATGTCGTCCAAAGTCGTGAAAAAAAGTCATAGTATAGCATGTCGTCCAAAATCGTGAAATAAAAGTCATAGTATAGCATGTCGTCCGAAATCATGAAAAAAAGTCATAGTATAGCATGTCGTCCAAAGTCGTGAAAAAACGTCATAGTATAGCATGTCGTCCAAAACCGTGAAAAAAAGTCATAGTATAGCATGTCGTCCGAAATCATGAAAAAAAGTCATAGTATAGCATGTCGTTAAAATCCATGAAAAAAAAGTCATAGTATAGCATGTCGTCCAAAATCGTGAAAAAAAGTCATAGTATAGCATGTCGTCCAAAACCGTGAAAAAACGTCAAAAAGTCATAGTATAGCATGTCGTCCGAAATCGTGAAAAAAAGTCATAGTATAGCATGTCATTAAAATCCATGAAAAAAAAGTCATAGTATGTCGTCCAAAGTCATGAAAAAAAGTCATAGTATAGCATGTCGTCGAAAATTATTAAAAAAAAGTCATAGTATAGCATGTCGTCGAAAATTATTAAAAAAAAGTCATAGTATAGCATGTCGTCCGAAATCATGAAAAAAAGTCATAGTATAGCATGTCATTAAAATCCATGAAAAAAAAGTCATAGCATGTCGTCCAAAGTCGTGAAAAAAAGTCATAGTATAGCATGTCGTTAAAATCCATGAAAAAAAGTCATAGTATAGCATGTCATTAAAATCCATGAAAAAAAGTCATAGTATAGCATGTCGTCCAAAATCGTGAAAAAAAGTCATAGTATAGCATGTCATTAAAATCCATGAAAAAAAAGTCATAGCATGTCGTCCAAAGTCGTGAAAAAAAGTCATAGTATAGCATGTCGTTAAAATCCATGAAAAAAAGTCATAGTATAGCATGTCATTAAAATCCATGAAAAAAAAGTCATAGCATGTCGTCCAAAGTCGTGAAAAAAAGTCATAGTATAGCATGTCGTTAAAATCCATGAAAAAAAGTCATAGTATAGCATGTCGTCCAAAATCGTGAAAAAAAGTCATAGTATAGCATGTCGTTAAAATCCATGAAAAAAAAAGTCATAGTATAGCATGTCGTTAAAATATTTATGAATAATATATCAAGACACACACACACACACACAGACACACGCACACGCAAAGAGAGGTAACATTACACACCTGTTCTGTGATGCTGTTCAGTCTGTCTCGACAGCTTGGACTTTGATTGACATCCTCAAACATGTTGAACCACATTAACCTAAAACCAAGAAACACAAGAGTTTTCAGCATTTGAATTTGACACACTTGCCTCAAACATCTAAGAACAGAAGATAAGAAAAGCACAATCACTAAATGATTTCACAGATAATCAAAGATATTTGGATATTTTGTTTTTTAAAAGTTCAGCGCATAGGACTTAAGCCTGGGCCACAGTGTCTGCACGAGCAGTGTGTGACATCTACCAGCTGAACTGCTGCTGTTTACATGTGTGAGGTGTTCACACAGACAGCGTTGCTGCAGACCTGCCCACAGTTATAACCTCTGTGTTTCCACAAATAAAAGCTGATTCTCCATTTCTTCATGGAGCAGTGCTTATATAGTACTTAATACAAATCCTGTGTCAGCAAAAGAAGGGATTCTGACCACAGGAACATTGTCAGAGGGGATTTGTTTTCAAACAGAGACAGTAAGTTTTAAGTTAAAAACAAATATTTATATTTTTCATGTCTGTGACAGATCAGAACAGCAGTGAAAGGTGGTATTATGTTAATATGATTATTAAAGGACCATTGTGACTGTCTTGTTTTGCTGAAAACTGCATGTCATGTGGTAAAAGTAGGCAAGACTGTTAACATCGTCGGCGAAATAAAAAACGAGGTTCCATGACACACAAGCACTGCTCACACAGGCAGTGTGGTGTTGGCGTTAGGGGTGTATATTGCAGATATGGAATACAATCTTCATAATTATGGTTTCATGAGGGCCATTTGTGTTCTTACGTTGGCCATCGCGATTCTGATGCTGCGACTTCACCACTAGATGGCACTAAATCAAACACACTAGACCTTTAGTGACGCTAGTAGTTTTTCCTGAAGCGTTGTGTTTAACGTCGACATTTTGCCAAGAACTCAACTTGACTTTGACAGAATGGTGCTTAGCTAAACAGGATCTGCACGTCACCAAACAGATGAGCTTCTGTAGTATTTCTCAGTGGAAACCAGCAGCCAGTAATGAGTAATAACGTTTCCCGCTGATCCTAAAAATTGAAGTCAGATTTCAGGCACAAATCCAGATTGTTCCAGAATGTGTTTTAATTTGAGCAGCTTTTGTCTCTGCAGCAGGAATCTGACAACAAAGTGCAACAAAGACCCTGAAATCATCTTTCTATTGTTGCTCTGCAGCAGAAATTTAATGAGTGCTGTCTTATGCTCTATGTGAATAAATTAATACCAAGAGGCAAACATATTTGGAGTGTAATTAACCAGAGAATAAAATATTTGGAACAGTTTTAGAATAAAGTCACGTGGCAGTGCTGTAATTACACACGCTATCTCTGCACTGCAGCTTACATTAAACCCCCAGCGAGCTGTATTCTTTATTCATGGCTCATCAGTTTGAGCCCGGCGGGAGACGACTGAGCTCGTCGAGGTCTCTCAGCATCAGGAGATTTTTCACTGCAAACTGAGAAACCACCTACACACCTACGCTTCAGTATTTGAGAGTATGTTTCAGGATAAAGGAATATTACGTATCATTTACAGATATTTAAACGGAGCATCAAGTTGCGGCTTTTTCCTCAAGGATGAAAAAGTGTTTAAAAATCAGTGTTTCTTCTGGATCAGAGGCCACTCAGTGATTCCTCCCTCTTCTCTCTTCCCTTGCAGTGGAGGCTGTGAGTCGAGGCCGCGGACACACTGAGGCAGAAACACACACAAACACAACACACAGATTCAGCACGTATGCTTTTATGTTTAACACGCAAACAGAGCACACACACACACACACACACACACACACACAGTATATGAAACATAACTGCATGTGTTATCTCCTGTGAGAAACTTACAGACATAAAATTTACACTTTGACTTTTTGTTTCAAATCATTTTCCTTTTTCATTTTGTTGATTTTTTTTTTTTTTTTACTATATTTTTTATAGCCTTTTATAGATTTCAGTAACACAATCAAACCCAATCACTCTATCATTAATTATTGATTTGTGTGTGTCATTTGCATTTCATGACTCCGCTGCAGCTTTCTGAGCTGATGAGATTCAAGACTGATTTTTTTAAATTATTATTATTATTATTATTATTATTATTATTATCATTGTATTTTACATTTCGAACTGACTGTCGTTGCACCCTGAAATCCTTAAACATCATCACAGCTCACTGATGATTGTTTGAATTAAACAATTCATATTTGGGTTTCTAACCATGAACAGTACACTGGAATTGCATTGTGGGATTTGAGCACAAACAAAGCAGTTAAGACGAGTTGTACATCTCATGGTAGCCAAGCTGTTTTTGTTGTCTGTTTAAATCCTGAATGTTATATTCATGATTCAATAGCTCTGACATATAAAGATTATTAATGAAACATATTTAAAGGTCCAGTGTGTGAGATTCAGGGGGAATTAGTGGCATCTAGTGGTGAGGACTGCAGATTGCAACCAGCTGAAACTTCTCCTGATTAGAATTCCTTCAGTGTTCATTGATTGAAAGGTTTTTACCGTGAGCTGTATAACCTGCACAGGTCTCTTTCTTTCCAGAACAAACAGACCAGGTAATTAAACGGGTAAAAACACTGAATAAAGCAGGTTCATGTTACAAATCAGTGTTTCTCCAATGCTGTTTGACATGGCCGCTAGCCTAGGACCAGCTAGTGTTTGCTCATCATTTTTATCTGACAACTCAAGATCCAAACGTTCAGGAGATTTTCACCAGGAGCTGAATTATCAGCAGAGATATTTTCCTCACTAAAACAAACAAAATCCATGATTTGAACCAGTAAAAACACAAAATAAAGCAGTTTCGTGTTAAAAAAAACAAACCTCCGTAGATGAGGACCTGCTTCCTGTGGAGATATAAACAGCTCATTTTAAAAAGACAAATAAATTTAAATAATGGTGGCATAGAACATATCGGTAATATAATGAAAAGAATGATCTATCCACATGTTATATGGCCGCACAGACGACCACTGTCTACAGCGCTGTCTCAGTTTAAAGGTACATTATTACGACCTCCTCCAGCGTCACCTCATTTGTTGTTGTGTAAAACTTCTGACTCGACCCTCTAGTGCCACCTGTTGGTTGTATCTCTGCAAACATGAAGGGCGCATGGAAGGGCAGCGACGTTAACAATGTTTGAAACGGACGTATTTATTTTCGTATGTAAAGGGAGAAGAAATTAGCCGTTAGGTAACGACAACATAACGATTCTTATTTTCAGGGGATAATACACTAATGTAACAGACTTTTCTACCAATGTGTCCCCCTTAATCCGACATGCTGGACCTTTAAATGTTTGCTCTATTTGTTAATATACAGCTCAGTGTCACCAGCAGCTGCCCCTCTGCAGATTCACTGAGCTCACACACAGTCAAATGGTTGAACATTTAGGCCTTAAAACGCAAGAATAAATCTGCTTTTAGAAAATAAAACACTCACATTTAGATTTAAATGCTCTATTAGTTAAATGTTCTACCAGTAAAGAGTCACTAATGACGCTTTCAATCACTTTTTATTGACTTGGCACAACATCTTGTTTTCTGGAATGACGTAGCTGAAGAGACACGGTCAATAAAACCTGATAAAGCGTGCTTTGTATTACGACGACACGGCTGATCCTTCTGTTGGATTTTAGTTTCTAAAAGCAGATTCATCCTGCTGTTTAGATGCCTAATAAACTGCCCAACAGACTGTGTGAAAGCCCAAGTGGTTTAATTTGTCAAACTTAAAGCCATTAGAGAGATTATGTCACGCATAATTAGAATTGAAAGGAGACAACATTTTAATTAAGTGGGATTGACTAAACTATCAGCATGACCTTTTTGTTGCTGTAAGTAATTATGATGATGGGGAAACGTGATAGAAATAGAAATTGGAAGAAGAATTTTCATGGTGTTTAAGTCGACTGAGATGCGACAGACTGAAACTGTTTATTTTAATTTAATTGTCTTCTTTTATTTCTGTTTGTTTTGGGCACTTTTTTGTTTTGTCTTTATACACGAGGCAATTGTTGATGTTCTTTGTTCAAACAGCAAAGAAAAGGTGAACCTGGTGTCAGTCATTTATCTGAATGTGTCAAAGCAACTTAAAGACTGTATACATTTAAGCAACAATGCTGAGGCAACTCAAACAGGTTGACCAACAAGTTGCTTTGTGTATCACCTCATTAACACTTTATTATTTTTATTATTTATTTTTAATATAAAATCATGTTGATTTCTTATTAATATGTGAATGATGACTGGTTCTTTAACTTATTAATCATGTTTTTTTTTTTTTTTTTAAGCCAATCATTTCATTTATCTGTTCGTTTCATTTCATATTTATCAAAGCACCTGATCATTAGAACATTTTGTGGCACCTGACTGATTGTTAATGACAATGAATAAAGTTTTGAATTTATGTTTCATTTATTAAGCCTACTTGTTGTTCATTTATTCATTCATTTATTCACTTGCCTTCCACTTACCTGACATGGTGCTGATCCGTTGATAAATCGCCTTAAGAGAAATCAGTCTGCATCAAACCTAACAAAAACGAGAACAGCAAACTGGGATAGTAAAAATTTTTAATTTAACAATGTGAGAAATAAATAAAGGCAAAGACAAAATATAACCAGATATTTTAAGAATTTATTGTCAGTTTTTTCCCATTGCCATGCTAAAAAAAAAATCATCTAAAGAGGAAATTTTGACTCACATAAGAATCTTTTTGCATCAGGAGGCTGCTGTTATTTATCTTAACGTGGTCCCATTTGTTTCCTGTCATCTCCACTTCATGAGATCTGTGAACAAAAACAGTCAAGGAAAAATATTTACACTGTCAGAAAAGTTTTAAGGAAAAGTACTCAGAATGTGAAATTTAATGAGTCCACAATCTTCTCTCTTCGATGAAATCGTATTCTACACCTCCTTTGGTCTATTACAACATCTCAACGAACAGTTTTCCTGCGTCGCCCAGCAGGAGCACAACTCTTCCATGTTACAAATCATACATGCCATGTGAATCCTGCAACTAAGCAGTTCTCATATTCCCCCACACTCCAACATGGTTGTGTCTCAGCACCTCCAGTTGTGCAACGTAGGGGAGTTATTTTAAAACTGATGAATCAAACGATACACAATCCAATGCACAATCCCTCAGTGTTGGAGAATGTGTAAATAAAGTTGCACATTCTCTGCAGTATTTTCCAACCACTTGTTTTATAAAGTTTTGTTGTAAAGTTGTCTGGACTCACGTCGTCTGTCGTCTCTGCAGCGGGAGCTGTACGACATGGAGCCGTGGGAGAGGCCTCGAGAAGAGTTCAGGCTCCACAAGAAACTGGGAGAGGGACACTTTGGAGAGGTGTGGGAGGCTCTGTGGACCACAGAGAACAAGAAGGTGGCCATAAAGACCCTGAAACAAGGTACGAATGTTGAGAGACACTGTAGTATAAAGAGTAGAGCTTGTTAGAGAGATCTCTTGGATTGAAGGTCATTTTAAATGTATTTCCTTCCTCATAAAACAAAGTAGATTGTTCGGACATTTTTAAACCACCTCTGCTTACATCCATGTTTGCCATCTGAATCTGGAATAGTTTAAAAACATTTTAATTTGACAAGATGATGACTAGATAAAAGGCAAAGTATAACCACATATTTCAAGGTTTTATCATCACAGTCCAGGTTTTGTTCATCGTCAGATTATGAGAGTTATCTGAACACACATGCAAAGCAGAATTTTTTCGAACATTTTAAATCCAGCATTACTTACATCCATGTTTGTGCTCGTCGTCTGTGCAATTTGTTGGTGCACTGCTTCTTTTCTTGACACATAACGCCACCTGTAGATCAGTGGAAAAGTGTGAAACTATTAGCAAGAGTGTACCGTGTCATTGGTGTGCACAACATACAGTACAGACCAAATAGAGACTCAAACATATCACTCGATAAGTAGCAGTCAGATACTTCCCAGGGTACCTTTAATTGAAGCAGTAAAACCAAATGGCAGCCATTAAAGGAACAGTATGTGAGACTTTGGGGGATTTGGGGGGATTTAGTGGCATCTAGTGGTGAGAAGTGCGGCTTGCAAACAGCTGAAAATTCTCTTGGTTGGAATTATCTGCAGTCTCTTCTTCTCCAACACAAACAGACCAGGTGATTTAAACCAGTAAAAACACAGAAGCCCACGAGCCCACGACCTGCTAATTTTAGTGTACCTTATTTCTCTGATAACTTAAGATCTAGACGTTCAGGAGGTTTTTACCGGGAGCTGAATTATACACAGAGGTTTCATCCTCTCTTGAACAAATGGACCAGGTGATTTAAACTGGTAAAAACACTGAATAAAGCAGTTTCATGCAGTTCTTACTACGGTGGCCAGCGTGAAAACGTGAATGGCCCCATTTAGAGCCAGTGTTTGGTTTGTCCATTCTGGGCTACTGTACAGACATGGTAGTAATATAGCGTTCTCCATGTTTTTCTGATGCTGTTTGGCATTCCAGAGGAGGGCAGCTTTCTTACCACATGCTAATGTATGCTCATCTGTTTTTCTTAACTTAATGTTCAGATGTTTAGGAGATTTTTACTGTGAGCCGAATTATCTGCAGCAGTCTCTTTGTCTCCCTGCTGATTTAAACCAGTAAAAACACTGAGTTCAGCAGTTTCACATTACAAATCAGTGTTTTTCCAATGCTGCTTGTTACATATGAGCTTCTAACTACAGTGGCTGATGTGAACACGTGAATAGCTCTATCTGGAGCCAGTGTTTGGTTTGTCTGTTCTGGGCTACAGTACAAACATGGCATTTCACATGGGGATCTCCATAACATAACTAAGGTAACAGATACACAGTGATTCTTATTTTCAGGTGATTATACACTAAAGAAAACATACTTATTATGTTTGATTCCATTTCTGCCATATTCCCCTAGATCCAACACACTGGACCTTTAACAATTGATTTAACAAGACAACAGTTAATAGTAAAACACTTGGAACTTTCAAACAGAGAACAGAAACTGAAAGAAGTGACAGGTTTCTGTTCATTCTTTCCCTTCTTATTACCTCGCCTTACTTAATTCCCATTTGAAAATAAGTGCCCTTCAATGTACCAGAGAGGGCAGTGAAACACCAGCTTTACAGCGCGGTGGTAGGTCACTCTTTAAGGCTGTGTGCAGAGCAACAACAGCGCTGTATCAAAAAACACAACACACTGTTTTTTTGGAACCAGACAAAAACCAGGAAGTCCAGATTAAAGTTTATCACGTGATGAAACGCTGTTTTGCTTTTCTGTCCTGACACTTGAAAGGACACAAGAATGAGCCCAGTGCAACACAATACCTGAGATACAGTGTCCTACCTGGAATGTGTTCCTGCATGTTTTTGATTGGCCAGTGCACGATGGCACCAACAACCCTGGTGGGTTGTGAGGATGTGAGGGTAAAAGAAAGCTTAAAAATCTTTGCAGGAGTTAATGGAAGTGTTAGAGGGAGAGCATGAGTAGTGTAAAGTGTTGATCAAGAGATGAATGAAAAGAGGGAGATGATGGTAGGTAAAAATGTAAATTATGTTAGAGAGGGACAGTTTGGAGAAATGTGGGAAGCTGTGTGGAAGAGAAGAAGTGATTGTAAAGATGTAAAGATGGCCAGATTAAAGCTGGTGTAGGCAGATTTCTGGAAAAGGCACAAAAAAACCCACCTGAATTTGAAACTGCACACATACTTCATACAGTAATCTGTACGAGCGCTAGCAGTTAATTCATTTCAATCATCCCTCATTGTGAATTCTATGAGAAGTACAGTCATGTTTTCTTTGCAAACGTGGGCCTGTGCAGCCTTTTGAAATGACACACTGTAATCCAACGCTCTAGCTATCAACAGCGATATAAACATGATCTTGAATTATCCACAGCTGTCTTTGGCTCCTGTTAGGAAAGGCTGAACTATGAGGAACATTTTTTTCTCTGTATCTGAAACACATTTTTGGGTTGCGTCGCAGTGTAGGCAGTAGCTGCAAACGCTGGAATAGCAACTCTGTGCGCAGGATTCTCTGCCATTGATTCTGACTTTCACTTGTGGCCCTCAGAAACATTTTTGTGACATGAAATGAATGTATTATATTTTAAACATCTGTGGTTCATTTCCATTCCAAGTGTCTTGGGAATTATGTTTGGTCATCAGTGCTACTGCTGTTATCTTAAATAAGCTATTTTAACAGACAACTCACAGTTGAATGTGGAGGTGAGATGAGGAAGCCACCACTAAAAAACACTGTACGGTTAAATTCACTCAATATGCTGAATTCAGTGCTCAAGGAATTTAACACTAACACCACTGTGAGACCAAATCATTCAGAAAGATAATGGTTGAAAAGCGCAAACGTGAGGCTGAGCAGTTGAAACATGACTTACCTGCCCGACAGTCAGGTTTATAAATCATGTGAAAAGCAGTGAAGGTGTAGCTCATAAAATTGCTAACCTAGGTAAGCAGCTCAGTGATGAAGAGAGACTGCTTGTTGAAAGTTGTTTGACATCGTCCATCCTTAACCTTTGTGGCGTTCAATGATATACTGGCTCCCTAAATTGACACTAAGGGCCTTTGTGCACCAGGTCCATTTGTTTCGTCTAAAATTGTCACATGTCTAAGAGTAAATACAACCTCACGCTGTGTCAATCACGTTTGCAGACTGACTCTGAAACTTCAGTCCGACATTAACGTGTTCGGATCAGGTTGGGTTTTCTACGCTTTTCAAATCCGATAGAAGAGAGCCTTTACAAATCAGTAAGACAATGTGGCAGCGAGAAACATCCGTGACAAGACAGAGGAACAGGTGACACAGTGTCCTTTCATAACTCGGATAGCTCACGGTCAACAGGTCACATTCTCCTCTTCGTCATCATCATCCACCTGAATATTACTCTGGACTGCACAGAGACAGAGGACAGCTCCACCGCTTCATGCAGCTACGGTGCCAAATGCAGGACACAAGAAGAGAGAGTGGTGACAAATAAGTCCAGTGGAGAGAAACAATTCATTCAATAAATAAACACAAGAAGAAGTGTAGTGGATAGTGTCGGTGCCCCATGTACAGAGGTGATGCGTCGCTGCAGTGGTTGCGAGTTCGACTCTGGCTGGCAACCATTTGCTATTTTAAAAAAAAAAAAAGACTCAGCGTCCAAAGGCCAATGGGAATGACCTGTGATTGGCTAAACTCTCCTGTCACAGGCTAGACTTTCTAAAGCTTGAAAATGGAGCCAAGATGAGGTGCAGGAGTCTAGTGCCCTCTCAGACCACTTGAATGAAAATGTACTTAAAGGTTATGATGGATTCTTTGCCCTTCCTGCCCCGGCTTTAATGAAATGAAAGCAGCAAAACCGTGAACAAAAAGATAAAGTATGAACTCACCAATTCTCCTTCTTCTCCTTCTTCTTCTCCAGAGGACACAAAGCAGGACGAGTTTGTGAAGGAGGTTCAGGCCTTGAAGAGTCTCCATCACCCGAAGCTGATCCAGCTGTTGGCCATGTGCTCCAGAGGCGAGCCGGTCTACATCGTGACCGAACTCATGACTAAAGGAAGCCTCAAGTCCTACCTCGCCTGTGAGTGATAAGAGACAGACAGATAGATAACACACAGATAACAATGCATTGGTCATAACATACCTGTAATATTTAGAGCACATGTGACCCATTTTACAGAAATCTGATGGTAGATCAGTTCCTCACTAAGTGTTTCTAAACACGGCTACTTCCTGAAAGAGCACATTCCACTGTTTCTTTAATATGCAAAGAAGTTCAGAACAGGAAGTTGATTTTTCTTTTTCTTGGCTTTGAGAATTTCAGCCCTCACCTACCTAAGACATTTTTTGGAAAGCTCTGTGAAACAGTATTTAGGCCAAGTGATGGTTAAATCTCTCCCCTTTAAATCCAAAGCAAATGGAATTATAATCTGTGTTCTGGCAGCTCCGCTCAGCAGAGAAATATTGTTCTGACGTTTTACAAAAGGCTTTAATCGCCGGGAGTCTTAGTGAGCAGAGTGTGAGGGGTCTGACTCAGATATGTCTCACTCCAGCAGAAGGTTTTTATTCTCCATGCTGTGTGTGTGTCTGCATGTCATGACTCTACTTATCTGCTTCATGGCTGCTGTGACACTTTCACTGAAACCCCTCATACGACCAGGGAAGCAAAATTACTTTTATTCAAATTCCTGAGGACATTGGACAGTATGTTTCACATGCTGCTGCTGCTCTACAATAAAACCTCTGTTTACATGATCACATTTCCTCCCTATTCCTGCAAAAGAGGATCTGCTGTCATTATCACTGTGTGTGTAAACAACAACGAACAGTTGCATCACACCCTTAACAAACAGTTTGGTGCTGCAGCTGATTATTGCCAATAGGAGTAGAACAATGTAAGGTGTTCCTCACATGCTTTTCTAATGTGACATCTATTTGTTTCTCTGCAGAGCAATTAACATTCAGCTTTATAAGGCATTTAGAGTCTTAGAGCATGACCTGTGGTATACCAGGAGGAAAACTTAGCACACATCCGCAGCAGTTTCTGGGAATGAGGAGTTGTAGCAGGAAATAAACAAAACACTAAACATTTGTATTGCAGCATTAAACATACCTGCACTTGTTTGTTTCAGGTGTCGTCTTACATTCAGCTGGTGTCAAGTCGCTTTGGATTAAAGTGTCTGCCAGTTTTTTGTTATGTAACACACACAGTAATCACACCAATCTCGCATATTACCGGACCCACCAGCCTAATATTTCACATTTCTCACTCCTCTTGTCTAAACCTAACTCAGAGGCAGAGTACAAAACCTTGTTAAAACCAGCAGGCCTATCCTGACATGGCTAAACTTAACGAAACTTAATCAGACGACTATTCACCATGATTTGCTTTCTTCTCTCTTCAGCGGTATGCTGACAAAATAGTGCCGCGCTTATTTACTTACTTCATGGTCACATATTTTCTGATTTAAAAATAATTCAGACTAAAGAGTATTTTGAGAAATCTGTTGTAGGGCAGCTTACACAACTCTAGATATATATTTGAGATCAAATGTTTTAGCGTTAATATGGCACAAATTCAAATGGATGCGTTCAAACTCAGACTTCAAACTTGCTTGAGGTTTATTGGGTAAATGAGTGCGACGTTGTCTTGTAGTATCACAGATTATTTTTCCCCAGATTTTAATAGTTCACAGGGCAGAATAACTTCTAGAAAAAGTCAGCAACAGTTTTAATAAAAGCTACAAAGAGAATGTTTTGTAGAAAAAATGTAAGAATAGTTTTGGTGCCTGTATCGAAATTCACTGTTTGAGTTATCGAAAACAAATCCATGCTGTTCCCCAGTTTAGCTGACTCTGTGTTTGTGTGTGGGTGTTGGTGTGTGTGTGTTCAGCTGCTGAAGGCCAGGTGCTGACATCAGCTCATCTGATCTACATGGGCAGTCAGATTGCTGAGGGCATGGCCTACCTGGAGGACAGGAACATCGTCCACAGAGACCTGGCTGCCAGAAACATCCTGGTGGGAGACGATCTGGTCTGCAAGGTGGCCGACTTCGGACTGGCTCGAATTATTAAGGTAAGCAGGATTTGTGTGTGTGTGTGTGTGTGTGTGTGTGTGAGAGAGAAGAGAAGAGGAGACAACATGTAAACACAGTATCAAGGGGAGGGTTTATTTTTTTGTCTCATCTGTCAACAAACATTTTCTAATTTTAGAACAACCCTAATTCTTTATCTGGGTCCTTTTCAAATATGTATAGTGTGCTTTGTTGTTTCTGTGTAAACTCATGTATACTTAATGTAAAACGCCGTCCTCCTTCCATCTGTCTGGTACAACAGAGCAGCACTCAAATCTGCATTATTTACTATGTTTGTGTGTAATAATAAGCTCAGTGGCCAGGATAAAATGTTGACATTGTACGTTTCTGCAAACGATGAATATGTTACATTTGCACGATTCGTAAGTGTCACATCAACGTTTCTAAAGTGATGTAGTATATGAGCAGAATTTGTTGTTGGAAGGAGGAGGGAATGGTGAATGTCGTGACACCTAGACGAGACAGCTGCCAGTCTGCAGACCACTGCTCAAGACCAGCGAACAACAGAACAGGTTGTGTTTTAGTGAGCGTTTTTTGGGCCACTAAATATAGGTGGTTTTAAACAACCCATTCCTTATTTTCCACAGCGCCACAAAAAGCAGCTGTTTCTTACAGAGACATTGCTGCATTTCCTGTCGGGATAGAGCAATAAAACGGGTATTTTAAGCCAAGACATGATCTATTCCTATCCATAACCAAGTGGTTTTTGTGCCTCAATCTAACCATGTTAACCACAGCATTGCTGAAACATAAAGACACGTCAGGTTTCAACATATCAAACAAACAGCCGGGGGCCTGAACCGTCCCGCCAAAGGGTCCAATCAGGCCCACTAGATGGTTTTGCCCACCTAATAGTGATGCACTTGTGGAAGCAAAAGCCCCTTTTACACTGCCAGATTTTCCGTGAATGTTGGGCTGTTGGCCGGCCAGCTGCGAGCGTTTATACACACAGAGGCGGAATGGTGAGTTGATCCGAGGCGCCCAATTTTCTGCCTCGTAGGACAGTCATATTGGTGGAACCTTTTTTGGTTTAAACAGAACGAGGCAGCCTTCCGCAATGGGAGGAGCTGTTGATGACGCCGCACGTGCGAGCCACTGGCACATTCTGTATAAACACAAGTAGTTAGGCGCCATTTCACTGCACTCTCCTGATTTTGTTTTTATACTGCCAATGCTGAAAAAAGACTGATTGGGCTTTCCTGCAAATTTGCACAATTACTATCTAAAAAGGGCTAAAGAGGTGTCGGGTTTCAGGAGCAAGTTAAACAGTAGCTACTTACTGTAAAATGCCACCTTAGAGGTTTTTCCACCCTGACCAGAATACAGTTTTCTGAAAAAGCAATGCATACTTATTCTGGTTGATCAAATCAGACTTTTTGTGGCCCATTAACTAAAACAGGTTTGGCACCCCTGCTCTACATAATAATGTACAAATATAACATATCTATAGTTTGCGGAAATGTACAATGCCAATTATATTTTTGGTGACTGGGTTGTAATAACAATTTTGATCATAAAATGCTCCCCGTATATGGTAATATCAGCAAAGAAAGAGACAGCTCTAAGGTTCTGTGTGTAAAACTTACACACTCGCAAATCATTGCCACCATTACTAGAAAGGTAATAATATTTACTATAAATAAATCTGATTCTCCATGAAGACTGTCTCTGCTGGTCTGTGCTGCACTTTACCCTGTAAGGAAATCTTTTCTACAAGAAAAAAAAAACACACTCATTTAATCTGGTTTTCCTTCTCTAATGTTTCACCTTAACTGTCCTGTCATGGTTCTGTTTGGAGCTAAAATCTGCAATTTTTTTTGTTGTTGTTGTTAAAATGTTATAGTTTTATGTCATCTGCAGTCATCAGTGTTGTTTATGTTGCACACAAAATTATGCAAATACGATTCATGTGAAGTAACTTTACTGTTACACAATCTATGTTTACTACTTGAACATGTTTCTTCACTCTAAAATGATTAAAGACAACTATCTAGTTATCTGTTTATACGCAACAGTACTTTCTACTCTGGACACCATCTTTATTGTAGTTTCAACATCTCAGTGATCTTATTTGGAACCTGTGGACAGTTAAGGATTTTAGTTTTAAAGCCATTTAAGCAAATTTAGTGGATTAGAGGGGATAATTAAAAGAATACTTCAGCCTCGAATTGAACCATATGTATATCAATTACTCTCCACGTGTTATGTTGATTTCAGAAAGGAAACTTGCATGCCTCCACCGTGAACGAAGAATCCAAAAAAGACGAACATTCTTGATGAATTAAAGTCATAGGAATCTGCATTTAAGACTAGGGCTGTGTTAAAATAATCGATTCATACAAGCAAATCGGTCTTCATTTAAGTGACCTGATATTGATTCATAAAATCCAAGATGGATGTTTAATATATGCTTTTTCCCACAGATGTGTGAAGTTTTCAACCCCATTAATCATGCTGGTAGTAAACGGGCCCCGGCACCAACTTATTAACAACTGTGATGTTGAGAACGTCCGACGTTACTGGTTCTTCTCATCTGTAACTGTTAGCTTACAGTTTCATGCTAAGATGCTACAGCAGCCTTTCCTCCTGCTGCCTGTGCGTCAGGGCAGCTGCTCTGGAAACAACATTTAGTTATGAAATATTCACTTTGATTCCTGCTCTGAATTTATTTGTTTTCAAAATAATTCCTTGGAAAATTTATCATCCAGTCTGGATGAATGGGACTTGGATTATGCTGCATGAGTTGTGAATGAATTTGTAAGTAGATGTTTTGATATAGTTTTGCTGTTGTTGCAGTCAGTCTTGTTTTTGGATTCTTCGTTCATCATGGAGGCATGTGAGAAAAATTAGTTGTTGTTTTTTTCATGCATTCAACTTTAAACGGGGAGAGTAATTGATACACAAATGATCATTTGGGAGGTGAAGTATTCCTTTAAGACGAAACGCTGTCTGTCGGGGCTTTATGGGAAATCTAGTCTTAGATTTGTGAAACATAAAAGGCTTCACATTGCACAGCTAATGTAAAAGTATTCTGTTAACCCTTCACTATCCCCCTCTCTGTCTCTCTCTGTCTCTCTAGGACAGTGTTTATACAGCCAGTCGAAACACAAAGATCCCGGTGAGGTGGACGGCGCCTGAAGCAGCAATCTACCAGCGGTTCTCAGTAAAATCAGATGTGTGGTCATTTGGGGTCCTGCTGTATGAGATGATGTCACGTGGCAAGATGCCTTATGAAGGTACAGTATTTAATCCTTTCTATTTCTTCAATGGAGGATTACAGCCAAATAAACTACTGAGCTTTCCAGTAGATTGATTCCAGCTCGTTAACGTATTTATTAATCAGTGGGAAAGTATTGGAAGTATGTACAACTCTCTGACTTACACAATGGAGCTACTGGGAGTGCAGATGGTTGTTTCCATGTGTGGTTACACCCTTCTCGGTTTATTATGTGTTTTAAACTGGTAAGTATTACAGCATTACTCTGTCAGTCAATACAGTGGAATAATGTCATTAGAGACTGTTTTATTTACCTTTACTTGTTACTATCCAAACAGCCAATCATGTGATAGTCATTTAGCTTTTTACTTTTGTCAACAAATCCCATGAAAAGAGCAGTAAGACTGAACGTGTCACAGACAGGCTGGAGATCATTTGGACAAATTGGAAAGAATCGAGAGAGCGTCTAACACAATGGTGGTAAATCTGTAAAAATTTACCTAAAGTAAAAACCTAAAAAGAAGGTTACATAATTTACTAAAAACAAGCTGGTCACTGTTGATTTTATCAAACAAACAGGAGGAAATAATACTTCTGTAGGGGACTATTTCCAGCGGTGGATTAATCCAGTTTGGTGCTCTATTTTGATAGATTTCCATTGTTGTCCAGAAACACATAAATGAGCCACATGGTGCACTTGGTGACATGTTTTTTCATTACAGTGAACCCACACACTGTAATTTATTTAGACTCAGTCTCACTTACAATATTGTGCTGCTGCAAACACTCACTAGAGCACCAAATGTGGATCAATCCACTGCTGAACATAGTCCCTAACAAATGCATTATTCCAGAGATTAACATCTTGAGTTAGGCTGCTCTCAGACATACAGTCGTCTCCTTTGGTCTGAATCAGGGACTCATGTTGTCACAAAGTTGTGTAATTGCCTAGAGTTGGTTCGTGTTCTCACGGCAGCATTTACAAGAGGACCAGATCAAACGGTTGTTTTGGTGCACACCCGAGTGCAATTGCTGTGTTCACACCTGCACAAACGAACCGCACTGAGGGGGCAAACGAACTTGAGTTAAATTGAACCGAACCAAACGGGGCAGGTGTGAAAGCACCCTGAGAATCAAAGGGCTTGGAACTGAGAGCCACAGACAGGAAGTTAGAAAGTATTGAGCGGACTAACACGTTGTTGGTTTCAGTCTTTTCATGGGATCTGTTGACAAGATAAAAAAAAAAAAGAGAAACACCCACCTTATCATTTAAGGACTTTTTTGTAATCCATGACTGAACATGTGCTTTGAAGATAAATGATCTTGAGTCAATATGCAGGAGTCGTGTTGACTTTACCTTTTAGAGTTGAAGTCTTGCAGCAGTTCCTGATGTTATCACGGTTGTGGTTGCTGGTTTTCTGCACCGTGGAATACTCGTGCCTGTAAAGGAAAGGGTTGAGAATTTAGTGAACTCCTCAAACGTTCATGCTTTTATATCCCTCCCTTTTAGGAAAAAGCAACAAGGAAGTGTTGGATCTGCTGTCGTCAGGGTTTCGGCTGCCGTGTCCAACCCGCTGTCCTCAGAATATTTACCGCATCATGATGGACTGCTGGGCCGCTGAGCCCTCTAAGAGACCCTCATTCCACGCCCTACACAGCCAGTTGGATTCAATATATGCCAGGATATATTTCAAGACTATAGAGGTATAGAAAGAGGAAGACAAGGACAGTGAGAGCATCTGCAGCTGGCAACAGGATGGACTGCAACTATGAAAAAGGAAGGAAGGGGGGGGGATGAGGAACAGCAAAGAGTATTCTCCTCCCCTATGCACAACAGGGTATATGTACTTTAAAAACACCAAGGTGTGAAAGGACAGAGGGAGGAGAGCATCAGAAGTGGACAAACAGGAGTAATAGTTCAAGATGGAGAAGATGCTCGCCAAATCAAAGAGGAACAATGAGGAATCCGTCATTTCTGAGGCTAAAACAAAACAAGAGAGACTGAACATAGCCTGAGAGAGGTGTGTAAATACACTCCTATCTAAAGAAACTGAACACTGAAACCCTCGGCACATTCACAGAACCAACTGTTTTTAATTTTATACCCTTTTGTGTTTTATAAATAATATTTTATTACTTGTGTATGTGCCATGTCTGTGGATGCACACTTTGAAATGTTATGAAATCACAGGTCAGGACTCAAGTTAATCGCCTGTCTTCTGACTGCAGAGCCTGTGCTACAATCGAGGTTATGTGCAATAATTAAGAGCTTGCTGGGTTTTAGCCATGCTAGCAGCCCCTGTGCTGGAGAGGCTGATGACGGTCCAACACTTTGGTCAATATACAGTGAAATATCTCGACACAGATTGAACTGATTGCCATGGTATTTGGTGCAGATCATCAGGTTCCACAAAGGATGAATCTTCACAACTTTAGTGATCTCATGAGTTTGCATCATGCGCCACCATCAAGTCAAAATTTCCTCAACTAACATTTTAGTTTTTTAGGTACAGGATCTTATTATAAACGATCTCCCCTCAGCTTCAGCTGTGCTTTAAAATGAAAGGACCAAGAACTCTTTCATTGTGCATATGGCATGCGTGGAGTATAATAGACCTTTAAAAATCTGACTTTACCCTGTAAGAATAGTTTTAAGTTTTGGGATATACTTTCTTTGCTCTCCAAAGCTCCATTTGCACAAGACTATTATTACTTGGGGACCTCATGTGATTTGATGTCTGTGTTTCATGTGGCTCATTCACATAAGATAAGCAAAGAATGTATGTGATGTATGTATTTGATATACGATGTGCCCAGTCATTAGTAACTTCACTCTAAACTGTACATAACCACTCGTCACGTTTCATGACTTTGCTGTTCTGAAGGATCTGAACTTGATTTTTCTGCAAACGAGTCTCCATGTTGCGTAGTGGGACTCGAAATGCTGCTAAAACTTTCATTTTTAACTGCCAGCGAAGCCTCTGTATTTCTCAGCCGCGAAAGAGGCAGGTAGAGGCACCGTAAAAACCTAAAAACACAAAACCTAAACACGACCCCACATCACAGAGATGCTGATTCGCACGGGACTAATATCATCACACGACATCTGTGTCTGTCATTTGCGGTGGAGTTTTTACTGAACAAATTACGTACATGACAGATTTGCACAGGATTAAGATCACAGACGACCTCCGCCATAATTACAAATTACCAGAGGTCCCCAGATAAAACTAGTCCTGGATGAATACGGCTTTACAGAAAGTTACAGTAGATAATAATATTGATACTGCAATCGAGTTTCCACATGAACTACGATCCAATTATTTTATCCCTTTCATATCAAGTGTATTTGCCAAAAAAGTTGAACTGTTGGCTGTAATGCCAATGAGAATTAAATATATGCTATGCAGGATTTTCCTATAAAATAAAGTATAGACTCACACGTACATAAGTAAGCCCTCTCAATCTTTACTTTTGACCCACTAAAAGTGTGTGGTGGTGTATTAATATTTTATCTGCAGAGACTCTGCCCTCTGCCTGGGTTTTCTTATCTTCTGTGTACAGGACGTTTAAGAGTGTGATGCTCGGGCCTCGTATAAAGGTCACAACCAGGTGCCAGACTGCAAGCAGCACGCAGCCAAGAGACACACCGCCAAAAAAATGCAAATATAATGAGGCTGAACGCCAAACAAGAGTGAATCTGGGGTTCACATTTGCTGGTGAGTGTGGTTACAAACAGTAACTGACAATCCTGCATAGCATACCTCTAACATACATGCTAAACTCCAGCAGTTTAGTGACTTATCAACCTGGCAATCATTAGCACTTAGCATGTTTAGCATGTCATGACTTAGGTCAAAGCACAGCTGAGTCTGAGATGTCCTGACGTGGCCACTGTTCAGAGGATAATCTGTCCTGTCCTCTGGGACAAACTAGGCATGTTATACCCCATTAGATGTAAAGATAGAAGTCAAACTTTTCTCTGTTTTTCATCATCCAACAGTTTTGTTTTTGGCCACATGGGGCCTCTAGTGTGGCTACACTGTTTTAGTCTTGTTATTAATCACAAGCATTAAGTATTTTATTCCGCCTTCCTTCTGTTGCAGGAATTTGTGAAGGATTTGGCAACATGTTACATATGTACATTTCTTGAGAATAGTGTGGGAATTGTTTGTATCCTCCTGTGATACAGTTTTGGGGGCTGACCCAGTGCTTGAAAAGCCAGCGGGCCACAGAGCCATGTGTACAGGCTTTAAGTTATTAACCTCTTTTAGAGGCTCACAGTAATGGCCAGTTACAACTAGAGTGCCTATGTTTACACCACAGACTGTCCACACACTAAACTGCAACCTATGGACAGTAAAGAACTACAAAAATGAAGAACCTACGGTAAAAAGACCTGCACAGTGAATCAGCCATATTCAGAAGGCTCTTTTGGAGGGTGGATTGTTGGATTTCTGCACCACAAAATTGTACAACAATGTTGCAATGCAATGCAATTTGAGAACAATGCAACTTTTGTCTTTTATGCATGACAATAAACGGCAGACGGAGCCAAGTTCAGGAAACTTTAGCCATAACCACCAAATCACAAGATTGAGTCGTATGTTTTAGGCTGAGTGCCATCAGGTACCAAACACCAGTAGTGCACAGAATAAAATATTTTAAGTATTGTTTTGAAATGTGTCTGTGTGCTTTTTAATCATAAAATCTGCTGTCTTTGTTGTGTGCAAGTGTGAGGAAAGAATGTGGGATGAAACTCAAACTTGATGTAGAGCTTTTCCTGAATATCTCACACTAACACATTTGAACAAGTGCCTGTGGGGAACTAAACCCCTCAAAGGTGGCGATGAGTGCTGTTGTCAATCCACTGAATGACAAAGGATATAGTTTAAGTGCATCTTTGAGGCAAAAGCCTTAATTCTGCATTTACAGGAGGCACTACTGTTACCAAATACTGACTTGTGCTACCTCGCAGCAGTAGAGATCATAAGACCTGATCTGTCCTTTAGAGGATTGAGGCTTGTCTCACTATTTACACTATATTTTGTAAGCATTACGTTGTATTGGCAATAATTTCACAGTCATGGAAAACAGGAGAAACCTACGTGAAGCTCCTCTACTGAGACTGTCCTCCAATGATAAGAAGAGTACAAACAGTTGGCCCTGCTGAAGTACTCGTTTACAAAGCCTCGAGTACATTATGCAAAAACTGCAGCTTGTACACAAAAATCACATAGTCTGACAAACTTCTTCGTCAAAGCTCTACTTGCACAAAAATTCTCTGAATCTCGTGGCCACTGATGAAGGTTGTTTCCAGAGAATATTTCCAGTAGGCGGATTTTGTGCTAAAGTCAAAAATCATACGGCCTAAGTGGTAACCTTTTATCCCGCCAGGTTAAAAATCTGTGTAACAAATGCATTAAAAACTGTTCTGTACTGGTGATCTCACAAAAATATTTACACTATGCAACATTCATTCATGCATTTTCTGCAACTCACTATCACAGGACTGACACATAGAGACAGACAACCATTTACACTCACACACACTTACGGACAATTTAGAGTCACCAGTTAACCCGCATGTCTTTGGACTGTGGGAGGAAGCTGGAGCACCTGGAGGAAACACACGCTGACACAGGGAGAACATGCAGACTCTGCACAGAAGGGCTCCCCCACCCCGGGTTAAAACTAGGAACCCTCTTGCTGTGAGGCGACAGTGCTAACCACTCATCAGTAATGTGGATATAATGTCTCTTGGGTAAAGGCAAATAATAGAACAGTTAGAAAATTTAGAAAATTAGATCACTTTACTGAACTGCAGTCTCTAAAACCAGGAAACAGTTTCCATTTTTCAATATCCAAAATCTAATAGACATCTATTCTTAAATCAAAGTATCAATATGACATAAATATATTGCCCTGCCCTATAATGCATAATAAATTAGGCATGCTTGGTATTCTGAGAATGTCTTTGTGGTTTTTTTTTTGGTCCCTCCCAGGTTTCATTTCTTCCATGCAGCCAACCGAGACGAATTAAGAGTCAAGAGTTTAAATAAACTACAAAGTGGTAACCAGTGATTCAAAACACTACCTTTCCATCCGTACATCCCAGTGGTGGAAGAAGTACTCACTATTTTTACTGAGTAAAATTAGCTGTACTACAGTGTAGAAATACTCTGTTACAAGGTAAAGTCCTGCATTCAAAATTTTAAAAAGTACAAAAGTATTATCATTGAAATAAGGTGCCACAAGTAAAAGAACTTATTGTGCACAATGCCCCATTTTAGAATAATATATATTTTACCACTGAATTATAATTATTGATGCATTAATATTTCCATAATATCAATGCTGCAGCTGATAAAATTGGAGCTAATTTACTTTATATACTGTTGTGGAGCCTGTGAATTGATTGATAATGTTTAATTTTAACCTATAACATCACATCACTTCATTAATATTTTGTATGATCATCTGAATCCACAAAGTAACTAGAGTCAAAGGTTTTAAATAACTGACTTCACTAAACATACCTAAAAATGTCAGATGAAGGTCATGTGACACATTTATTTGTGTTTATTTATTTGTGTAAACTTTTAAGTTACTGAAATAGAAAGTTTTGCGTGCAAATAATATTTGAGTAGAGTGAGCACATTGGAATTTAGTTAAATAACTTAAAAAAAATTACTTAATAAAAAAAAAATTACTTTAATTTGACTTTAAAATTACAACATATAATTGTTGTCTGTACATAAACATACTAAGTTTTGACACATCACTTTGTTTGTGTTGAATAAATATAAAAATAAACATTTGGAAAACGGGTAATTTCATGTCATATGTATATCCTGTGATTATGAATATTAAAATAATTAAATTTAAAAAAAAAAAAAAAAAAAAAAAAGTTCTGCTGAACTGACAAACTTCCAGTCAGACAAGGGTCATGCACCATTTATTGTGTCTGGTGTACTCATAACTTTCACGTTACTGTACTAAACTAAATGTTTTGTGTACGAACTGTTCCCAATGAATTTTAAGTTGAGTGAAGGAACTTGGATTCACTGTAACCGGAAATAACACCTCACTTCATTTATATTTCGCAATATCTCCAATCTGAAAAGTAACTAGAAACTAAATGTTATACATACGAGGTGTATTATTTGCCTTTGAATTACTAACATAAAGTAAACACACTTCAAACCTTCACAGTAATTGTCCCACAGGTTCCTACCGGTAAGCCTCCTGTCTGTGCGGACCATCAGTCCGCGAGATATTTATGACGCGTCTGACAGATCATAGGCGGGGTTCTCGTTCATTATTGCCTGACATAAGGAAGTTATCAGTGCTTTGAGTCACAGTCTCAACACGACACACACACAAGCAGCAGTTTCTCTGTAAAGGCATTCCGAGGATTCCTCGCGCTCCATCCTCTCTACCTGTCCGACAGGTGTAGCCGGCTGTCGCGACTGACGCGCTCCGAGGCTGAAGGGAGGAAGGCGGCTCTGAGAGGGGGACAATTCATGGTCATCTATGGGTGAGTGTCTGCGGAGAGCTTGCCCATGTCTGGAGTCGCTATGGCAGAGGATTTTCACCGACAAAAAGCCTCCTGGGCCAGAAGAAGGAGGAAGTAACGATGGTGGAGTAGGACAGGTGGGGGACAGCAGCAGCGAAGGCGGCAGTGAGGAGAGCCCACCGAGCCCGGCACCCGACAGGGTGCCCGAGAGCGGCGCCATCTACACGGCGCTGTGGCCGTTTGAGGCCCGGCACACGGACGAGCTGTCCTTCCAGGAGGGGGACATGTTCAGTGTTGTGGACCGCAACGGGGACTGGTGGAAAGCGCGGAGGATCGACAAGAACGGGTGCGTCCTGGACACCGGGATCGTGCCCAAAAACTACCTGGACCGGGCCGAGTCCCTGCAAATGCAACCGTGAGTGGACTTTTGTTTCAGGGAGTTAACTTTTTAAGTATTTCTGTGTCATTTCCAGCCATGACTGCCATTCAGCAGACCTAAATCTGCTCCTTGTTTTAGTTTTACTGCACATTTGACCTGATCATTTCAGCCCTGAAGCCAGTCAGACTAAACAATGAGCAAAATATGGAGATTATTATTAAATTATAGCAAATGTTCAGGGGGCTCTGTCGTTGGGGTGACATAGAATTAATAAATTATTGTCACCAGGCAGTGGCGCCTCTAAGGGGGGGGGGGGGGGACCATGCCCACCCTGATGCAATTGCTGCTGCCGCCCCCCAGTGAAAATAACTGGAGGCTGATCTTACTGTCTTAATTAGGCTGTGGCGCTCTTATTTTGAGCTTGTGCAAAGACAGCTGTACCTTCCTTGTGAAACTAGACGATCTAAAGCCGGATATATACTTGCGTGCAGACCCTACGCTGTAGCCTATACACACGTGGCCTATGCTGTTTTGAGTGTTTATACTTGTGCGGTGGTGTGTCTGTGTCACTCTGCAGTGGACGATGGGGTTTCTGTGAAGTGCTGTAAAATTTAGTTGATTCAAAACACACATTAAACACACATTAAACGTGGCTTAACAGCAGCAATTTCAAACACAAGTGCACAAATCAGCTTAAGTATAACTTGCAGCTTTCACAGACAAACACTTGTCTTGATCTGGACATATTTTCCCCACAAATATAGCATGCCAACGTTATTAGCACAAGCCTATGGCATTTTACATTGTATAAATTTGGCAGAATTTTCCTCTACTTATATGAAGCCAGGGGCAACAGCAACATTTAACAAAGGTAATTTACAAAATTCGGTTCCATTACAGCTCACAAGGTTCACTGACAAAACAAATACAACGTGCTAATGTTATTAGCACAAGCCTATGGCATTTTACATTGTATAAATTAGCCTAGAGACTAGTGGAGATTTCCTCTGCTCATATGAAGCCAGGATAAATTATACACAAGACTTAAAATGCAATTTTAGTGGAGGCTTTACTGTCTTCACAATTTATTGTTTCTTGAGCTTACAGAAACAGACAGGAGGTCTGCATCACCATGATGTGAAGTTACATTTCTGGGGAGGTGCACGTCAGGCTGCAGCATAGGGTACGGCGTAGGCTCTATGTGGACGCTAAGTCTACGCCGTAGTGTGGCGCAATTTGACACAGAAGTATAAATCCCACACAATCCCACATTCACGCCGTGCAAGCTTGTCAGGATGGGGGCTAAGGAACACTCAAAGGTTACACTAAACTTTGGCTCAGTAAAAACTGGCATGGCGATTTTTAAAGGGGTTCCTTGAACTCTCACCTCAAGATATCCGAATGAAAATGGAGTACACGTCGAGATTAGGTATGCTTGATCTCATGTAGCTCATCGGGTGCCAACTACTTTTTAAATCAAGCAAATAAAAAACAGATGATGTAATCACCATCACCATCATTCATAAAATTAGAAACAACTAGTGTTTAAAAAAGAAGAAGAAAAAAGACTGTATGAAGGTGTTGCATAGGAAAAATAAATAGTGGATTGCACTGATTATTCCATATATTTTGATTTATTATCCTGGCGGCCCGTGTGACTTAAAGCTCCTGTATCTCCTACCAGAGGGCAGGAGAGAAAACAGTTTGTGACCCAGGCGGGAACAGTCTTAATGATTATCTTGGCTCTGCAGAGGCACCAGGAGCTGTAGATATCCTCCAGAGAAGGCAGAGGGCAGCCAGTGATTCTCTGGGTTCTTGGGCACAAAACTATTTCAAGCTGATCTAATTTACTGCCTCAGCTGGCTTCAGCCTCAGCTGGGGTTTTACAGCCGAGGCCAAACCTATGAAAAGTGAAACTTTGCTCCTGGAGCTTCCTTGTTAAGGTTAAAGTCTTTGCATTTCTTTGAAACGCTGGAGTCAACACGTGTCGGGAAACACATTTTATGGAGCGAAGGAAGGGGGAGGAAACATTTTAATTACGTTGTCACACATTACAGTTTCTTTAAACTGCACCGTGCACAACACAGAGAACCTGACAGGTATGTGGTATGTACAGTATCTTACTAGGCTACGAAGACACTCAGCATACCATCGTTTTTGTTTTGTTTTTTATGTGCAAGTCTAGAAAATTAAATTGAAGGACCAAATCCAAAAAAAGCTTCAGTTTATATTTTCATGTTGTGCGTTTGGAGCTTTGGATTAAAATTATGCAGACTTCTCAGTAACCTTCCACCTCCTGCTGCCGTGTATTAATTCCCCTTTTTCTCTAATAACAATTGAGCATTCATGCAGCCGTAACTTCATATCACAACAAATACCAGTTTTCTTCCCACTCAATCTCAGAAACATCCCTCTGTTGTAAGCAACACTGTGAGAACTGTCAATAAGACTTTTCATAATATCAGTCCCATGTCTGTGTGTCTCTTAGCAGTGATGCAAACTGTAGCGCTGACACTCACCGCTTCTTGTTTTGTCTGTCTCTGTTTATTGCTTCAACAAAATGGGAAGTGTGTAATGTGAGGTCATCCCCATATTTCAGCAGCTGCAGGGGGGGTGAAACAGGTATAGAGTTGCAGGTTTTTATGAATGATTATATTGTTATTATATTGATATATAGAGATATCATATGGTTTTATGTTTTTATTACTACAATTTAGTGCTCACTTAAAAAAAATTATAATGCCAAATTAACAGTTCACTTAAAGGTCCAGTGTGTAAGATTTAGGGGGAATTAGTGGCGCCTAGAGGTGAGGACTGCAGATTGCAACCAGCTGAAACTTCTCCCTGTTTGAATCCCTTCAGTGTTCATTGCTCGGGAGGTTTTTAGTGCGAGCTGAATTTGCTGCAGAGGTCTCTTCCTCTCCAAAACAAACAAACCTGGAGATTTAAACCAGTTGAAACATTGGATAAAGCAGGTTCGCGTTACAAGAGCCGCATTATCCACAGAGGCAGGGCTGTACGTTAACTATTCTAGCCCATAGTGCTGGTGCTACAGAGGGTGATGATTTTGTAGCACAGGCCAGAAAGTCTGTAGCACAAGTATAAAATGTCCATTACCAAGTAATGCGCTTCATCATTTAAACACACTGGCAAAGGATATCAATGCATACAATGCACACAATAAATATAAGATTCATGAATAATAAGTAATTGGAGTGTTTTCAGAAAAGCATCTTTATTTTTTTAATTTTGTTTAATATATTGTTTCCCACAACGCACAGATTATCTAGCTGGATCTTCTTTAGAGCTGACCTACAGTAACTGCAAAACAGCATCTGCTTGTCATCGTCGTAGACTAGCCAAGGGAACTGGCTGCGGAATTGGCGCATTTTCTCCCTCTTCAAGTGTGTCTTTTTCTCTTTCGTTCTCTTTTTGTCTGGGGTTTTTGTCAAGGGCTGAAAATACCTCTTCATTTTCACCGCTGTCTTGCTGAAGTGAAGGGATGATGATGGGAGAGGCTAGAGGGAACTTGTGGAATCGTATTGAATTGAATGGCCCCATCTAGAGCCAGTGTTTGGTTTGTCTGTTCTGACCTACAGTAAAAATGTGGTGGCACAACATGGTGGACATTGTAGAGGACCCACTCTCTATGTAATTGTAAACATCTCATCCTAAGGTAACGAAAGCACAAGGATTCTTATTTTCAGGTGATTACACACGAAAGAAAACATGCTTACTTTACCATATTCCATTTCTGCTAATATACCCCCCTAAGTCCTAAACATGGGACCTTTTAAGTAGTAGCATCATGGTTGATGGTGAAACTTAGTTGCAGCCTTAAAATAACAATAATATATTCTGTGTCATGGAAGACAAAAAAAAAATCAAACATGTTGGACTTTCTGTCAGGGTGTCGTGAGGCGTCCCAGACATGGCGTTGGTTGTTGTGTACTATGACACGCTACACAGGATAAAACGATGAATTATCGCACACGACACTCGTTTTTGTCCAGGATCTGAACCGACACTGTATGACCGCTGTGTATGGCTATAATCAGGCTGATACTGTGTAGTCCAAACTATTGTATATGAGAAAAAAAAGCTTTAAATCCTCACATTTGAATGCTTGAAAGTTTGTTTGCAAAATGACAAACTATTAACTGATTATTAAAAACAGCTGGTGATGAATTTTAGGTGCCTTATCTGTTAAACACAGTGTGGTTTTCACTCATGACAAACAACAGATCTAATCTTAAATACTGTTTTAACCAAACTGCAACCAATAAATGAACAGATAAGAAATAAACTCACAGATAAGTTCCACTTTAAAACACAATAAAAGATCAGCTGGAGTTACTGCTCTGCAGGTGACACTGCAAAAAGTCTTGTCAATGTAAAATGTATTTTAACTGCATTAAGAGCAAAGAGGACGCCATGCATTCATTCACTGCTTGTTCAACACTACTTTCAGCTTCAGGCCACCATCAGAGACCAGATGTTAGCCAGAGGGAGAAACCTCAGCAGCAAATGCTTTCTTTGTTTTGTGTATTCTGTACTGTACTCTGCTTTTGCACCTGCTAAAACATGTGACATATTTACATACTGTGAGTGTTCAAAGTTAGACCTTGAAAACTGAAACCAGATCCCAGGATGTCCACAGGTACAGACTTTCGCGTGTTTAACAACACCAAAAATAAATTGCCAGATCTTTGATACACCTAAGATTATTACAAGACTTCAAAATGTATCGTGTACCATTTATGCAATTAAGCAGATTGTTTTGGTTACCACACAGTTAGAGTCTGAAACCATGAGACTACTTCCTAATAATTACTTTCATTTATGGCTTCCTGTCTTGATTCAGATGGTTTTTTGGGACAATGAACCGCTTTGAGGCCCAAGGTCACCTGATGGCACTAGGAAATGACAATGGAGCTTTCCTCATACGACACAGTGAGAAAGACCAAGTTGGATATGTTCTTTCAGGTAAGACGGGATAAAGAGGGCTGACTGAGGATGACAAGAAAGAGAACAAGAAGCGTGCTGTGTCAGTGGGTTAAAATAGAATAAGGGAAGAGCAAAACACTGTGCAGGATGTGTTTTGTAAGAGAGTGAGATAAGGGGGAAAAATTTGTAAAATATAAGAAGAGTCGGCCTTAATTTGTGGCAAGAAAGGCTTGAGGAATCCAAGACCTTAGGAAGAGATTCCCACATGCAAGCAATCAAACGCGGTCTTGTTGGAGAACATAGATACTTAATTTATCCCTTGCTGGGACTTTGCCTGTAAGCAAGCCCTTGCAATAGAAGTAATTATGAGTTATAAATTGAGAAGCTAAAAAGACGTATTGCACAGTGCCAGAAGATACAGAAAATGTAATTACAAAGTCCAGAATTACCTGGCCTTATTTCCTGTCACAGGAACAACCAGCTTGTTTGGCCATTCTCACTATAAGAATAAAAATGTAAAAACACGATTGAAACTCTTTGGGATGGTGAATAAACAGGGGAGAGCCAACATGGCCACAAGACTCCTTAGAGAAAACTCTCCCAAAACAGTCATAAAGCAGCTATCCCTTTATCTAACTGACCCCATAATCACAGATCTCTTTTTCTGTGTGATCCTGCACACTAGCGATTTAATTGTAAACCTAATCCTGCCAGAGTGGATTCTGTTTAAGCAGCTCTTGTAAGCTATAATGCGGTTAAAACCGGTGTAAATAAACCGAATTTTGCATTGTGAAAATGGATGCATCATCAGTGTCAATAGGATTAATGCTGTTCTTCACCCCACTTCTGTTTGCCTATAGAGTTAAATATAATTCTAGCTGCAAGGGACTTGGAGAAAACAACTTGATCAAGAGGTTATTTCAGTTCAGCTCGTGGTCTGTGAGAGCGCCTGGAAACTGAGAGATACTTGGGGAAATACACATATTTGCTTTCTGGCAGAAAGTTAGATGAAAGGTCAATACCACCCTCATGCGTAGGATAAATACGAAGCTACAGCTAGCAAAAGGTTAGCTTAGCTTAGCACAAAGATTGGAATCGGGGGAAACAGCTACCCTAGTTCTCTCCGATGACAGAGTCCAACTAACAGAATCTCTAAAGTTTATTCAGTCATTAACACTGGGGATGCACGATATTAGATTTCCAGTATGCCAATATATCACAACTTATTCGGCCGATAACCAATACTGATAGATATATCCATTTTTTTCCGAACCTAATTTTAGTGATCATCAAGGCTCCTCTGTAGTGGAATTAACATCATAGCATACTCTCATCATGATGGCCCACCAGCAGATGGAGACATGAAGTAAAATGCTTTTCAATGTATATAAAAAATATTAATTGTGCAAAATAAGAAAAAGCATGTTGGTCCATTCTGATAGTTCATTTTAAAGCCGATACCGATGACGTGCTGATCTTATTGTGCATCCCTAATTAACATGTTATATTTAGGGTCCTAAAAAGTATGCTATGCAGTATTGCTAGTAAAGTTGAAAGACACCTCTTGATTCATGCTTGGCTTTTTTTTTTTTGGCTTTGCTATATTTGCAATTTTTCAGCACTGCGTCCATAATTTGCACAACTTCCTCTTGGACGCGTGCTACTCACAGTCAGGCACCTGGTCATTACGTTTTTATAAAGCCATAACCTCACCTGTGGATTGAGCCCAGGAATGTCTGAACACAGCAAAATAAGAACAAAATTAAAAAAAATATATAGGCATGGGAGCGAGTCTCTGCAGAAAAATACACTGCTACACTCTTCTAGTGGGTCATAAGTGATGACAGAGAGGGATTACTTTCATATGAGAGTAAAAAAATATATATACCTCAAACTGCAGGTACATTACATTTGTACAACATTTTGTATCGGATATGTTGAAATTTAATGTTTCTCAAGAACACTGTAGTGAAGGTTTGGTTAGGTTTAGGCAAAAACAACTTGTCTATGGTTACAAAAACATTATGTTTCGACTTGAAACACTGGTTTGGACGCATGTAAGCCGTTGAAAAAGAAGGGACAGGTTTGTAAAAAACACCCAGGTTAGGTGCTACAATCACTAGTGGAAATGCCGCAATTGTTCTGCAGTGTTCTACAGCTTGGCAGCTGTCTCACTTAGGTGTCAATTCCTTCAAGTTGACCAAGTGTAGCGTGGCACATATCCAAACAGAAAAACAAATATAAACTAAAGAAATGTAATTTAGATGTTACTGTGCGACACCCAGACATGTGCTGACCTACACGTGTGATCGTTGTTTTAAGTAGAAAGTGGTAAAATTCTCTTTTTTCCATCTACGTGCCTGTCCATGTATTACAATAATAAGGCATTTCCCTGATGCCCTTTTAAAGAGCAACAGCACAAGCGTAACCACAGAAAATGTCAGTATTTATGTTTTCCATTATTTCATGCAGTGTACTAATCCGCACCTTTGGACATAACCTACAACAGTGGCTTCCAAAGTGACGATAGCCAAACCTGCAAAACCTGCAATAAATAAGATTCAGGTTGTAGTAAACTGAAATAAACTTTCATCAAAGACAAACATTTGGAAGAACAGTAAAAATGGAATTTAAATTTAATGCCCCCCAGTCTTTTTCATTTCTTTGGGATCTATTGGGGTTGTTTGTGTAGCAGATTAAACTACACACACTACAACACTTTGTTGTAGTGTGGGCAGGATCTTTTGGGGTTTTTAACCAACTTTGCTTATGTCTGAACTGTGTTAATCTTTCTGCAGTGAGGTCAGCCAGTCGGGTGAAGCATTATAAGGTCCTCAGTACAGCTGACAATACTTTTTACGTGGAGCCTAACCAACAGTTCGACTCTCTGATCGATTTGGTGGAGCACTACTGCGTCAACAGCCTGAGCAACAGCGGCACACTGGGAATCCCCTGCAAAAGGGTAGGACAGCCTCTGTTGACTCTGTTTCTGTCTTTTGCTTGTTTGTTCCTCTTATTTCTGGTCATGTAAAAACAAGAAGTGTGGACAGAGAGTTAACTCAGATAAAGTTGTTGCCAGAGTGTTGTATATTGTTCATTATTCCGCTTCCTTCTGTTTGCATTATGTTGTTTTTTTGCAACTGAGCCTGAACGCAAAATTCAAAAAAGGAAATCATGCAACAAAGATGCAATAGTTGTCAGGGTGTGAATGGATCAAAACTGCAATGCATGAAAGACCAAAGCCGCACCAAGTCCCACATGTGTGTCAAAACTTCTACATCAGCTTTTAGCAGTGATGGGGCAATGCCAAAGTGCAGGAAAACTCTGCTACAAGTCCTGTATTCAAATTTTTACTTGAGTAAAAGTACAAAAGTAAAAGCATCAAAATATATGGAGCAAATTAAATCAAATCCCACTTCAGCCTTAAGCCTATTTCTCTTCTACATGGAGTAACTTAGGACTACATACTGTCAAAGATCTATATATTAAAGGTACAGTTGCCTCCTTTACAAAACTACAAAAGAGACAATCAATAATAGAAAACTGTCTTAAAACATCACCAAACCAAATTAACTTCATCTCCTACTTATATGACACCCTATTATCATCCGTCTCTCCATCTTCTAAAGGTTATAAAGCCAGTTGGGAAAAAGAAATAAGTATTCAAATACCAGATGACATATGGGAAGAAAGCCTCGAACACATACTCAAATGCTCAAAGAACGCCAGTCACCGTCTTACACAATCTAAAACACTAAATGTCATTTCTCAGAAGCAACCCTTCATGACTTTGTGTTATGCCCTACGGTTGCATTTTTCTGGTTCCATGTCCTCAACAGCATCTTAGAAATCATTAATATTTCACTAAAATCAGCACCTATGTCAACATTAATACAACACTCCACTGCCCAACAACATTCCTCTCTTGCTGTATCATTAAGACAAAAAAGCTATGACTAATGTCATGGAAAGAGCAACAGTTGCAACCTACAATATGTGACCATGTGACCATGTTACATTTGGAAAGGTTAAGATACATCTTAAAAGGGCAGATTCCCACAGTATTTCTCTGACAGCCTCTCATATCCCATCTTGCACAAAGTACAGTTCCTGAGTTTCTTTCCACCACTGGCTTTTATCAGAAATGTTATTAATTTTCCTCTTTTTGTGTAAAGCTGTGTAAAGAATTTTATAGTCATGCCAAAGGTGTTGTAGTAAAGACATTAAAGGGATTATTCTGATCTTTTTAAGTGGGGCTGTGTGAGGTACTTACCAGTTTGGAGAAGTGGCGGGAGTGCAGACACAAAAGCTGAGTAATGAACTGCTGTGGGCGAGATCGGCAACAAAACGTACCTACAAAAGAAAAAAAGAAAAATCAATAACAGTTTAAATGCTATGTCCTCCCATCAGGCAGTGCGTTCCGACAGCTAAGCCGTTAATAGTTTCAGTTTCGTCAAAGCCACCAAACTACATTGACAAAAACTGTAATTTTAGGTGGCTGAGCACAGGAGCTGCTGGTCTGCTGCTGCCTCGATCGGTTAGTCAGTTTGTTATTGTGTGAATTTTGAATTTAAAGGGGTTGGTTTGGATTCACCCCAGTCACACAATAAGACAAACAAACAAACAGATCAAGGCAGCTCCTGTTCAGTGATGTTAAATCACAGTTTTTCTCATTGGAGTCTGTTTGAAGAGAGCGATATATTGACCTCAGTTCCCTGTCAGAAATCACTATCTTAGCACATACTTAAACTGATTAAGAATTTTTTTTAGCAGGCTAAAATATGTTGTGTCGCTGCCCTGGTTCACAGCACTACATCGCTTAGTTTTAGTGGCGGTACTCCTCCCTGCTTCTCCAAACTGGGGACTACCGACTGACATCGACTGTAGGTGATACACTAACTATGGATAAGTAGCCTATACAACCTCACTTAAAAAGATCCGAACTATTCCTTTAATGTTTCCAGCAGCCACTATAACAGCTTCTGTGTCAACTCAAAATGTCAGCAGGACAATTTGTCACTCACTTGGTCAGGGCAAAACTAAAGAGGCTAATCTCCTTCCCAACAACAAATCAGGAAACATGAACATAATGTTCAGATGAGTCATTCCTGCTCTTCATACTGGCCTCTCTGTTGTGCTCCTAATGAAGTGATGACGGACATTTTTAGTACAGAAATTGTGTGCAGTGTTCATGGGGCACCTGAATTACCTGAAGAATTGCAAACCTGTCCTGTAAGCCAAGACAGTGCCCTGTTATCACAGCAGGATCTTTTCACCTAGAGCAGAAACTAGTAGTCAACTGACAGGAAAATAATTATTTTGATAATCAATAAACCACTTGGGTCCTTTTTCAAGCAAAAATGCCAAAACATTTCCCAGTTTTGCTTCTAAATTATGAGAACTTGCTCATTTTCTTTGTCGTATTTGATAGTAAACTGAATCTTTTTGGGTTTTGGACTGACTCCCTATTAGACTCAATGTATTTTAACATATTTCAAAATTTTAAAGTGATTCACAGATTGAATTTAAAGATTGTCCATTACATATGTATTTAACCTTAGTTATTTTTTTGAAAACTGTAGAACAGTCAATGGTATTCTCGGCCAAGTGTGTAAGACATACTCAAATCCTGCCTTTATGCATGGATGTATAAACTGTATTTGTGTACCTTCCTAATCTACAACAGTGTGCCTGTGTGTTTCCTCCATCAGAAAAAACCCACCACACAAGATCTGAATCATTTTACGGTGGATGAGTGGGAGCTCCCGAAAGAGGAGTTCACCCTGGAGGAGGAGCTGGGTAGCGGCTACTTCGCTGACGTCTACCGCGGACGCTGGAAGAACCACATTAACGTCGCCATCAAGATCATCAAAAGTGGTACGTTATCATCTCTCTCAGCTTTCTGTGTTAACTTATCAATTTACAGTAAACGGTACTAACACAAATGCAGTGGAGTGAAAAGTACAAGGTTTCAGGTATTTCAAACACAGGTAAACCTGCTAAAAATAGACTATAGACTCTTTTTCCATTGCCAGTAGAGCCAAGGTGTTATAGACTTGCAGATGAACCAATAATTATTAGTTAAAGCCCTAATTGCAAGCTCTTAATGTTTTGAGTTTTTGCACGAGGCATCTGCATTGTCTACAACATGTTAGACCACGTTTAAGTGAAACTGGATGACAGACAGAATAAGAATGTAGACATTCATCCAGCATAGTAATCCCCACTGATAGACCTCTTTGCTGTCATACATAACTGGCTTTACAGGCAGTGTTGTTATGTGTGGAATTACAGTGACACACGATTGCATTGTTAATAAAAAAACTGCCTCTGTGTTGTGCAACTATCAGAAAAACTCTTTTCTATTTGAGTAAATATATCTTTTTTTTGAGCATATAGTATGTGCTAATGTTAATATCTATCTTTCTGATGTTTAAATAGTCACAATGTAGTTTTCATCCAGGACAAGTGGAAGTTTCAAGCTGAGACTGAACCATGGATGTTGTGATAATTTTTTGTGCATTAAATCTGGCAGACACTTTTCAAATGACGCTACATTTGAACCGTGAAGTGGTTGCCCTCAACTAATTTTAGAATCCAGGTCAGATATCTGCAACATGCAGTTTGTGGTCACGACACCTGATTGCTTGCCTGAACAACTTTTAGACTGTCGGCTGGATTTCTGCCATGCCAGAAATTTTGGTTGGCAGTCTGCAGCATGACACAAGACAAGAATTTATCAATCCCACACTGAGGAAATTCATTAACAGCAGCACAAGAGTCAGAAGCAAAAGAAAAAAGAAAGAAAAGATAAAATGAGACAAGATGAAAATACAAATAAGATCAGAATAAAATATGAAATCTGTACAGCGTCCACTTACAGAGATACAGTATATCCATATCTTGATAGATATAAAGGACAAGTATGAGTAGTCCAATATTTGTTTTCATCCAGAACAACTGGATCAATTGTGTGTAACAAACACTTGTAAACGTACAGCGGGAGTGGTCAGGTGAGCCATTTTAGAAGCACGAAGCAAAGCCACAAAATGAACATGTCAAGAAGCTCCCTTATCTGATTAACCTCTCGATGACTCACTGTACAGTAATAATGTAAAACTCTTCCAAACAGGAAGTAAATGGTTTATGTATGTCATCATTTCCAGGAATCATTGTTCAAAGGCTACCTTTAGACTGAGACTCGGGACAGTTTATTATGAATGACTCTAGATATAGTTTACACTTCACTTCAAAATAAAAGCTCTGTGCCAGAAATTCACTGTACTTTAAAATAAAGTGTGTTTTGTACAAATCTGACATGTTTACAAGTCACTTGTGGTCCATTCAGAATGGACCTGCAACCTTTTTTTAGACCATGACCCACCAGTTGGGAAACACTGGTTTATGACCATTTCGTCATAATAAAACAGGGTTTATTTATTGTTCTATTAGTCTGTAAAGTCATATTTGTGTCATAAGCCTAGTTATTAGCTTTGCGGTCCTTGAGACAAAAATGGTAGAAAAGGAGATACTGCTTTAAGAATTGATTAAACAATTGAACACTGACCCTATACAGTGTCACAAAATTGTTTGCTCTGTCCAACCAACAACAACAAAAACAACCTCTTTATATTTTTGGGTCTTGTCTTGTTTGCTTCCTGTAGCTGCTCAGTCAGCAGCAGTTGTAGTAGGCTGCATTAGGTATGTTAGCCTCACCCTCTGCACTTTCGCTGGTGGTTTCTGAGGTGGACCACACACCTGTCAGAGTCTCTTCTTCGAAAAGTTATAAAACAATCCGTTGTGGCTCACAAGAATGTCCATACAGTACACTTAATGTATACTGACTAGTTTACCTTGACATTATGAACAGACTAAGTGCTGCAAAGGATTCATGGGGAACAGTTAGCCTCTAATTACTATTGTGTACTGAAAATTAAATGCTTTTTGTTGTTGTTGTTGTTGTTGTAAATAGGCAAATTTATCTTCGCTAATAATGTGTTGGATTCATCTTAATGTGTTCTTTCAGATAGGACTGGGCAGTATGACAAAATTATCATATCACGTTTTTTTTAAAAGAAATCATATCAGTTTCACGGTATTTGACGGTATTTTGCTCGGGTTCGGCCCACTTGACATGCTGCTGTGTTGTCCTATGGCCTATTGGCCAAGTGCTGGAATTTGTTATTTAGGTGACAACGCCTGAACGCAACACAGGTTCCGCTTCATTAGTGCCCTGCTTGGTTATAATTGTCCCGGATTCGGGTCAGCTTTGGTCAGGAAAATGCAGCCTGAGCTGTGCTCTAGTATGCTCACCTGTGTGTGTGTGTGTGTGTGTGTGTGTGTGTGTGTGTACACCGGGACGAAACTCTGCCATGTGCGATACAGAGAGCAGAGAATTGTAAACGTGTGACCATGTAGAGACAGAAATGAGAATGTAAATAAGATAAATAACATGAGGCTATTTAGTTTGTTTAATAAAAGGACAAGGTATGTTCTATAGGCCTGGATGTGAAGCGTCCGTAGCGCCAAATAAAATAACGGTAGTTTCTTAAGAGCTAAGACGGGAAAAATAAATAAATAAATCAGCAGCGGTGGTCATATTTCAGCAGCGTTGGTGCCGGCTAGTTGCATATAGGTGAAACACTGCTCTTTTTGGTATGAGTTCTTCTGGGTCATCGTGTTCTTCTTCAGCAATGTGTACAGTTGCTTTGCTTTCAGGACTCTCTCCGGCAGCCAGTCTCGCCTCTAAACTTTTCTCTGTGCTCTTACACTCGCCGGCTCTAGCACGCCTGTGGTGTGCAGCGGTGAAATGGGTCCCCACTGAAACTCGTTGTTTGGCTATTCACCAGTATTGCGGTATATGAAAAATTCATAACAAAAGGAAAATAAATACCGGTTTTCGGTACAAACCGGTATACCGCACAGCCCTACTTTCAGACACATTTTAGTTTTTAAAAACAACAACAACAAAAAGACTTAAATTAAAACTTAAATTATCCAACAGTAATTTGGCGCCTCCCTGCAGTAACTCTGAGGACCTCCTAGGGGTCATGGACCCCCTGTTGAAGACCCAAGGTGTTTATAATATAACATATTCAGTATATTATGCATATATTAAACACATATAACACATGTACACTAAATGTACACAATAATAATAATAATAATAATAACGGAATAATATAATAAGCCTCTCTAGTCCTCCGACCACTCAGAGCGCTTGAACTTTACATATCACACTACCATACAAGTTGCACTTACACACCGGTGCACCAGCCATCGGGAGCAATTTGGGGTTCTGTATCTTGCTCAAGGATACTTCAACGTGCCAACTGTATTGACATGTGGGATTGAACCGCCAATCTTCCAATTAGTGGAATACATGCTCTACCACCTGAGCCTCAGCTGTCACACATTATGTTCTTCTTTCTTGTTAAAAAGTCTGACAAGTCTAAAAAGTTTGAGAAGCTCCATGGTCCAATTTTCCACACGGCTGAACACAACGGACACCATGTTCTCTGCATCCTCTGAGCATCTGCAGCTCCATATGTTTCTTCTCTTTCTTCATGTTTTTCATTCTTAGTAGAAGCACAAAGTAACATGGCTTTTCTCTCATTTTGTCAACATTGTCGTTTCTTATTTGAATAAACTTTACCAACAAATCCAAAGATATTTCCAAGTTTGCACAATGCATTGTATAATCACTACTCATGATTAGCATGATTCAATTAAAAACAGATAAAGAAACAGTTGCAATAAAATGGTGCCACATGAACATCTCTGTTCTAAAATGGTCCACTTGTTTACGAAAGAAAGAAAATCCCAGTGTGTCATGTTTGTTAAACAACCAGATTTCATTGTGGTTTCCTTCTGTTTGTTTCTTACTCTTCTGTTCCTCTTTTATGTCTGTTCCTCTATTTCATCTATCTTATTTTTCTCCATCCTTGTAATTCTCTCTCTTTGTCTCTCCAGACTCGGAGTTGAACCACCGTGAGTTTCAGAGGGAAGTTCAGATCCTAAAGAGTCTCCGCCACCGTCACCTCATCTCTCTGTTTGCTGTCTGCACGGCCTCTGCGCCTTACTACATCATCACCGAGCTGATGGAGAAAGGCAGCCTGCTCAGCTTCCTCAGAAGTAAACCTCAGTTTACCCTCCTTCTTCTTCTTCCATCTTATATGACAAACAGAGTTTTGTGCCCCAGGATTAGGTCACGGGGTTAAAGCTTGTGCATGGTTACTTTTTCCCGGCTGTGGTGTGATCAGTCTCTCCGTTTTGAAGATCATAACTTCAAAGCTTGGGGTCTGATTCTCAGTGCTGATTGTTTTTTCTGTAATGATTTTTCCTGTTTCAGGTCAAGAGGGGCAACGTCAAGATGTTGCGTCACTCATTGACATGGGTGCCCAGGTGGCTGATGGGATGTCATATCTGGAGGAGAAGAACAGCATCCACAGAGATTTGGCGGCACGAAATGTCCTGGTGGGGGAGGACTACATCTGTAAGGTGGCCGACTTTGGACTGGCCAGAGTGATAAAGGTAAGGGAGGAAGGAAGACATATGAGGAGTCTTCTTCAAAGTCAAATCAAGATTTTTAAGACAGATTTCTCATCCAGGAGCCGTTCTACATCACAGAAGATAAGAAGATTCCCTATAAGTGGTGCGCTCCTGAGGCCATCAGCCATGGGAAGTTCTCCAACAAGTCAGACGTCTGGTCTTTCGGTGTCTTGCTCTATGAGATTATCACATATGGAGGTGTTCCATACCCAGGTTGGTGAAGTGACATGATTTTTGGGCTCACACGTGTTAAAATTATAATTAATAAATAAATTTGGCACTTTCAATCAATTACAATCCATTTCTTTCCTGCAAGAAAGCTTTCCATTCCTTCTCACTCGACAACGCCCCATGTGATGTCCTCAGTTGGGACAAGTTGGGGCAGTCTGGTTCAGTTCAGTTTGAAACACATTAGAACACTTATTTTTGCTTTTCCGTTGTCAAAAGTGATGGATCGACCAACAGAATCGTTCCATATGTTTGTTACCCCTCAATTGAGGTACCCAGAACACTGATCCAATAAAAGACGGTGATGCTAGAAACACTGCAGTCCTGTTCCTGCAGTGGCAGGTTTACATACGTAAGTCAAATAAATAAAATTATTAAAATTAATTTTAATAAATTAAAATTAAAGAAGCAAACAGTATTTATTGTGGTCCAAGTGGACTTTCTTTTTTAACGGACAAGAAGTTTGGAATATAAAATGTCTAAAAGTTTATATAGACTGTAATAAGTCATGCCCACTTAAAGCAGTCATCACCAAAGTTTCAGTCATGATGGTGCAAACCACTTTTTTTTTTTTTTAAATTTGAGATGTAAACTTTTGGGATTTGTGGAATCCTCTAGTGGCAGAATATCCCAAAACTGCTGCGTGAAGGTTGGACAAAGCATCTGAACATGGGCACCACGTTTGGTTACTATTGCTTGCGCCATTTTTGATTTATGAGTGTTTATATAAAATGGAACTGAAAGACAAATATTTAATGTATTATTCCCAAATGGATCGACAAATCAAAATTTTCTTGATAACTTTAGACCAGCAATGTCTGTAGGCGATCCTGCGAAAGTTTCAGGACAGTTGGACCAACAGTCAAGTTTGCATTAATATGATTTAGACAAAAATTATGGAAAAGTAGCAAAATTTGACGTTGACAAAAAAGAAGAAGAAAGAAAAACAATTATAACCCGGTCACATTTCGTCCACTCCAGTCAAACAAGAAAATACTGTCCAGGGAAACACAAAGAGGGAACTTTAAATTAAAAAGACTTTGACTTTGGAAGATATCCACTTAATTTGACTGACCAAGACAGATGATGCGTAATATAAGATTCAGATAATCATCCACATCCATTTTTACACAGAGGGATTACTGTGGATTTTGAGGCAGAGTACAAGGGAATCTTTTAAGGGCCAGTATAAATAAGAAAATTATAGCAAGCACAACCTGTGTCAATTTACATCTGAGTATCTGAGTATTGTTTTAAGAAACTGCAGAGTTTGGTCTGATGCAGTGGATCTTCCACTGATGCAAACATAGCATCATCTCTGTCACATGTGATGTTAGAAGAGTTAATCCTGCAGCACTCATAAGGCGACTTATAAGACTAACATGCTGCTCATTTCAACTTCCAAAGTGCTTTAATATAAATAACAGCACTTGAGGTTTCACAAGACGATGAAATAAAGAAACAATTTCCGTGTGAAGTTGCACTATTTTGATTGATGTGTTTCGGGAACAGAAAGTCAACCACTGTGCTTAGCAAATATATTTATACATTGTGTGGTCTGTGGTTTAGCAGAGAGGTGCACAGTTGCTGCGTAAAAGCAATGATAAAGGACAGACTGTATCTATGAGTTTTAAGGGCCAGTGTAGAGATGCACGATCCAGCTTTTTCCAGTTTTGAGTATCAGCCAATACCCGATACCATGGTTGACCTAAAAAGCTATATACGTTTACATGTAGAACAGAAAAGACTAGAGGCATCAGGCATCGATGACTACACAGTTCTTTCCTAAGATAAAATGAAACAAGATGAAACAGATTAATGCAATGATGAACTATTTATTTTTAGAAAAAATAAACAATTGTGCAACAGCAGTTGAAATAGTGTGAAATACCTCCATACAGCAGATTCTCTCCTTCGCTCCATGAAGTATGACGTAGCCCGCATCGCAATAGGGTATAGGTTGCATTTCTGATCCATCTATCTTGATGATATCGGATCAGTGCATCCCTAGGCCAGTGTGTAAGATTTAGGCGAATTCAATGGTATCTCGCAGTGAGGATTGCAGATTTCAACCAGCTGAAACTCCTCCTGGTTAGAATTCCTTCAGTATTCACTGCTCAGGAGTTTTTTACTGGGAGCTGATTTATCCGCAAAGGTCTCTTCTTCTCCAAAACAAACGGACAAGGACATTAAAACCGGTAACAAACACTGAATGAAACAGTTTCACGTTACAAATCAATGTTTCTCCTACTCTGTTTGGCATGTTGGAGATGGCCAACTTGCCCAGCACCTGCAACTGTGTGCTCACCTATTTTCTCCGATAGCATAATGTTATTGTTGTCGAATGAAGCGGTTTCATGTTACAGACCGTTAGCAAAGCACCTGTTAGCATGTGCTACAGTTTCAAGATTAGTGTCCCCAATTCAGTATATGACCAAATGTCTCCCCATCTGACCTTGGACCTTTGACTACCACATTCTCATCAGTTCCTTTGAATGTCTAGGTGCGCGTTGGTGCCAAAGTTGAAGAAAGTCGCTAAAGGCATTCTTGAGATATTGCGTTCACGAGAATGACACGGATGCAAGGTCATGGTGACTTTGACCTTTGACCACCAAAATCTTATCAGTTAATCCTTGAAACATGTATCTACAAGTATTTCATCAGAAAGAAATATTTAACCTCTCATCACTGTTTCTGCTCTCCCTCAGCCTTTAACACCCAGGAAGTGTACCAGCAGGTTAGCAACGGCTACAGGATGCCAGCTCCGACCAAATGTCCCGACTTTCTCTACAAAATCATGATGAAATGCTGGAGCTTCGAGCCCGCCGACAGGCCAGCCTTCAAGGACCTCCGGCTCAAACTGGACAGCGCCTCCTACGAGTTGGATCCTGACTTTTCTGACATGGCGCAGCGATCGTGATCAGTTTTTCACTGAAGACTCTTTTTTAACAAACTGATTTTACAGACTTTTGCATGGAAAAACTTTGCAGTCGGCAAACCTGCAAAGTCTGATGTATTTTGTTCCGTCCGCTAGGGCTGCAACTATCAACTGTTTTTATTATCAATTACTCTAATAAATTTTTTTGGAGCTGTAACCTTTTGAAACAAACTGGCAACAATATCTATAATCGATAAGCCATTTTAGCTGGGGTTTTTTTTGGGGGGTAAACTCCAATAATTTCCTGGTTCCAGCTTGTACAATGTCAGAATTTGCAGGTTTATTAAGTCTTCTGTGAAAATAAATTAAAATATCTTTGGTCCATATCCTTTTGGTTCACTTTTAAGACAAAAAGACATTTAGATATTTCATTTGAGCTCTAAACAAACTGTTAAGGACAGACCAAACAATGAATCAGTTAAGTGCACAGTATGTAATTTCTCCCACTGCCGGTGTCTCGATCAAAACATTAACAAAGATGGACTTTGATGACACCCTGAAGTAGCATGGGATTATGGGAGCTCTTTTCGGCAGTGTTAAATAACCATTCAGAAATGTTTCTAAATCTATATAAATAACCACCAGTGCCAATGAAAATTTATCTGATGTTTTATTTGTGTTATGTTTAGTCACCTTTAGTCCTCCATGTTAGTGAAACTGTTAACTTGCTAACTTATCATTAGTATTAAAAGAGCTGACAACCTATACACTGAAGGCTACAGCTACTATAGCTAGCAAACCAGCTAGCAAACTGAATAATGGGGAGGCCCAGTACTGTTATCTGTGCTCAGAACTGGTCACAAAATAACAACAAACTAGCCGATCCAGGAAGCTCCCGTCCTTTGTAAGATATTTATTTTTTTAGTTTTAGTAATTTAGTAATCTTTATTTCGAACATGCAAACAAATGAATAAATAAATAGCAGAAGAAAACAAAACAAAAACAGTATTTGTAACAAGAGCAAGTGTAAAGATACTGAATTAGAAAAATAATGTATAAATAAATAAGTAATAATAATACAAAAGCAAACAATTTATAATACAAACAAAAAAAGAAACAGAGACACACAAAGCAGTCTTGCGTTTACATGTCCGAAAAGGAGTGGGCTGAAGTAAAAACGTATTTAATCCCACCCCTCTTCCTAAATCAATAGACATTGCTAATCTAGCTTCCTTATACTAAATATTTAATTCAGATATTGAAAAACAAAACAAAATCAAAACAGATAGACAGTAACTCAGAAAAGAACAAATAAAATACACAACACTCAGCTGTGATCAATCCCCTTCATCCCTGTACCTCGTGAAAATCAAATTTTTGTACATCTTCTTAAAACACTTTATACTTAGACATCCCTTAATCTCCTCACTCAAACTGTTCCACCGCTTCACCCCACAAACAGAAATACAAAAACTCTTCTTTGTTGTGCGCACCCTATAATTTTTAAAATTAAATAAACCTCTTTATTTATAACTCCCTTCTCTTTCAGTGATCAGTTTTGAATATTATGTGGTAGTTGATTATTTTTTGCTTTGAATAATATTTGTACCGTTTGAAAGTCCACCAGATCTGCGAATTTGATCATTTCTGACTGTACAAATAATGATCCCGGTAACCAGCCTTGTGAATAATCCTTATTGCTCTTTTCTGGAGGATGAATAATGAATGTATTGTATTTTTCTAATTATTGCCCCATACCTCTGCACAGTAACTTAAATAAGGTGAAACCAGTGAACAGTAAAGAATCCGTAGTGAATTGTGATCTAGAAACTGTTTGGCTTTGTTTAATATTGCTATACTTCTTGATACTTGGAATGTATGGTTCTTATATGTAGTTGAGTTTTTCATCAATAGTTCCAAGAAATTTGATTTCCTTATTTCTTTCTATAATAACCCCATTTATTTGAATAATTATTTGTGTTTGTCTCGTTGTTACCAAATAATATGATAATTTGTTACTGTTGAACCATATTTTTAATTTACTTATTTCTGTTGTGATGTCCTGCAATAGTTCCATTAAAATATCTCCAGAAAAAAGGATATTTGTGTCGCCAGCAAACAAGACAAATTTCATTACTTTGGATACATTACACATGTCATTGATATAGAGTTTAAAAAACTTTGGTCCTAAGACTGACCCCTGGGGGACACCACAAGTTATGTCCAAGCATGAAGAGGAACAATCTCCCAGCTTAACTGTCTCCTGTTACTTAAGTAGCTTTTAACCCAGTTTAAAACTATACCCCTGATGCCATACCGTTCCAGTTTTTTTATTAATATGTCGTGATTGTGTCAAATGCGGGAGAAGTGAGACAGGTCTGTAGTTTGTGAAGTGGTGTTTGTTCCTGGGTTTATACAGAGGAATGACTTTTGCTGTTTTCATTCTGTCTGGAAATGTACCGGTTACAAATGATAAGTTACATACATATGTGAGTGGTTTCGATATTCCATCAATAACTTTTTTCAGTATCATCATATCAGTGTCATCACAGTCAGCAGATTTTTTGTTCTCACATTTCCTAACAATATCAACAATGTCTTTTTCCTCCACAGCTGTGAGGAACATTGAAGAAGGATTGTTTTCTATCAAATTGCCCAGTTTTTCAACAGATGTTCCTGGATCAGGGATTTGTTCTGCTAAAACCGCTCCTACATTTACAAAGTATTGGTTGGAGCTATTAACCACTACATCCATATTATATTCATCTTTGTCCTTATTAAGAAAGTACTTTGGGCCATTTTTATGCCTTGACCCATTGTTAATAATAATACTATTCAGAGTGCTCTAAATTCCTTTGATATTGTTTCTGTTTTCATCTAATAATTTCTTAAAATATTCTTTCTTAGTAGCCCTTATAATGTGAGTTAGTTTTTTATTTTTTTTATATCTATCCTCTGCCTCTTTAGTTTTCTGCCTTATGAACTCTCTATACAGTGTATTTTTCTTTTTACAGGCATTTCGTAAACCCCTAGTAATCCATGGACATAATCTATATTTGATTTTTTTTTTTACTGTATTGAATAATAGGGCAATTTTTATTATATAATGATGTAAATATTCTCAAGAATTCATCATATGCACTGTTTATGTCTTTAAGTCAGTATATCTCATCCCAGTTTTGTGCCAACAAGTCATTTTTAAAAGTGTTGATTGATTCCTCTGAAAAGTTTTGTATTTTCTGGCCCATTGTTCCCAATGATTTTTTCATAAACTGTGAAAACTGGTAAATGATCACTGATATCATTTATCAATAGCCCACTTACTGAATTGTCCCTAATGCTGTTAGTGAATATATTGTCTATGAGGGTGACTCTGTGTGAGGTATTTCTACTGGGTCTAGCAATATTCGGGAATACGGACATACTGTACAATGTGTTAATGAAACTGTCTGTCTTTTTGAAAATATTTCCTCCATCCAGTCATTGAAGACCTCAATACTAGAGTCCGGAGCTCTATATATACAACTAACAATTTTCCACTGTCAATTACTGTTGTCATGCTTTCCATCACATTAAATTTCAAGGCCCTATCCACATATATGGCCACTCCCCCTCCACTTTTGTTTTGTCTATTTATGTAATTGAATTCATAGTCCTCCAGTTCAAAGTTCGTGCCTTTAACGTTATTTATCCAAGTTTCAGATATTGCAATGATGCTGAACGGCTGTGAGAACTGGTGTAGATATTCCTTGATGAGATTGAAATTTGCATACATGCTTCGGACTGTACTGTTCATCAGTGTAATAGTTGCAGTTGTTGTTAATGGCAGAGAAGAAATTATTGTAAAATTATTGTAAATGAGAGTGTTGAATCTAGCACTTATTGTTGTGAGAAATCTTAATTTTTGTCATTCCCATGTTCTCCTTCCACTGTAATACCACAGCTAACCAACAGAGGCTGGTAGAGAGCTGAGGTGACAAAAAACAAAATGTAAAGTTTGTATATAAATACAGTTTATCTTTATGGATTATGAAATACAGTTGACATTTGATGCCTTTCATTTTGCATTTCTAGAGTTATGTGTTTTTGCGGACGTGTGAAGAATTGTTATTATGTCATGTTTCTCAAAATCTTTTCAAAGTCTTCTCGTGTATAGTAGACATTACTTTTTAATAAACTTGCCTCTAAGGTGTCTGCAATGTTAATATTTGGCCAACAGGGGGCAGCACAGTCACAGTATCTGAAGCTCTTCTTCCTTTCTTTTTATTGTACAAATAAGTCTCAGTTCAGTGTCTCTCCTCCAGCACATACCCTTCCAGTGTTTCATCAGTTTCTCTCAGACATAGACACAGTCGCTGTTCACTGGAAATGATGCCGCAAAACTGAAGAGTCATCACATGAATCATGCATTGGCATCTCTCAGGTACTTTCTGCATCAGTGCCACGGATCAATGTGGAGTAAACATGATCAGTAGTCTTTCAAACAGAGACTGATTGTTTCTTTTGTTTTATAGAAATATTTTTAGACTCCCGAGGAAGTAAATTCATCCAGTTTAGAGGGGCGTGTGCCTACATTTGTGCAATATGATGTTATCTCCTTCTTCCCTTATCTGTTGATCATCTGATGAAACACTTGGTAAGACCGTTTTCAGTGTCACATCCGTAACTGATTCACTGCAGCACGTGACAAACATCTCGTAGTCCCAGTGTCATCTGGTGTCTTATCGAAGCGCCGGCCTTCCCCAAACTACAACTGTGACAATGCTGAGTGAAACTGTCTGACTTGATGTAAACACATTATGACTCACTGAATATTATGTGCAGTCGTCTGTGGAGGACTATTTTTGTATTCTGCCTGTTTTTATGTCATTTAATGTCCAATGATGTCATGAATCTGTACATAATGTCATAATAATGAATAAGTAACTTTAACTGTTTGTTTCTCATTGATTTTAAAGACATGTTCAGTGTACGTGTGTATTTATGTGTGTGTGTTAAGGAAAGTGTCTCGCAGCCATAAATACACTCTTATCATTGTGTGTGTGTGTGTGTGTGTATCAGTTAACTGGGTCAGTAATGCCTAACATACATGTGAACCCTATATTTTACGACTGCCTCCCTGCTGTTCATGTTTAAATCTGCTCTGTTGGCCATATTTAAAATACAGGACTGACAAACTATTGATCACTTGTTACAAGAGATTAACAAGAAGAAAGAAAGAAAGAAAGAAAGAAAGAAAGAACAGAATGAAGGAAGTAAGGGAGGAAGGAAGGAAGGAAATAGAAGAAAGAGAAGACAGGCAGACAGAAAGAAAGAAAGAAAGAAAGAAAGAAAGAAAAAAAGAAAGGCAAAGCAAGTTTATTTGTAGAGCACAATTCGTACACAAAGTAATTCAAGGTGCTTTACAGAAGAAGAAAATGCATTAAAATCACAATACAAAATAAAAACATAAATAATCATTATAAAATGAACTTTAAAAGAGAAGAGTGCAGATAAGATCCTTTCAGTCATATGCACAGTGAAATAGAGCTGTTTTGAGCCTAGATTTGAACATTGTCAGAGTAGAAAGAAAGAAAGAAAGAAAAGATGGAATGACAGAAAGGAAAGACAAAAGGGAAAGAAAGAAGGGAAGAAGAAAATGAAGAAAAAAGATAAAATATGGAAGGAACGAAAGAAGGAAAGGGGAGATGAGGGAAAGAAGGAAATCAATATCATATTAAGTTTGTAATAGATTAATCTGTCACTTCCTTATTTTCACATTTTTTCCTAATGTTTTAAAAATGTCCAAAAACAAAGGAAAATAATCGTCATAAGTTTCAGACTCCACAGTGACGGAGGAAACTCAGAGAGATTCAGTTTACAGAGATTTAACACAGACAAACAACAAATCTGAACATTTAACAAGCTCAACACTGAAAACTTAAATTACTCTCAGATTAATAAATAAAATATAAATGATTCATCTGTGGCTCATTTCAGCCTTAAACTTGGTTTTTCTGGTTTCTTTTCCTCCTTGTCATACACACTAGTCTGATTTTTCTCAACACACATACACACTCTTTGTCCTGCAAAATGTCACCTCTGTGCACCAGTGATGATGCAGCATTTTTAGAAAGTACACCCATGCGCAAAACACCCCGCACACACATGACACCACATGTAGGCGGCCACACAAGTGTCACTTACATACAGTGTGTACAGTAGGTCACTGAGGTCTGTTGGGTCGGTGCCAGGACTCGCTGCTGTAACAAAACTATGTGTGTGTGTGTTTGTGTGTATGCTATATGTGACTCCTGCAGAGTTATGCTGCCCTGTTAACCCACTTCAGCCATATGAATGGAGGTCGGTCAGAGATAGAGCCAGACTCTCAGTTCACTCTGAGGCGACCCAGTAACCTCAGAAACAGCTCAAAGCCTTTTGGTGTTGAAAGGATGGTTACCACGTTTTAAACAGCCGCACAGGTCATAGCGACACCTTACACAGTGTTCAGTTCCACACCTGTGTGAGGTTCACTGAAAAGCAGGAAACAATAGAAACAATATTCCTGCTGCCTCCGTTATCTAACTGCTGAAACTAAAGTTAAAGCATCGCGGATACAGCCGCTGCCATCTTGCACTGGTGACTTGGTGACAACACGGCTGATGGCGAGCACCAACTGCTGCACCACAGCTGTCAAATCTTCCTTTTACAGCATCAAATATCTAATTAAAACCAAGCCTATCAGAGACATGAACACTTGGGCTTACATCAGCCTGACAAGAACTACCTAAAATGACCAAAAGCATCTTTGAGAAAAATGTATTTGTCGAGAACTTTGAGTTTTTAGTTTGGCCCATGTACCATCTGCTAACCTGGAGAGGGCGGGGTTTATGAGCTGTACTGCAGCCAGCCACTAGGGAGCAATCGAGGTAATTTGGCTTCACTTTTAGGAAGCTGTCATGTCGTCCATCTCTGTGGTGGGAGCTATGGAGCTTGAGCTGCGAGGGAATTAGCCTAGCGTACCCTAAAGACTTAAAGTGAGGAAAACTGCCTCCCTGGCTCTGTCCAAAAATACCATGGATGTATAAAGAGACCTGGACACAGCACTGGCAGCTGGGCTCACATGAAGCCAAAATCACTCTGTGTCCACAGTATGAAATTGCTCAGATGGTCAACGCTACTTCCACGTCACTGGGCCCCTCGAGCAGGCGCACTAAAGACTTACGGTGGCCGAGCGGTCGACTTCCACGAGCCAAGCAGCTGACTTCTGGTTTAGCGCTCCGTTAACTTAAATGGGGACAAAATAATTTAATCTTGCAGCTCTTCTGGACTTTCCAGCTGTTGACTGACCAAATGGATTACATCTTGATAGGGAGACAAAAAATTTTGAGAGGGTTGAGACGCCTTAAAAAAATGTATCCACTGATTTATAGACGTCTCTTACCCAGTATAAGTCTATGGGAAAAAGTCTTTTTGGGTCCGATGGCGTCACAGTACCACTGTTTGGCCACTGTGAAAATTGGCTTTAGAGCCCGGTGCACCGCCTGGTGGCCTGAAAAATACCAACATGCTACATGAAGACACTGAACATGGTAAACATTACACCTGCTTAGCATCAACATTTTAGCATCGTCATTTTAGGCATGCTGATGTCAGCATTTGCACTTCCATCGCTGTGGATTTGACATCATGTGGTTGTGTCACATTACAAGTAATGCAAAATACACTTTGAAATTTGATTTGAGTGCCCAGAGCGTCGAGACTGAGACACATCTGGAGAAGTCTGACTGAAATCACATTTATACCTCCAGATGAGGATGGATCTGATTTGCAAAAATCACATCATTTAGTAGATGTTTGCTGTCTATACTTTCTAAAATCAATCTGGATACAATCTGGACATACCAAACAACTGATTTGGGTAAATGTCACCAGCCTCAAGATCAGCTAATAGCAAAATTTAATTGCAACAACCAGGACTTAGCCAATAGAGGGCAGTCACTAAGCATACAGAACCTCCAAACAACAAACCAGCTAAATATAGAGCTACTGGCAGCTCATGTATTTTAGTGTCTCCACTTGTAATGTAACACACAAAAGCTGTAACTTCTTAAATTATACAATCATCACCTCAAGTGTCTCTTGTTCTGTCTTTAAACTGATCATATCAGAAAACTGAAAGCTGTCAGGGAAAGTCCCAGTAAACACAAAGTGTGACCTACATTAAATTTGTGATCATGAGCTCAGGGTGTGTCTGGCTTTCAAACAGGAAAACAGCCAACACTGTGTTTTGATATCACCCGGGTTCAGGCTGCTTTGAACCTGTTCACCCTGAGACAGACGGCAGGAACCACAGTAGAGTGCCATTTAAAGTAAACATACAGACACGGCTGAGTGTACAGTATGTGAGAGCAAGTAATGTCAGTTTAATACGGTCCAACTCTTTATTTCAAAACTAATCCTAACTGATAACTATAAAGTCATTCTATAACCTTGAGATTTCTATTTCTACATTGATTTACTGACATTATCTGCAGTTGACAGTTGAACAGTGAAAGTCCCACTGAGTCTATATATATATGTGTGTGTGAGGTTCAAATGTTTGAGTCCACAAATTTCTTAAGTGGAACATGTTCATCGGTTTTTGACTTTGATTATCTACACTGATATCAATGTCTACTAATTCCTAAACACACCAAATGGACACATGGCAACATCCTTTTTTATTTCAGTCACCTCCTCAAAGCGTTTCTGTAATTTAACCCACTTGAATGCCAGTAAACTGTGTTCTCACATTCCCTTGAATTCTGGCAAACAAAAGATAAACATTAGTTTCAGAAGAAAAAAAAATTGCTTTGAGTTTGACTGACATACAGAGTTCCAACAAATGTTCATGTACAAAATTTCCAAACTTTTCCATGGCTCTTTAAGGACCCATAAAAAAGATTTTTGTTCTTGCAACATTTGCCCTGTGTTTATCAAACATGTCAAAGTCAAACTCTGGTCAAACATATTTCCAGCTAGCTGGCATACAGGAAGGGAGAGACAAACCACAGGTGAAAATTACGAAAAGTACCTGACGGTAAACAAAACAATGTCACACATCAATGCATTTCAAAGCTACGTTAAGTCGACAGCCACATAAAATGAACTTGCCGATGTGTTACACGATGTAGACGGTTATCCACTGAAGATTGTGTTGACAATTTCATTATACACAAGAAAATTCCATGACTCTACCACGACTTTGAATGATTTTGACTTTCCCAGGTTTTCCATGACTGTGGGAATCCTGAACATAACTTGGCACAGGTCTTTTATCATTTTCTAATGCTGTTTTTGCTGTTAAAAATATATATATATTTACTGTTGCCAGTGACAGTAAACTATTAGTTGGCTCAGATTAGATGTCGAGCAGATTTTGACCATCGGCCGATATAGTGAAGATAGTTTGGAGCAGGAAAAAGCCCATTAATTGGCCGACATCACCCTCATCTGCGTCAGACTGTTTTGTGTGCCTACAGTGGAAAAGAATTCTCCTCCTTCAACACAAACACTAACCTTTCTGTGTCTCTATCTCAGACAGACTCATCAAATGACATCAAGCCTTCTTTTGTATTTCCTGAAATGGCTCAGAGTTCTCAGACTACAGTTACACTGGCAGAAATCTTTTTACACTCTGTCTCCTCCTCCCGTCTGCTGTTTTTCTGCTGCTCCAGCTTCCCGTCACCTTTATGCAGACTGACCTTTATACAGACTTAACTTCATACCAGATGATGTCGCAGAGAGGAAAAACAACGCAGCTTGGCACTCACGTGCAATGTGCAATCTCTGTTATTGTCATATGCTGTGAAATATGAGCGCAGCATGCAGCTGCAGCTCACACTTGCACTGTGTAATTTAGTGTCTTGTGTTTGCTGTTGACAGCACTGTAGACACATTTCCTGGTTTAGAGTGAAACGTTACAGCTCTGCAACCGAACAAAGCACAAAACTAAAATACTAATTTAAGCCTCAGGAATTGCAGAAATGAGTGTAGCAACGTCAACATCCACATTGCTGACTATTCAAACACACTGTGCAACGTAAAATGATTGAGCAGGAAGCGTATCAAATAAAAGGAATGGCAACAGTTTAAAGGAGACCTATTGTGCTCATTTTCATTTTCAAGTTTCCATGCTTAAATGTTCAAAAACACTTTATTTAACTCACACTGTCTGTGCTGGAACATCTGTATTCACTGTCTGTCTGACAAAGCTCCGTCTTAGCGCCTGTCTCTTCAGACTCCCCTCCAAAAAAAGCCTAGTCTGCTCTGATTAGTCAGCGTTACCGGCTTTTTTGTATCTTGGTGTCTCTGCACCGTCACTGCAGCCGGAAAATGACTGTAACTGAAAATAGTGGCACTTTTTAACTGTGAAATTAACCAATTAAATGTTCTTAACACAATTGAGACACATTTTAACCTCCGCCAAGGACGTTATGTTTTCGCCAGCATTTGTCTGCAAAATAACTCCAAAAGTTCTTAACGGATTTTGATGAAATTTTTAGAAAAGGTTGATAATGGGAACAGATGATAAAATTTTGGTGCTGATCGGTTATGGCGAAGTGGATAAAATAATAAAATGGCGGGAAATCCGAGCTGCCTGGCAGAGGTCTGCACTCTCCAAGTGCTCTAGTTAACATTGGTAACCAAGTTTTATGTTTCCCTGACATTAGCATGTAGCTTCATTTAGCAGTGTAGGCTACGTGTCAGTAACAAGCCTGGAGCAGATGACCTTATCAAGATATCTGGCACACTTTGATGTCATACTGTAGCCAGAGTTGAAAAAAATGTTGAAAACAGTATTCAAAATGATCTGAAGTCTGAGGTTTCTGCTCACAGGAATTACTTATACATACATTTACTTCATTATTTAAAAATTTGGCCATGTTAAATATAAACACGCTTCATTGTAACATGATATATAAGACAGAAAATACAGAAAAAAGTAATAGGTCCCTTAAAATCTCAATCTCAATAAGAAGTTTTGTAAGGTGCCTGTCTGTGGTTGACTGTTTAATCCTGCAGTTCACAAGCACTTCTCTGGGTTGATAATATTCAGGTATGTCAAAGCACATTAAGTAAATCTGAAGTGTAAACTGATTAGCTGAAAATAACTTTTTCTTAGTTCAAGAACAGCCAACATCTAAAATTTTTAACATCATAAAACTCCAATAAGCTGTAAGTATATTTTTGTCCAGTTTCACAGTGTATTCAGGAATTGTATTTAAAGTAAAGACAAATGACAAAGTGACATTTTAAATCACAGTGGTTGAATGCCGGGACCGTCACCAATAAAGTAGAGCAAAACTCTCAAAGACTGAAATCTTCTATCTATCTATCTATCTATCTATCTAGCCTTAAAAAGGCCACTTCCAACTTGAATATTTACCAAGTGTGTGGGACTTAAAGTTAAGTAAAGAGACACAAAGGACACAAAGGTCCTCTGAGGATGAAAATAGAAAAAGACACTTTCCAGGATGTAAAACAATGCAACTCTGTTTTTCAGACAGTCAAAACACGTGAGGAACAAACACCTGCTCTTCCTGTTTTCCAGCTCGTCACGTTTTTCATCTAACTGTCTCCTGAGGGATACAACATGTACGATCCTTTCTTTACTGTGCATGTAACTACAGCTGAATCACTCTCACCTTTAAACTTTGACAAGCCACCTCCTATAAAACCAGGAAAAAGAAGACACAGTAAAAAGACCACAACATTTATACAAATACAACAAATGTAGATCCTCAGAAACCTTCACAAAGCTGAATCAAAACCTGATCTGGAACATTTTCCTCTTTCAACATCCTGTCTCCATATGATGCAAACAGGTCAAACGTGTAAAAGAAAGTGTGAAAGACTATTTCATAACGTGTCATGACAGAGAGAGAAGTAAAGAGGTGCTCAGCAGTCTGCAGTATTTACAGTAAGCTTAAGTGTTTTTGGTGTCATGCCCACAGAAGCAAAAAGTGAAGGCTTTTTCTTCTTTAGAGTCGTAGCAAAAAACGAGAAGAAACAGAAGAAGACAGATCCAACTGTTGACATTACAGCTGTTTACCTACACGTTGCACCTCTTTTTTGAGGGAGGAAATAAACTGTTTCACTGTCAACATCCTTCTCTTATACTACGCAACAAGATCTAACTTGCTCCAGAGTTTGAAAATCAGATTAGTCAAACTTATCTGGAGGAGAAAACAAAAAGAAGAGTAGTAAAATTATTACCCAAACTGTCTGTTATAAACATTCATCACAGTGACCTACTGTACTTGTTGTTCGGGATGGGAATTGACAGACAGAATCAATGACATTGATGTTAATAAAATCGTATCAGTACAATTCTTTATAGATTTCATAATTAGTTCCTGATTAATTTTCTGTGTGTGGAAAAAAAGTAGGCCTATAGCCTCGATGCAAATGTTTCAGCATCAGTGTTACAGTTTTATTGTCCCCGAGTCTGAACACAGCATCGATGCAATGAGGGCTAACAGAGGCTGTTGGCAGGTCAGGTCGCCGATTCGGCCAGAAAGACTGAAAGGTACATTAGTGATGGCTGTTTTGTTTGTGTTTACATGATTTGGGCATTTAATAGAGATGTTTATTCATGTATTTATTAGATTGAAAGAGCTCAGAGAGCTTGTAGGATGCAGCAAACTCAACACTGATATACAGCAGGCGAAAGAAACAACACCGAGGCTGTGCGTTCTAAAGGCAGTTATAAGGTAGTATTTATATAGTTGGAAAGAGGTTATCTTAAGCATGGCTCCTGTGCATCACTGAGCTGGCTTTTAGGCCCACACAAAAACTCCTGAACACAGAAACAATGACAAACAGTTTAGCAGTCTTATGCCCTCTATACACTGTGCGATTTTAGCAATCTTATAAGACCATTGCATGACACACTGTGAGACGTGAATCTAATAAACTTTGGTACAACGTCAAGTTTGAAGTGTGCAGATTGTACGATAGCCGTTTACTTCTGAATCGCAGGTGACAACGTACGTCAATATGCAACGTCATCAGCGTGCACCGCATCAACGTACATCATCCATCTGCGCCACCAAAGGTAGCTCGCTCACCTGGAAGTTGCAGTTCCTCCGCAGCAACCAGCGTCTTCCATGCAGCATCTTTTTTCTCATGGTCATGATAGCAGCTGGAGGAAACATCAAATAAACAAGGTTTCTGCTGCCACGGCTCCACCAAACTTTCCTCTTTCTGGAAGTTCCACAGACATCTTTTGGTTCGCTTTACCGCCATGTCAAATGATAGTTTGTTCGGGTTTAGCGCCGCTGTCGCGGTGAATTAAGATAAAAATATTCACAAACGAAAAAACACTAATGGTTGGTGATGAGTAGTGTTTAACTTTTGATTGAACACTAAATTAAAACCCTCAGCGCACACTGCAGCACAATCAAACAGATGCGCAACTCAGAGCATCAGAAGTGTCTCTGACACCAGACTCAGAGCAGACCGGTGGAACTGGAAAATGCATATTTTACATCAATAATTTTTTTTTTTTTTTTTCCCCCACATTTGAATCCCGTGCCATCAAACGAAGCTTCGAAGCAAATTTTTTGGGTCAGCCCAGAAATCATAAATAATTATGTTTGTTTACTAATGATTAAACTAATAATTCTGTAACGTATGGTATTTTAACCATTTATTGTTGCACACACTAAAACATCTTATATACTGCATTTAGTTGTTATTGGTTAATAATCTAAAAGCACTATGTGGATGCTATTATAAAGCTGCAACTGGTGATCATAATACCTTGTTAAATGGTTAATAAACACTGTCAAGTACATCTATAAACATTAATTGGGTGGCTATAATAAATCTGCAGTGTTTATAGATGCACACACAGTATTTAATTATAATTATTAGTTTCAACTTTATAATAGCCTAATAATACGTGGCATGCCTGGGCATACACAGGCATGCTCAGGCATGCTGGGTGCCACTGTTTACAGAACATTATCATTCATCAGTGTGGATGCTCACATCGTCATCTTTATTGTTACTGTTCTTGGTGTGGACGGCCCTTTAGTCAGACTACACAATATCAACATGATAATATCCCGACCAACAGACGTAAGGCGCTAAGAACAAAACTGTCTGTTGGGCACAATTGATCATTGTCATACTGAATATACTGCTGAACACTGTTCAAATGCTCAAACTCTATAAGGAAAAAAGGAACGAATAGTCGAATACTCATATTGAACAGCTAAATCCGATTCGAATGACACAGAGTCGGGTACAGCCCATAGACATTATTATATTATTATTACATATATTATTATATTACATTATCATTATTATTATTATTATTATTATTGTTTGCAGAAACGTACAATGCCAGCATTTTGTTTTGGTGACAGTGCTGGAAGCTGGCATTACACTGGCGACTTAAAAAATGCTGTTCCCTCTTAGTTTTACTCTACATGATGCACCTTTGCTCCTCCTGTGAAGCCCCATGAAAAGCCAAGACTACAACTAGGTCTAAGGAACACTGGAGGGGGAGGGAGGGGGTGAGGGAGGGACGAGAGTCTGCCTCCTCAGCAAATAAAGCTTCAGGGAGGTGAGTTGTGTGGAGAGGAGGAGACACAGTTCACAACTCAGAGGAAGTGAAGCTAGAAGCAACTGATTGGCCTGCTGACGCTCCTTCATCCTTCCATCCATCAACCTATCATCCCTCTGTGTTTCACACTGTTACCTCTTTCTGCTTCAGGCTTCTGATCACAATATTCCTCTGGATTTACCTGATCTTCATCTGCATCTTTACTGATCTGTGATTGGATCTAAAAAGCCTGATTACAACAAAACACTGAGCAAAGGTAAGACTTTTAAACTGTTGTGGCTTCTTTACGTGCACAACACTGTCAGCAGATGAAATCGTCCTTATGAAAATCTTGACCTTTGCTATTTCAGTCTCACAGGAACATCGTGTTAGCAGTAAACACTTGAGCACAGCTGGTGTCTAACTTGCTGCTGAGTGAACGTAATTTCTCCAAGGCTTTCTTGTTGCATAGTTTGATCACAAAGTGCAGAGGGCAAGGAAAAATAAATGGTGCCAGGGACAGTATTAGTTTTATTTCCTCTCCTGAAAACTTACATGATCTATTTTAGTCAACTGGATTCGACGATAAGCCAGTTTTTTAAGTAACAATCGTGTGCACAAAAACAGAAAATCACATTATTATCATCAATTATTTAAGAGGTAGTTGTAGTCAATGATCAGACCAGATTCACTAGTCTTCATTTTAAAACATTCTGAAGCACATGGTAAACTATTTATTTGTGTGTCATGTTTCTTGCTCCTAAAATTAGACTCCTGACAATAAACTAGAACATAAATGACAATCACTTTTTACAGCAACACACTTCTGGTTGAGCAAAGGTCAAAAAAATGTGACACATCTAATTCACATTATCAGTTCAGTCGAAGCAGATTTTTTATTTTTGACACTGAGCTTTCATTTGAGAGTCTTACCATTTGCCCTTTGGCTTTTTTGGCTGGTGACCTGAGCGGCAAACTCTTGGCTCGAGTGCAGCTCTGCGCTCCACCAGCTCCGGTTACATTGATACTCCATTATACTTCACCCAAGACTGTGTCTGACAGTATCCTGCTTGATGTGTTTAAGAGATATTGAAGTTTTTAATATTCAACAGCCTTTTATGTGATTTTCATAAATGTATTCAGTCATGATAATGTTCCCTTTTTCCCTTGAGGGCATGACACTCAGCAGTCAGAGGATCAGACATGTCGTAAATGATGACATAAGCAATGCTGCTGTGTCACCAGATCTTAGAAATTATCTGGGCTGTCAGGTTTCCAGGAATTTTTTTACAACCTTTTCTTATCATTGTTATAACAGAGTCCAGTGGGTCAGGCAACCTGATAATCGTGATCATAGTTTTACTGAGCTCATAAATAGAGCGTACCCTGGGACAATTAGGACATGACTGGATATCGTAGCTGCCCTTGATAATCTATAAATGTAAATGATTTAACCTCAGCTGCCACCTCCACCCTCCCCTTTACAGTTGTTCTTCTTTTGGCCTGTTTGTCGATATATTTTGAATATGTTGTGCCTAAAAAGAAAAAGTTTTTACCGAGCTAACCCAGGCCCCGAAGCTCAGCCAGTGGCCACTTGCGGTATTGCAGAAAAAAAATTCCCATATGGCCCAAAAGTATTTCCCCATAGACTTCCACTGCAAAAGAGACATCTGCAAAACTGTTGAGGACACCCGAAACTGCAAACAATTATGCCTCTTTTAATAGGAATTTTTGTTCCATGGAGGTTTTATATATGTTCAGGCTGAGCTGGTGTAAAAATGTTCAAACTAGTTCAGCAAACACGTGACCGGATCAGTATATCGAATTCTACCAGGTGACTCACTTGTATTGGAATAAGGAAGTATAAAGTTGATGATACCTCATTTCAACTTTGTGAATCAGCCATTTCTTGTGCACTGCGGAGCTTTCGAAGTGGGCGACAGGAATACATAGAAACGCAGCGTCTGACGAAAGTTAAGCTCCAAACGGCAGCAGTTGTTTTCAAATCACCAGCTTAATAGGCCTCGTACACAAACATGGGTTTTTCCCTCGTTCATTTTCAAAACATTCCCTTCCACACACTGCCATAAAAAAATCTCAGTCCAACTAAAATGCAAAAACAACTGAAAAGCTGTAAAGAGCATAACAAACCAAAAGGCAGCAATATTATTTTAACCCTAAAGCCACACAAAAAAGAAGAAGATGTTGGCCAATCAGACGGCTGAAAAAAAGCTACAACCGAAAGGCTGCCTGGAGCTGTGAATTCTGCAGCATGTTTATTGGTGCCTCTGTTCCTCAGTATATTGTAATAGTAACTACACACTATATTTATGCGTAAAGATGTAAAAAGTCCTGTTAGCAAGGTCAGAGCCAGCACTATTTTGGTACCACTGCACGAAATGATGCCTTATTTTTGACATCTTACAAAGGAGATAACGACGCACGCTCTGACGTTACAAACCAAACACGCCTTTTCTCTTTCCACAAGTAAACACTGAACTGAACACAGAGTTTCTTCACCCTGGACAGAGTTTTACAAAAGGACCATTTTCACTTGCATGTTGACAAAAGACCAAAACTGAAAGAAAAAGCTGCTTTCAAATATACCCGTGCACGTGTGGATAAGGCGTTAGTCGATAAAAATGTACCACATACTGCAGCTTCTTACTGGGTCAGTTAGGTCAGAGCCTACTTGTTCTACTGGTGACAAAAGGCTCACAAAAAAACATACTGAGCATATGAATGGACAGAGGAAAATTAATTTACGATGCAGGAGTGGTTGACATAGTTTATAGGGGCAATTTCACACTTTTTCCACTGTGACACTGGGTCACTGTTGGAATCCACTTTAACTAACATGAACCTCAGCTAACTGCAGCTGTCGCAATCAATGAAGGGAGAGCTACCAACCTTTCGGAGCTACCTTTCAAGCTATACAAGCAGTGACAGTTTGATACTCAAAACGTAAGTGAAACAGTGCTTTAATTATTGACCATGAGGGCAAGTATCACCATCTACGACAGCATTTGTTAAAACGAATGAGACTATTTGAGATGTGCAAACACTGAGTGTACCTGATGTCCACTATTTGTAAAGAGACAAAAAAAAGCAACCCTGCCAATGAAGGTGTAGGGTCAAGTACAGGCTACTTGCTCTGCAGGGGAGAGACTGCACAGACCCCAAGCTGTTCAAGTCTTTATGAGTGTGTGTACAGAGATACAGTTTGATGTAATCCAGCAGAGAGTAAAGTGCACTCTGAGGTCACGGGATTTAAAGCTTGCTTTTGTAAACTCTCTGCGTTCTAAGACTACATTACTCTGCTGTCTGCTGACGAGGCAAATCTCCTTGGCTTCCACGTCATTACTCAGGATTAATACTTGTTGTTTCACAGGCAGCAGAGCGAAATCTGCTCTTACATAACCAGGGACCCCTGTTGAATCAACGTTTACAGCTGCAGGAGATTTTTGTGACAAGCACTACTTTTTCACATATCAAATGATTGTGTCTCTACAGTAATGTCGTCATCTCGTGTGCAACTTCACGACAAGACACCTTCTGAGAACTACACTGAAAACTCTCAAAATAGAAATGTAATAAAAAGAGGTGATAAGTGAGATTATGAGGATGACGTTTAACTGCTCTGTATGACCCAGTGCAGCTTTCTCCACACAGGTCAGAATGAGAAGTCAAAGTGGATTAGAGACCAAGACAGAAAGACCTGTTGCTCAACAGCCAGAAACATAAGCAACTGTTACAGAGGCTGAAAGAACAATAACGTGTTTGTTCCCTGCAAATAACTGAGCTATACAACTCTGATGCAACAACTGATATTATTCATAGTTCAGTCAGTGACCTGTCAAGGAAATTACCACTAATTCAAAGTAATGGAGAGAAGTGGCAGTAGTTGTGAAAATGGCCACACTGTACACCTGAATGATTATAATTTGATGTTGCTCATCAGCTGGTGGTCAGGCAGCTAATGTAAGCAGCATGACACTGCTTTGCCTGAACTAACTTTTTTAACTTAATTTAATGATTTGAAAGAGAGAGCCAACATTTTCTCTTAAAAATGGTCATCACCAGGGCTGACCCGAATGCTATGAAGCGCAGTCATTGATTGCTGCTTCAAGCAATTAAATTGGCCGTCCAACAAGGAAAGGAACAGCTGACCAGAGACGTTACAGCTATTAATAACTTACAGAAAAACTGCATGCAATAGTCCACCTTCCACCTTCCATCTCTCTCTCACTCTCTCTCTCTCATGTCCAAGTCCTATCAAAGTCAGGTCAGGTTCAGGTGATAGTTTAGCATATATGATTACCATTGCTTACCATTACCCCTCCCCGTGTCCCTGTCCTGTCCTGACCCATCCCGTTGAAGCTTCCACTATTCATAGGTACTTATCAGTGAAGCTGAAAAGCCCCAAAAATGCTACAGAGTGCTTCAGGGATGACGTTTTTCTATAGGCCAGTCCGCAAGTTAGTGTCACCCTGGTTCCCTCGTCAAAAAGCCAATGGGATTTTTCCGTTGGATTTTTGATTATTGCAGAAAATAAGCTCTGTGGCAAACACCAGTTTGATACTTACACAATTTGTTCAGCAAGATAATCTTCACAAATGAAGACAATTTCCTGATTTAGAAGCCTACATGCATTCACCAGAAGTGAAAAGATACTGTTTGGCTATAAACAAACTACACAATAGTCACATTTTAATGCTGTCCCCACTGCACGGCTGTAAAGCCATGTTCAGCGCGACGACATTCTGTAGTCTCAGTTAGCAACTTGTTAGCAATTTTTTAAGACACATAAAAGCTTCAAAATTCGTGAGTTAGGTATTAATTGATATATTTTATGACATAGAACAAACATGAATGTCTCTTAAGCTTGTGTTCATCAGACCTTATTTCAGGCATCTAACCAAAAACACTTTAAAAATACACAGACTTTAAGACGAGGGAAGTCATTTTGGGGTTTAAGGACTCATTCCTGGGGCGCTCTATTCAGGACAGCCGTGATCGTCTTTCTTCATTACTATAGATTGAGTTTGAGGAGTTTGCACAACAAGTTGGGATCCTTCATACGTGTTCATGAATCTACGATTAGTTCTAGTTCCAACCATATCGCCCAGCCGTAGTTGGCCAACGGTCCTCCAACCCAGCCAATTTTATGTGGGGCTCATGTTGGGCTGAAAAATGGCCACTATATGGGATTGTCCCCGCATTCAATAATGGTCCCATGCTGATTGCCAACATGGATGATTTTACCCAAGTGGGCTCCAGATAAGGTTCCCATGTTGTACCCATTTGGTACCCAGGTAGCTCTAGCATAACCCATGCATGGTCCATTTGGGTAAACCCATCCAAGTGGGCAACTGGCATGGGGCCATTATTGAACCCGTGGACAATCCCATTTTAGCCCATTACTCCCCACATGAGCCCAACATGCAAATCTTGTTTGGTAAAGACCCATTTACACGAATTCTTATCATTTTCTGACAGTACAAACAGTATAGAATAATATCCTGTACATTATCACTCAGAAAAGTCCACTACCAACATTAAAACATAATATAAGCATATTTATTTGGAACAAAAATGAATACATTTCCTCCAAAAAAGCAGTTTGTGTGAGTAATGACTGGCATGATGTAGGGCTGCAAACTGAACAATGCTGACATGAGCAGCAATAACGGTTCCTTTTGTTTTCTTTCATCATTGTACGCAGAGCAGCAATGAAGAATAACATCATGACAAACTTTAAACTTTATATAAACGCAGTCTCAAGATTAATTAACAAGGATTTTAGAACTCATCTGCTGCTCTGCAGGTACAGTTGAGACCGATATTTAACTTTAACGGAGCAGATATTACTGATAATCTCAATATAGCTGTAAAATCTGCACTGTCACGCCAGTGGAAGGAAACCCCCCCGTTACGTAACTGTGACCTCTGACCTACATCTGCCACAAATGTAGGTCACACTGGAGCTAAAAGAAGCAGCTGTGTGTCTTTAAGGTAAAAATGGCTGCTGACCTTTTGACTTGGAACCTACTTGATCCTCTGGCAAAAAAGACAGAACACAGAGGCCTTCAGAAAAACTGCAGATCATTCCCGCTCAGAGGGAAACATGCAGAACCTGCTGGGGTTCAGTTCCTGCACAGCTCTATCTGAAGGCTTCAGGATTCTTCAGACGAGCAGTGAGTGTGCGGTGCAGCCGGTTTATCAAACTCAGGATTAAGGTTTAGACTAAAGATGAACATTTGACCTGAAGGTTAAGATTTAAACTCAGTGTGAAGATTTACACATAGACAGAAGATTTTTTATTTTTATTTTAATATCCTTCTTTATTTCTTCCCTTTGCTTTCACTTTCCTTATTTACCTCTTTTTATTCTTCCTTTCCTTGTTTACTTCTTTCATTTCTTCTTTATTTACTTATTTCTTTCTGTCTTTCTTTCCTTCTCTTTCCTTGCTTGCTTCTTGCCTAACTCCCTTCTCTCCATTCCTTTGTTTCATTTTCTTTCCTTCTCCTTTCTTTTTCCTTCATTCCTTCCCTACTTCCTCCCTCACATCTTTCCCTTTTCCCTTCTGGCCTTCCCTTTTTCTTTATTCCTTTCTTCCTTCCTTTCTTCTTTCTTCATTTCCTTTTTGCCCCTTATTTCCTTCTGTTTCTTTATTCTTCGTTCACGCCCTCTTCTTTGCTCTTGTTCTTCCTTTATTCTTTCCTTACTTGTTCCCCTTTCCTCTTCCCCATCCTTCTTTCTTTACTTCCTCATTTCCTTCCTTCTTTTTTCTTCCCATTCCTCTTTCCGTCCTTTCTTCCTTAGTCCCTTCTCTCCTTCCCTGGATCTTTCCAAGATCCCATCTTTTTTCTTTCCTTCCCTTCTTTTTCCTTCTTTCGTTCTTTACCTCTCCTCCATTCTTTGTCTTTCTTCTTATTGTCTTTTGACAGGAACAATGACTTTTTTTCCCTTTTCATTTTTCTAATCTAAATCTTAGATAATCTTTGAGCTCTGTGTGCATTCATGTGACACAGATGTGGAGATAACGAGAGACACAGAGAGACAGATTGTTTCATGTTTGAGTAAGAGAAGCAGAGGCAGACTATAGGGGGATTAATCAACAGTGGGCAGCAGAGACCTTTCCCCTACATCTTGCACCCCTCCATCAGCCTTATATAAGCTGTGTTTAGGTTCCCCCTTACACAACACACAACTGTAGAGTTTCACCCACACTGCATGTGTCAGTTTCCCTGATTCAGAGCTTTACTTAACTTATTCAGATCACAAAGCTTGTTGTGACCCACATTTGGATATTCAAGCACTTTCACTGGTTTAATTCACAGCTGCATGATGATCATTTCATCATTCCCAGGTGGAGTTAGCATTTTTCTTTCTTTGCAAATTAATGTTTAAGTTTTAAGAAAGTCACCAGTTTGCATATAAAGTGTTAAGGCTTGAACTGAAGTTTGGTTGTGAAGCTTCTTTATTATTGCTGTTCTACTATAATCAGTTCATACTGGTAAAAGATTTACAGCTCTGTACTTAAGAGGTTTCGTGTTGTTCTGGTTGTTTTGGATCTACTCAAGCACACTGGACTGATTTTAACTTTAAGGTTAGCTGAGGTGATTGGTATATTCTGTGAATGGTGTCGGACTCATTTCATACTTCCACAGTTTTACAGCACATAGTCTTAACTCTAAGCAGTGGTTGAGAAAATACAGATGGGAAAAGGATTTTCAGAGTAAAACAGTCAGTTGGGGGCATCAGTCATTTGAGAGCATCAGCAGGGAGGACACTAATGTCTGCTGATGTTTGTAGGTCCAAGACTTGACACCAAATATCAACTGTGATGATGAAGTTTATGTTGACTTTGTTGGAATTGGAGGAATATGTATTAAAAAGGCTACATTTCTTAATTGCAACCCTCAGTTCACAGCTGAGAGTTGGCACTTTAAAGTCAGAGTTAATGGTTATGTTTTATAGCGAGTCACCTCAAACGTTGAAACATGATTGAAATTGATTCTTTACTATGCTTAACGTTTGGTTAGGTTTAGGCACTTAGTTATAGTTAGGAAAAGATAATGTTTTGGCTTAATATATCCCATTTTGGTGGTACTATCCTGGCACAAAACACAGCAATGTCTCTGTAAATACATAACTGCTTTTTGTGGTGCTATCCCAGTGGAAACACAGTAATGAGTCACCAAAAAACGCCCATGTCTGGTGGCTAAAAACTCGCTTTAAAAACTCTATTTTGTCGTCTGTTGGTCTTAAACAGTGGTCTGCAGTAGTCTGCAGCTTGGTAGGCGTTTCACCTTAAAACACCAAGATTTGGTGGTACTATCCTGGCAGGAAACACAGCAACATCTCAGTAGAAACACAACCACTTTTGGTGGTACTATCCCCAATGGAAACACAGCAATATCTCAGTAGAAACACAATGACTTTTGGTGGTACTATCCCCAATGGAAACACAGCAACAGGTTGCTAAAAAAAACAACTGGTTTTGTAGTTTGTTTGTCTTAAATGGAGGTCTGCAGTAATCTGCAGCACGGCAGTCAGTACTGAGTGAGAACTGAATCAGCCTCAGCGTGTGAAGACATCACCTACATATGAAATACCACACAGACTCAGAGCTGTGACATATTTATCTTTCCAGCAGGAACATATTTATGTAACCAAGACTGTAACTGTGCCTCTTATCTCCAACACACTTTAAGTGTGTCATAAAAACATTCATTTGGAACCAATGTCCTTAAATACACTGCTCATATTTACTGACCAACATAAACACAGCTGCATAGTTCTCAGGTGTTCTGTTCTTTCCGTCTCTTATCTTTAGATATTATTTGCACATTTAGAAGGCTTTTGGATCACAAAGCTCCCAGCAACCACAACTGAATTAGCATGGATTAACATCTTCCTTTTAAAGGTCCAGTGTGTAGGATTTAGGGGGATATATTGGCAGAAAAACTGCTTTGTTCTGTGTTTTACCTGTTTAAATCACCTGATCTGCTTGTTTTGGAGAGGATGAGACCTCTGCGGGTAATTCAGCTCCTGGTAAAAACCTCCAGAGCGATGAATACTGAAGGAATTCTACCAAGGAGAAGTTTCAACTGGTTGCAATCTGCCATCGTCACCACTACATGTCATTAAATCCCTCTAAATTTTACACACCGGACCTTTAAGGACACAGCTGATGCTTGAGGACAAAGGTAAAATGTGTGTTTACGGCTCAGAGAAAATCAAACGCAAACAAAGTTTTTCCAAACAGGACCATGATCCCTGGAGCCTCGAGCTAATCTCATCTGTTTAAATAAAGGAGCAGCTGCGTCCATGAAAGCTGTCACCACACACTCCACGGTCCAAGATTTCGACAACAAAACAAATATTTTGAGGGTTTCCATTTCTAGAAAAAGTAACACTTATCTAAAGTCAACAGGGCTGTACTGACTGAACCAGGACAGGAAAGACCTTAAACAAACACAAACATGCAAACAGCCAAAAACACACATTTCAGATCCAAAGAAAAAGGCCTGATATCTGACCCACCTAACACAAACTGAACACCAGGTTTAGGTATCAAAGGCCCACGAGGTTCAGGGTGAAACAGATGAAGATGTTATCACTGACAGTTCTGGCAGTTTGTTTTTTTCTCAGCATTCTCTGGGTCCTATGTTACACCCAGCACAAACTAGCACACAGCACAGTGTAACTGGTGTCACCAGTTTCAGACTGACACAGTTGTCATTTTCACTACCAGTTTCCATGTTGTACAAGAAGCAAATGTAAGAGCGCCCATCTGTGCACCCATGGGTGTGTAGATCTTAAAGTTGTTGCCATATTACTATTTTGAGGCAACAGAAAGCAACTGTGCCTTTGACCAACATAATGCTGGTCTGAAGTCAGTATGATGCAGTATTTTCTTGTTACTGAAAGGACGCCTTCTTCAGATAGTACGATGCACTGACATCTGCGGGTTCACTACCTGCAACCATTTGGCTTGTTGAACACAGAGACATTGGATGTTTTGCAGGTTTGTGATATTATTCATTATTAATGGGGAAAATATGATGACACTGTAAAATATGAACAGAGCAGAGAGCAGAGCTGCTGTCTGACTCAACACTAAAGGCCCTGACACACCAAGATATTTTTTGACATTACTGCTCTTACTGCATTACTCTCAGTAGAAAAAAAAAAAAACGCCCACTTCTCTGCCAAATCTGCCAAATCCTTCATGTAAATATCGGTGCACCAGATGCAGGTGCACCTGGCTTTTAAAAGGAACGACAGAGGACGTTCAGACTGTTTCATGTTTCCGTTTCTTAACTGATTAAGTAAATGAAATGCCATATTTACTAGCCTGTTGTGGCATTTTACTTGCCCCCAGCAATCACGCAGTCCTAATTGTTGAGCCCTGTGGTTGAATTCATGCTACGGTCAATTCACGCTTATGATTAATTAGGGGACTAAACACAACCCCTTTGCCCCTTGCGCATACTTGCAACCAGATTTTGCACTGTTCACCTAGCACAGGTGGTTTGGACACACCCTAAATGCACTTGCTTACTTTAGACCCTCAGAATATTTAAACTGGACCCATTAACTTTATCTGGCCCATGATTTCATGTGTAGGTCTGTTTTTTTGGTATTTCCTACAGCAAACTAAACGATTTATACTGAAACAGTAACAAATTCAAACCAGTTTACCAGATTAGTTTTTTGAAACTAGAGGCACTGAGGCATAAAAATATTAAAACTGCAATGCCAGAAATATTTACAGATTCTGCAGAAACTGCAGATTCAACAGGGACATGTGTTTTTTGTGGTGTTTTGCTTATTGTTCCTTCATAAAACACACACACACACACACACACACACACACACACACAGAGTATCTAATAATAGCAGCATTAGAGTATCAGGTGAAGGGTTGAACCAACTGTCCCTGCGATCACTGGAATAAATTGCTTCCTCTATTTGCTCATTCTGACATTCAACTCAGCTCAGTATTTACTCTCCCTCTTTCTTCCACGTCTCCGTCTGACTTTATTCTTTGGACTCTGCTGGAGTTTCCGTAGGTGGTCTTTACTCTCAGTCTGTTCTGCTCATCATTGATCACGACAACTGACCAGCGCATCCTCTGACTATAACCAAATGTATGTACAAGTTTCAGCTTTATTGTCATGACAGGACTGAACATTCAAATGCAGCTGTAACTCTCTCCACAGATCACACACTAAACCTTTTAAACTGTTTTAAATTAGAAATGAATAAAACAACAGAGCACATAAAAGTAGCACTTAATTATTTAACAAGGGAGAGGTGGAGATTTTACAAATATTGACAGAGAACTTTGATAGTAAACGTATCAGAACTAATTAATCTGCCATTTTTACAAACAGGAAACAGGACATGGATTCATTTGATAAATTAGAGCTAAAATAAATTGTCAAATCGTCATATTTATCAATTAATTATTTAAGTTATGTTTCAACAGTTTAAACTGAGAGTGAGGACATCTGTCAGTCAGTCTTTCTTTACTGTCAACACACGGGGAAATTAGGTTTGCAGGCAGGTGGCATAACTTGCATGGAGTTTTAACAGAAGAGGAGATTTGAAAATGTCTTATCAGGGAGCTTTACCCATTGTCCTCTTCATTAACAAGTTTTCATCAGATCAATCAATCAGTAAAATAATCTTTAGTTGCAGAAATAGATGGTAAATCAAAGCTGTGGCTATTTCAAATTTAAAAATGGCCCAAAATGCTTGAAAAACATCTTTCCTCGATTAACATATTGCTCCAAAATCAAGTGATTATTTATGTCAGGATGAGGATGTGTTTACAATTAAAACTGTATTATAATATGTTATACATATTACTGTTACTTACTGATTTATGCTGCATATTACTCCATTTATATCACATCTCTACAGACAAACACTATTATTTAATCATATCCTTTGTTTATTTTTATCTGTATCTATTTGTTTTTGTGCTGCTGCAACAACAAAATGTCCTGTCTGGGGATTAATAACAGTTTAACTATCTTATACTTTGCAGAGACACAGCTTCATTGTTTGTAATGATTCTGGTTCTTTCATTTTTCATGATTTGTTCACACACTGATATCCAGCTGATTAAAACATATAAACTCCTGCTTTTTAGACAGCTTTGAGGTTTGACCTGCGTCATGACCTCATTCCCTCATTCTGTCTGTCTGTCTGTCTGTGTCTAGGATGCTGACCCTGTAGGTCAGCCACCCACACATCCGACACACCATGACCAGCGTCAACTCTCCAGCCTGTCTGCTCGCCCGCAACCACTTCTACAGAAGTATGCACACCACACACACACACACACACACACACACACACACACACACACACCAAGTATCCATGCCTATCTAGTGTTTTACGTGTTTCATGTATGCATGTGTGTGTGCACGTGTTGTCTTCATGGCAAAAGTAAAGGTAGGGAGGATCACGTTTTTCTCGGAAAAAGTTCTAGGCCTTCGACCTTGCTGACTGAACTCTCTGTTCCTCCAGGAAAGATAACATCTTGTTATCTGGTCGAGAACTTTCAACACTCTTCTCTAAAAACATTAGCAGCATGAATGTCGTGCATCTGTGCTTAAAGTCTGTTATTCACATAATATTAACAACTAACGTGGGCTTTGTGGACGTGATCAGGCAGGTTTGTGGTGTGAGATTGAGCAAAAGCATAAAGCATTAAGGCAAAGATAGTTTGGGTTTTATAGGTTGAGGTTTTACAAGGTATAACTCTCATTCTACAAAGAAACTGTCCTCATGAAATGTTTGACTGTATTCTAGAGCTGAAACAAATAGTCAAATAATTTGATTATTTGAGCTACAGAAAATTAATCAACAACTGTGATAATCAGTTATTTAATTCAATCATTTATTAATTTTTTTAAAAGCCAAAATGAACTCTTTCAAGCCCTTGAAATGTGAATATTTGCTGGTTTTCTTGTTTTACGATTGTGAACTAAATGTCTCGGGGTTCTGTCAGTCAAACAAACAATTTGAAGAACTTAAAGAGAATCTGTTTTATTCACAGTTTATTAACTGAACAAATGAGTAAATAGAAAATAATCGACCAATTAGTATAATAAAAACTTATCATTAGTTTCTGCATTATGTATCGTAAAACTCTACAGTCATTGAATTCAACCAAGCCCTAACCACCATGTCTACATGACTAAATGCATTGATTGGTTAACTTTGGTTTGCGTTGACAAGCAGCTGACCAGTGAGTGTAAACATATTAATGTGACTTACTAATTTAGGCTGCATCACACTCTATTTTTATATATTACGTCTCTACAGACAAACACTGAACACTTACACAGAAACGAAGCAATTTGAAGATGGCAGATACTTAAGATGCAAATGCTTTGATGATTTTATCACATCTTACGGACCAAATGACTGACGGGCGCCTCCTGTTAGAAGTGTTCCAGGCATGTACAACTTGTAGGAGGCCCCGGGGCAGACCCAGAACACGCTGGAGGGATTATATATATCTCATCTGGCCTGGGAACACCTCGGGGTCCCCCAGGAGGAGCTGGAAAGCATCGCCAGGGAGAGTACTTTGCTAATCCTGCTGCCCCCATGACCCAATAAATGAATGAAATGGATATATGATCAGTTGCAAAACTGAGTAACTAACTGGCTCATTAATAAATGACACAGATAGTTGTGAGCTGTCATCAAAGTTTGTTCTGTGGACAGAAGAAAGGACGGCAGAGGAGATACCCGCATACAGCTGGGCTGGACAGCCACAAAAAAGGACAGAAATATTTGCTGCTGTCAATTGTTTTTGTTTTTGTACTTTGAGCACCCTTCTTTTTCTGCACTGATGTCCTAATAAATTAACTTTTCTTTGCATTGATCTCAGCCTGTGAACCTTTTTTGTTGCTGTCCAGCCCAGGTGCACTGGTGTGTTGCTATCTCCTCTGAAGTCCCTTGGATGCCATACTACCTGGCAAATAACATAAACTTTTTTGTTGTCCTACGTAGGAGCAGTTTCACAGCAGCCCCAAGATTCTATGGACAGAATACAGCTTTTATTTAAATGGCAAATTTTAACACTGTGTCACAAAAACATAAATAAATGGTTGTTTTGAAGTGGAGGTTGAAACCTCAGGAACAGATTTCTCAAATTTTCTGCAGATGAAACTAAAACATGTCGAGATACACCAGTAGAGGTTAAGTGAGAAAACAGAGGTGAAAAATTATAAGAAATTATAAAAAATGCTCACCCTGCACAAATAACCGTGACGCACACACTTTAAAACATGCAAATACCTCCCAGACACACATGCCACCACACACGCTGTACGCTCAAACACTGAATCAACATAAGAGCACTCAAGTCTGGCTTTGTGTCTTGCTGCACGTGCCTCTCACTTTGTTGTGAAAAAAGATTCTGTGATTGGATGAGCACCCAGAACATTGATGCAGGTAAAAACTTGTCTCCAGATAAGAACAGCGTGATAAACATCTAAACAACAGCTGGTTGGATGCTCAGATGAATTCTTCTGCTACGGTTCAACTACGAGGACATTAACTTAGTTCCTCACTGACAAGATTAGTCACTGACAGGATGAGTATGAGTAAAACTACACTGAATACACTCATTAAAAAGATAAGATAAACCTTTATTGATCGCCAGAGGGGAAATCAGATAAATAGAGAAAGTACGAATATAAGTACAAATAGAGACTATACAAAATTAATTAAAGACAAATTTACAAGACAAGTAGGCTAACGCAGTGGTGTGATTAGTAGCAGCAAAGTCAGCCAGTTTCTGAAAACCATGAATACTTTACATTTGCACATTTTATACATATCATGTCACGTGTCACCAAGGTGAGACGGTTGTCAAGTCATCACTTTGTTTCTTGTAGCTCTGTAGTCCCTAAACATGAGGGATAGTGGCATGAAAACCAGTAAAACCCAAACCGGGTATTTTAAGTCCAAACCTGATCTTTTCCTGAAAAGTAAAGTAATATAGAGTTTCAATATATCAAGTACGCTAACTGGCAAATGTAACATACTGTGGTTCACAGAAACGTACAATGCTAACATTTTTCTGTCGATTGGGTTGGAACAATATATAATATGATTAAGTATTTATATTTAGTGTTCTTCAGCATTAATATAGAAATATAATAAAGTGTATACACTGTGTAATAATGACAAAAGAGTCTTGTCATTGGAGCAGGAGGCAGAAGCTCATTAGATCTTGATTTTCTGAATATTCTCTGACTCAAGCATCTCAAATAACACGACTTGCTGCTTTATCCAACTGCATATTAAATACATTTGGGTTTTTAAAGGTGTGACCTTTGGTTCAGGAAATTGATGATGGGAATTTCTCACTGTCTTCTGATATTTCATTGACCAAACTATTAATCGCAAACATAATAATAAGATGAATCAATGAGGAAAGTAACCGTTAGCTGCAACCTTTTCAAACTATGTCTGCTTGTGTTTCTATATTGACATGATGCAAGACTCATCAGGGCATGTTAATTGGAGTATGCACAGCTACATGTAAACACAAATATTAGTGGTGTATTCATGTTCATTTACCATGTAAACTGCTTAGTAAGAATACAGAATTCATAAAAACATGACTATTTTGTGCCTGTAAATGCACCCAGTGAAATTATCTATCAGTCAAACACCAGCACTGATCAGTATGTGTGTTTCTCTCTCTTAGATTTGTCCACCAGTCCGGAGCAGCCTGTGTTCAGCTGTCAGAACGACTCCGTCAGACACAGACAGAGACAGATCACCGTCTGGGTCACCATGGCCACACCTCCTGGTAAACCTATAGACATAGACAGTAAATATAGTACAGTTCTGAAAGGCTCTCTCAATACGGGGATTTACTGCCATTCAGTTACAAAGGCTCTACTGAAGTGGGCCACTGATGTTGGGTGATAAGACCTGACTCACAGCCGCCAATCCAGTTCAGCCCAGAGGTAATGAGGTCAGCGCTCTGTAGACCAGTCAACCTCTGCCACAGCAAACTGGGAAGCCATTTCTTTATGGACCTGTGCGCTAAACAGGAAAGGGTCTTCCCCAAACTGTTGTGCAAAGTTGGAAGAACACCGTTGCCTAAAATATCACTGTATCATTGTATATCACTGCTGTGGCGTTAAGATTTCCCTTAAGTGCAAGTGCCCAAAGCACACACACATCTGTAGAGATGAGCGTCCTCATACACATACATGAACGTAATATTAGGTGAGAAGCTGTCATGAAATGAAATGAGGGAAATTAATCCTGATTCACATTTTTCTCTGTGGATATTTACCTAAAAACTTTAGATGAAAACATAATAATTAACCACTGAGGGTTTTACCTCTACAAAGGCATTTCCTCAACATTTTTAAGGGCTTCTGTGGCCCTGGTGTGTAAATATGTACATAGGTCTACGAGCAAGTCAACATATACGAGCACTCTTGCTATATATACAAAGACATGACTGTCCACTCAGTAACTAGGTCACTATACAGTCTATTCACACATGTTCACACATGCAGTCTCTAAGCCAGCTGCAGGTAAAGTGGTCTTTTTAAATTAGGTCAAGGCCAACTGTTTTTTCAGACATGGTTTAGAAGAATTTGGATTCGACCTCTTAACACTTCCCCACCCCGTCCGTGGCTGTCAGCACCAAGTTTATTATTTCCTACTGTGGATATAAATCACTCTGCAAAAGGCCACAAATACAAAGTTTCCTTTCTTAAAAAAAGGCAAACATCTGGGCATCAGCTGGGGTGAAAATACATTTATTGCTTTGTTATTTCTTTATGGCAGCAGGGCGTTGTATGTGGGATTTACTCAAAAATAAAGTACAGTAATCTACAACTAGTACCAGTCTCAAAAATAACCAGGGACCCAAGAGCGGAACAAGCCCATTCTTATTCCCTGGTAGACAAATAAAGACGCTTCATCACGCCCCTCGGCATGTGATGTTGGCGCCAAAGGCACACTTTAGCATCTTTATGAGACGAACCAGGCTTCAACTAACTCTTAACAAACTGATGGCAACAGAGTTGACATCATAAACAGAGCTGAGTAGTTAAATGACAAAAAAATAAAAAAGTTCAGCCTGATTCTGGAAACTTTTAAAGCCATACTTAAAATCTAAAACCAGTTATTTAATTCTGACAAATACATCTGAACAAACTCTGAAACCACTTTGTGCTGGTGTCATCTCAACAAGTCTCAGTCGTCTCGCTCTGCACTTTGGCTGCCAACAGCATAAACAGTGATAACAAGAGTAACAGTGCTGACAGAGCTAACTGTGAGAACGCGGGGGAAAACAGAGTGCCTGTGATCAGCTAGCCATGGGAATATCAATGCAAAGGGCATCCTTTAGTGTCATTAGGTGATGCGGAGCTTTCAGCTAACTCTTATGTAACCCCATCCACTGCGACGTAGCTTTTTTCTTGCCTGTGTCCTTGCATAACAGTCTCTAAATTCTGAGGTTTTTGTGAGTCAGTGAACGCAGTGCAGGTGCAAGTCCCCCCCCCCCCCTCCCCAGAAGCAGCTTGTAGAGTTTTTTGCTGCAGGGTAAATAACAGATCAGTCGAGCCGATCAGCTCTGACCGGTTGTGAGTGGAGGCAAACATTTAGCCCCAGTGCAATTGACGGTTAAGCTTCACTTTCACGGCGCTTGACGTTCTGCTGCTCCGTCTGTACCCAGAGTACACTCTGCACTGTGACACTGTGGAGTAATGAACAGTATAAATACACTCCAACAGCGCACCTAATAATCAGACCAGCTCCAAAAGTAGAGAACCCAGATGTTTTAATTACGGCAGGCCGCCACAAATAAATGAATCTGTGGTAAACCCTGTGCCGGATGGGTCGAATATAAAGCACAACAGTTTGAATCCTGCATGAAACTGAAGGGCAACAGTATTTTAACATAACATAATTTTGTACGTCGTTATGCACTCGTGGCATATTTTACGTCAAGTTACATTATTGTTAGGTAATAAAATTACTTATTTCAACCAAAAACATGATCTTTTTTTAAACTTAACCAAGTACTCTGTTGTCTAAACCTAACCGCAGCTGCTTCACAACATTAACCATGTGTTACAATGGGTTTCACATGCTGTGCGTCACAGAGTGAAGATAATGGGGTGCCCTCTGTGTTGCTATGAGACGCAGCAGGGCACGACAAAAGTGTCAGTGTTTGACAACCTGGATATGAGAACAGGTTGGCAGAACAGATGTTGAGAAAGAGAAGAAGGACGAGGAGGGAGGAACAAGAATGAGTCACTGAGGCTGAGATTGAAAAGAGAGAACCTGATACTTCCCTCCCACTTTGTAATGACCAGTGCTCCCAGTGACCTGGAAAAACTGCAGCGTCAGAGGAAACCAGCTGCTGAGCTTTTAAAATGAGCCTCAATACTGAACTTTCTACTTTCGTCAGACGTATTAAATGTTGACTTATATGCATATTAAGCATAGAACAAAAACTCATGTATCTTATACAGGAGGTTTATCTTACAAAAATAAAATAGTTTTATGAATCAAATGAGACTCTTTGTGTTTCGCTCTCTTCCCAGGATTCCCCGGCGGCATCAGCACCAAAGGATTATGGGTCAACATTGTCCTGGGCTCTCCCTCCCTTCACTCATCCAGCTCCAAACCACCCAGCCCTGCTGACCAGGGCGTCAAGTAGAAGGAAACAAGCACACCTCACTGGTTCACAGACTGAAAGGAAGTTAAGAAATCAGGATGCCTTGACTTCCCCCTTTCTGACCCCACTTGGCTCCTCTGGATTCAACAGCCTGGGTCAAATGGACAATTACAGACAAAGTGGACAACTTCCAAGGAAAAAGACACTTAAAAATCACTGCTGATATTGAAGCCTTCTGATAAAGTGAAAAGTTTTGATTGCATAATTGCAATTTTTATTTTTTAAATTGGAGGTTTCAAGTGGAGTCAAAAGTTGCCAAATATCACCAAACGTTGCCTTTTGGCATCAAACATTTTCAACCACTGTGGAAATTCAGGAATGTTTTGTGAGACTGTTTGCAGCTACTGAGGATGATAAAGTGTATGTTATGAGTAACAGTAAGGTTGAATGTCTTTTTATTACATAAGAAGATACTTTTAAGGGTTTCAAATGAAGATTTGAGTGTCTGTTGTCATGTTTTAGGGTGATGCCATCACCCTTAAAATAAATCCTCAATTTGAAAAAAGTGATTGTATTAAATCAACTTTCTCTAATAAATAAATGTAATTTTTGGGCCTGTTAGATTTGAAGACATTAACTTGAACTGACCTTTTCACTTTTTTCATCTTTTATAGACTAATCAGAAATCAATTAATCATAAAAATAACAAAAGGATCGATAGTGTGAATAATCAAAAGACACAGCACGACAACATGGGAGACGAAAGAAGAGCAGATGTTGAGAAACAGAGGGAGGGGAGTCTGACAACAAGTGACTGAGATCCAGACAGAGGGAAAATCGCCTCCTTCCCTCCCGATTTTCGATGACACTACGAGCACCCGGTGACCTGGAAAAACTGCAGCGTAGGAGGACGGGCGGCTGCAGAACAAACCCTCTTTTCAACCTTTCAACACGGTCATGCAGAGGGGCCACTTTGCAGCATTGTTTGTCTTTCCTCTGTTTCATAGAGACACACAGAGGCTGAGGGTGTGAATGGGAGACAGCGGTGCTTACACAAACCCATTTTACAGTCAAATGGGAAAATCCGTGCGTCAGGATTTGTGCTGCACTACAGTCAGCAGGGAGATTTTTCTCCGCATGTCAGGATAACTTGTGTGCGTCAGAAGATAAATGGAGTTCGTGGAATTGTACTTTTTGGGGAAGGGCAAAAGTTAGTGGATGTTTGCTTTCTGCATCGTCATCACCCCATCTGTGTACAGGGAGCAGGTGGGCCTGTGTGACTCCTCGTGGGATTTGGATAGAAATTTGGTCAGAAACGTACCTTTTTCATAGCAGTTAAAGGAATAGTTTGTATTTTTAAGTGGGGTTATATTTATCCATAGTCAGTGTTTTACCGACAGTGATGGTCGACGCATCCTGAGATTGGAGAAGCAGGCAGGAGTCTCACCACAGAAGCTCAGCAATGTACTGCTGTAGACGGGCAGAGCAGCAAAACAAAATGTAACCACCTAAAAATAATATCAGTTTAAGTGTACACTATATTTAGGCGTCACAGTGGTGCAGTGGTTAGCACTGAACCCGCCAAGTTTGCATGTTCTCCCCATGTCAGTGTGGGTTTTCTCCAGATCTCCAGCTTCCTCCCACAGTCCAAAGACATCCAGGTCAATTGGTGACTCTAACTTGGCTGTACATGTGAAATTAGCATGAATGGTTGTCTGTCTCTATGCGTCAGCCCTGTGACAGTCTGACCACCTGTCCAGGGTGAACCCGCCTCTCGTCCTATAAAAAAAGAAGTGCAGCAATCAGCTCTTTGATGTATGAGATTTCAAGTTAGTGCGACAAGACTGACCTAAAAAAGAAGAAGCCATCCGTGTGTTCCAGTACCCATACTGCCATACTATATAGTACGCTGGAAAAAGATTTAGTATGTCTCAGTACACAGTATGCCAAAAATACCAGAATGTTCCACTACATCTGATCCAGTGTTGGAAAATGCAAGCCAGCATGCTTCTCTAGCTATTCTGACCCACAATCCTCTGCACAGCAGACGATACGTCACATCGACTGAGCCACAAACAGATGACAGCTGATTGACAGCTCTCAGGAGTCGCAATGACGGATGACAGCACATTCTAGTAACTGTTGACCAGTGGAATAGTAATAAATAGAAGTATTAACTGTTAAAGTCAACAAAATAATTGAAAATAAACAACAATAGGACATAAATATTAAAGTAACAATGACGGAGAATTGCAGATGTGATTCCACTGTTGAATCTATGCAGTTTTAACTTCAAAATTTAACTACACACATTGCAAAGTAACAAAAGCAAGAGGGTAAAAGTTCAGGGCGTAATGTTACGATTGTGTGAATCTTGCATGCAACAGTATGTACTTTTCAAGGGCAGCTGCAGTAAATGCTGACAGTAAAAAGGAAAAGGTATGCGATTCAGAACACACCCCATGTATGAAAAAACTGCAAATGTATTTCAGGTAGGTAACACACATGAAGTATGTGAAAGTAGAATATACGCTGATTTGATATTTGATGTTTAGGCTCTAAATTTCCTCACTACCTGCAAGCTTTCATCCAAATAATCTTCCTCTAATACTGCACTATACAAAGCCAAGGCACGCCAATTATAAAGTTTTAATTGGTTGGTAGGAAGGAGGCTGGTTAAACATGTCTGACCTCCTAAAGACACCAACAGTATCTACTTCAACACAGAAGAAACATCTGATATTTTTAATCCCTAAATAATGCACCTCCAACCATTACAGAGAATTTACCATCATGTTTTACAAACACATTTGCGAGTCACTTGCGGTCCATTCAGAATGGAGCAACGACCCACTTTTGGACAATGAGCCACCAGTTGGGAACCACCGTCCTGAATCGTCAAAAAAATACTATGCTTAGAGCAGCATGCCAAGACAACAGCAGCCACCTGACAGAAAGCATCTCATAAATCATACTCAACTGTATTTACATTCCACATGTCTGGTTGGTGTTTATGTTCTTTACAGGAAGGAGGTCAGGTGCTTCTCTCTACCTACTAAAGAAAGAAACGGGGTTGCTTGAAAGGGTTGTTTTCGGTTGAGCTCACGTTTTATTACTAAGATACAAACTTGAAACCATGTTTTAAATAAAAGTTTGTGTAAAAAGTCTCACCTTTGAAACTGTAATTTTATAACCGTCAGCTTACATATCACAATATACCACTGCAACCATGGAAAAACACCAACAATAGTACAGCAAAAACACATCTGGTTTGTCTGTTGTTTGACTGCAGAGAACACTACTAAGTGTAGTAAGATGGATGACTTCAATCCCAGGAAACACACCTGATGTGTATACAGCAGATTCAGATAATTACTTATATATATTTAACCTCTGAAAATTTCTATGGCCCGTCCACAGTCACAACTGCAATGTTTAAGTTAAGTGGTTACTCATGCCTTGAGAAGAGAAGATTCTTGCAATTTGATTGACACAAACCATTTCAAGATACGATCACAACAGCACGTCGTACGATCAACATCTCCGTCAGACCACCAACAATCACACCACTGTTGCATCATCAGCAGACTCCATGGACTCCAGATGGTTCAAGAACAGGCTGTTATTTACTTTGGTTAAGCCTTGGATAGGCATTTTAGGCTAATCTCGTTAAAAAAACAAACTTAAAACACACGACATGTTATGTGGCAGATAACCATCAGAACACCAATATAAGCTTGGTGTTGGTTGTGCAGGAACACTGATAACCCACAGGACAAAAGGGCCTTCTCAGGGTTTAGAAGTACTTATGTTAGAAAGTAAAGCAACGTGACTTATAACCCCTTTTTCTATTTGCTTGGCTGAATATGAAGTGTGTCGAAAAAATGCCATGATGACTAGATGTCTTGGATGTAAGATAAGATATGACAAGATGAGATAAGATACTGGCAGCTTTACACACTCTCCCGCGTGAGTACGAAACTAGACATTAGAAGACATAATTTAAGGTTTGGAAGAGACAGACCGACATTTTTCAACATTTTAACACATTTTTCGATAAAATGATCAGTCGACTAATCGAAGAAATTAGTCGACAATAAAAATAATAGTCACAAAAATAAGAAAATTACCGGGTGCTCTCCGGTAAACTCCAGGTAAACGCGAGATGCTCTTGAAGTTGAATATCAACTGTTCAAAAGAGGAGTAAGCCACTCAGGCTTTCTTCAGGCACAATATGCACTGAGCTGAGGAACAATATTAGAAAGTCTTTCTTTTAATCAGGCATGTCAGAGTTAAAATATTCGACCAAATGCCAAAACGCAGACCGGTTTCGACCACCAGGTCTTCTTCAGAGCGTGGCAGAAAAAATGTGTAATGTGTCAAGTTTGCATTATATCAAAAAGTACTAAAACCACAATACTGAAATTAACTGAACATGATATTGATCTTATTGATCTGTGTCTGACATTTCAGCTGTCTGATAACAGTATATTGAGTTTCCCACCAAGTACATGTCAATAGAAAACTTCATGCAAGTATGGTTTGTACAAGACGCCCATGAACCAGATGTTTAATAGTATTAATTAAAGGCCGCACGCCAAAACAACAGCAGACAATGTCCCATAAATCAAACTCAACCCTCGCAATCATGATGCTCACACATCAATATTCATATTGTATGTCTCCACTAAATCAACAGCCAAGCAAAGCAAAACGAAAAAATTAAATTAGTGCCAATGAAATAATGCAGATGAGCAGAATATAGATAGATAGATAGATATAGATAGATATGCTTTATTCCAGACTCAGGGTCCATACAAAGAAAAAGAAAAGGAAAATCAAATCAAATCAAAGACAGACAATACATAAAGGACTAAACAACACAGAAAAAAAAAAAAAAAACAACAACAACAACACAGAATTAAATTTAAAAAAAAAAAAAAAAAAAAAAAAAAAATTGTCTAATGACTCATTTTTAGAAGACACTTATACCAGTGCCCCCAGAAATGAGAAGTGCAGCGTGTATCACTGTACATAATGTTTACCAGTGTCACAACAATTTGGTTCTCAGAGTCATTTAGCCGGCAGATGAACCTGTGCATTCCATTTCTCAGAACCGCTTGCAGAGTGTTCACACCAGCACTCACAAACAACTCATTCGCACTAGTCCATCTGGGCCTTTTTAAAAGTATCCTCAGAGCGTCATTGTATGCCACTTGTAGTCTCTGAAGGCTGGCTTTTTTATAGTTCAGCCACAGATGTGCAGTGTACAGTGGTGAGCAATACGCTTTAAACAAGGTCAGCTTCACACCAACAGTGCAGCAGCCGAATTACGTGACAATACATTTGCTCGTACATACAACATACGACACTGACGATAAATGTCCTCATCATCTGTTAATTGGTCTGTGATCATGTGACCAAGATATTTCACTTCACTGCAGATATTTAGAACATTACCAGAGAGCTTAAAGTCAGGAAAAGTCATATGTCTATCCTCTGTGGTTCTACAATCATAATTACACTTTTTGAGTCGTTGTACTTTATATCATGTTGTTCCCCATAGACAGAGCACACATTAAGAAGCTGCTGCAGGCCAGCTGAGCTTCGGACTGAAAATCACACAATCATCAGCATACATAAGATGATTCATCACTGTACTACGACCATACAGCCAGTTTTACATGAGCTTAATTTACTTGATAAATCATTCATGTAGAAATTAAATAAGATAGGAGAAAGATACTCCCCTGTCTTACTCCGTTACTGACTTGGAAGGCAGCAGACATGCAGTTGTCCCATTTAACCTGCATGGTCTGTTGGGCATACCAATAGGACAGTATTAAACTATATAATTAGGGACACGGCTGCACCCAATTTTTTAAATAATTTTCCGTGATTCACCCGATCAAATGCCTTAGAGGCATCTAAGAAACACATAAAAACAGAAGAGCTTTTTCTCTTATAGTTGCTCAGCAGTTCCTTTAACACATATATACACATATCTGTACCGTGTCTCGGTTTAAAGCCAAATTGATTATCTGTAGAAATAATTTGTTCATTGATCCTCTCTAGGAGAATTTGTTCAATGACTTTCGACAATATATTAGCTAGAGCGATGGGTCTATAGTTGTCTGAGGAACCCACTTTTCCTGCTTTATCCTTAATCACAGGAACCAGCACCACTGTCATATATAGGAGCATTTCAGCTGCAGATGTCACAACACCAAACTTAAACAAGACTGAACTTCATTAAGCAGCTATTAGCATTTAACCAAACCGATATATTCACACATACAGACACATTAGCAAACATCAGCAAGCATTAGCACAAGCAGCTCTTACCTGAACAAAGTGAAGCACCTCCAGGTGAAGTGAACATCTGGAAACATCCATCCAACAGCTGAACCGGAAGCTCCGGCCTCCATCTTTGCTGCCGCCCGTTGATTAACGGATTAGCATTAGCTTTAGCGTTAGCTCGTTAGCTAACTTTCAGTTGCAGCAGCTAAAAGCGACACAAATATAAAGATTCCTCCATAAAATATGGACCCGTCCTGAAGCAGCGTCGTGTAACTGCTGTAGGTTAGTTATTTCATGTTACTAAAGCAGCGGCGGTGAAAGTTAAAAACGTGTTTATAACTGTATAATAAGCTAATTAGCATCAGCCGCAGGTGAGCAAACAAACAAATGCAGGGGGCGGAGCTTAGACGCGTTCACATTACCCGCCTCGTTACGGCAGGTGCGTTTGATTTACCCACCAGGGCGGGAAGTAACTCTCTACTAAATACAGTTAAGTACCTGAATACAAATACTTTTACTCCTCCACATCTCTACATTTGTAAATACTGTATTTTGTTTACTTCACCATTTATTAAATACATTTATTTACTTGCAAAATTAGATCATTAATCAATTAAAATGAGCTCAACTTTTACCTGCTGCAACATTTAACACATTCATGCATTAAAAATAATACTTTCATAATGTGATATATTAGTATTCTGAAATGGACCATTCTGCATTATGAGTAAGCCTACTTTTACTTTTGTTACTTTCAGTAGGCTACATATTGATGCCAATACGTTTCTTGCCTACTTTTCTTAAATAAAGTTTTTGAATGCAAGACTCATTTGTGAAAGAATATTTTTAAACGGTCGTACTGCTACTTTTAGTTAAGTAAAGGCTCTGAGTTTCCTCTACCACTGAGTAAAAGTAGTAATACCATTATGTTATAATACTCTATTACAAATAAGTCTTGCATTTAAAATTGTACTTACTCAAATTGTCAAAAGTAAACTACTTGTTGGGCAGAGTAGCTCCTTTGATAGAGTTATATTTGGGGTGGGACATGATATATTATCACGATAATTAAGTCACGATACAATGTTACTGTGATTGTACATATGTTGCCATATGCTGAGTATTGATATAAGATATGTTGTGATTTATTATCTTATCAAAACTGTAAATTATGTCCCTGAAGGAAAACTTTGTCGACATCTGCTTTATTATAACATCTAGTGGACTGAAATAGCATTTGCTTATATTATTCTAGTAGGCGACCTAAAGTTTAATTTGTATTTGTCATATTAATAATGTATAAAGTAAAAAAATCGATCCAATATTGCCATGCAAAAATATCACAATATTATGCTGTATCATTTTTCCCCACCCCTCATTATACTGACATATGAATCAAATAACAGGAATATAGTAACCGAGGTATTGTCACATAAGAAGAGCTTTACTACATTATAAACAACAGTATATCATAAGATATAAAATTAGCATGTTTTGTAAATTAAAAAAATAAAATGGAGTACTTCTAAAATGTAGTAGAGTTAAAGTGTTACAGAGAATAAAATGGAAATAGTCAAGTACAGGTATCTAAGCATATACACATAGCTACTTGAGGTACATTTTGCTGTTGATATTGTTATACTTTTACTTAAGTGAAATCTTGAATTTAAGACTTTTACTTGCAGCACAGTGTTTTTACATAGTGGTATAGCTACTTTTAGATAAAGTAAAAGAGTGAGTACTGCTTCCACCTGGATGATCGACATTTTACTTCATCTGATCCCCCGGTGACTTTGAGTCGAAGCCTAATTTTTCTCTACCGTCACCCAGAAGTGTTTCGTAGCAGTGCCAACTTTTTGTCCGATGCAGGTCAAACATAACTGAGCTGTTTCAAAAATAGGCCAACGTTGTTTTCTGATTTTTAGACAGTACAAAAACCTTGCGTACAGTACCTTTAGAACCAAAAATAACCTTGCATAGATAGACTAGACTGTGGATCCCTGAAGTTTTTTCATTTTCAACATTCATTTGTGTTTCTTTCACCTTAAGAAAATAATTTAATTAGTGATTTTAACAGCACATTTTGTGCCAGTGCTAACTCATAAAAGAGTGATAAATGTTATAAATGTGAATACTTTGGAGGCAAAAACACGTCTTAAATTTAAGCCATTCATATGAATTTGAAATTTAACTTCAGCAAGGCAACAAGTTGGAAGTGGGACATGGGAGCTGAGCCGAGTTTGCGCGGGAGTGGTTTTCATTATTCACTGAAACTGCAGAACTCCGTTTCCAGATGTGGTGGGTGTTTGGACGCGGAGCCAGCAGTTGCATAACCTCAGACGTGAAGCACTGCTCTCTCTGTGTTTACTCTGTTCCTAGAATAGAGCTGTACAAAAGCAGTCAGCCACTCCCTGGCAAACACTGACTGCCCTTATAGGGCCAATTTAACCAACAGCTGTGGACACCTCACTTGGAACATTACTAAATTGTTAGCAGAGCTGACTCACAGTCATGTTCTTAAACCACCGAGTGAGCTGTGTGTGCTGGGACAAATGCCGAACTCAAGCTGAACTTATATTGTCCTACTTTTCTTTACATTGCTAACTGTACGCTGAGGGAACATTTCTGTGTTAACGTGTGTGAAAAGAACAGAGACATGAACCCAACACAGAACTTTAGGCTGCAAGAGTCTACTTTATTGCATTTGCAATCACAGGGTGACAAAAGTGAAAAATGTTTAACAAAGGCATGTGGATGTGTATGCACCACAGTGTCTATGAAACACAATATAACAAACACTTAACAGTACAAATGTTAAAAAATAAAACACAAAGGAGCTTATCAGTTGCATTATCGTCTTTTTTTTTTTTTTAAATCCTTTTTTCTTTTTTTCTTGGTAGTCAATAAAAAAACACAAGGTTACGGGAACAAGTAAGGCAGCCTGTCACTACAATGAATAAAAAAAACTAAAGGTTGTAAACGGGACACCCTCCCGTCACCTAGCGTTGGTCGTTGGTTCAAGTCCCCCCCGAGGTGCGGCGTGGGTCAGAGTGAGACTGCAGGATCAGGAAGAGGTGGGGCTTCCTGCTTCGCTGCTCTCACTCACCTGGCGTTGCATCACCATCTCCCTGGCAACGCAGGTGATCTGACCGTTTGTCACTGCACCTGTAACCCCCGCCCTGAGAGAGACAGGAGAGTGTGAAAAGCTGCTCTTTCTACTGTTTAACAAAAGGTGTGTGTGTGTGTGTGTGTGTGTGTGTGTGTCGAAGTCAAACAGTTAAACCTGGACAGATTTCAATATCTACACTCAAATACACAACATACATTTTTCGGTACTTCTAATATAATTAAGGTTCCAGGGTGCATGAGACGCATCAAAATAGAGCTTGTTCCTTAAAAAGTTTCAGAGTCATTAAGGTCACATCTGAGTCATTGACCCAGCTGGCCATCTTGTCTGTTGTTAGGGTTACATGGGTCCAGCCCTGTGACCTTAACGACTCTGTAAGGGTTCACACCCACACTGAGTTTAAAGCCTGCGACTCTGCGACAGTCTGTCAGAACTGAAGAAGCCTTTTGGATGAGAGGCGTAACGTCTTCAAGATACTCAAGCAGGTCTACGATATCGCACTTATGATTACCATGACCTGGATGAGTGAGAGTCTTCACCGACATTAAGGTCATGATCTGTAGCCCTGCAGATACAAATACACACACCTCGCCACCAAGGAGAGATCTGGATGGGTGTGGGAGTGTGTATGACGCATCACATTTGTGCTGGTTGCTTACAAAAAATGGTGTGACAATTTTGTCATCTTATACATCTCAATGTCTTGCCAACCCCTAGTTTTAAAGTTGTTAGTTGGCGTGACATCATCCCAAAAGCAACCCCAGGAGCTATTAACTATTTTTGGTCCCTAGTTCCTCTAAAAAACTAGAGACTAGAGAAGTAGAAGAATGCAGCTCCATGTTGAATCTCCTCTGACATTAGAGAGAGCGGCAACTGGGCATTTTTAGAAACTAAGGATTATGACCAGGATTAAAATAATTCAAGACACAGTGGCAGTATTAGAGGATGAGTCAGCGATGTGTGTGTGTGTGTGTGTGTGTGTGTGTGTGTGTGTGAGAGAGAGAGAGAGTGTGTTTTCTGATACTTACTTCTGCTGTGCCTCCTCAGTCAGAGGGGTCATCCCTGGCTGCTTCCCAAAGAAGAAACTGGACCACCAATGGCCAGAGTCCTGCTTGGGGAGTCCTGTGGAGGCAGACAGTGAAGAAATGTTTATACTGGTAACAGAGTACTTACGGTCCATTTCATTTAAATTTCCATCTGTGGAGTTAGTGAGTATTATTCTGTATTACTGTGACATTAAACCAACCAGGACAGCTTGTTTCATTTTTGAAATTCCTCATCAGATTAAAGCTACTTTGCTCTTCGTTATGAGCTGAAGAAAACCACCAGACACTGTAGTCACACCGACGACGGACAGCAGACTGAACATCACAGCGACAGAGTGTAACACGTATTTGTTTAAGCTGAGTTGAGTGTTTCTTCAGTTTCTCTCTGAGGGAGACGTGACTCAGGTTTCCTTCTTTCAGGACTCGCACTTGTCTCCATGTCAAACTGTATGTGACACCTCGAGCAGCGTCAGTCAACAGCTGCGTTTACATACAGTACAACTGCTGTGTGCTGTAAATAGTTTCTGGGTCAGGACATGAAGTGGCGCCAGTTAGGGACATATGTACAGTATACGTGTATATGTGAGCAGTCACCAGTCTCTGCTGAAACAGTCTGCGGTCTACAATGGGAACTAGTTTTGAAGACAATTAAAAGAGGTTAGGAAGTATAAACCAGTCAATCATTGTATCATTATATCTGAATATTACAATACACAATGTATCTCTCCATATTTTGAAGTCTCCTCTAAAGTAATGTGGACAACTAAAATACTAAGCAGCTTAATAAATTATTGTTCTAATACAGTTAAATTAAGAGTTGTTCTCGTAAAAATTAAGTGCTGTTCTGATTAAGTTAAATAAAGTACTGTTTTAACAAAGTTTAATTAAGTATTGTTATAATTAAGTTAAGTTTTAACCATCACAGCGGCAGCATTAAACGTGAGGATTTAGTCACTGTGGGAAACAAAAAACTAAAACTCTTTCCTATAATTTTTCAGTTGTTTTTGGCTGTGAATAATGCCACGATTTTATCTTAGTCACATGTTTATTTGTTTTGTTTTTTACATTTCAATCAAATTGAGTTTCATAAAACTGATGGAATAAACAGTAATGAAAGACGTGTGCAGCACAGTCTGCGTACACACACACAACCATATTTCCCCTTTCACCTAATTTCATTTACAGCACTGTGGTGTGTGTATGTGTGAAAATATCAGCACCCTGACACCATTGCAAAGCTGACCCTGCCGACACAAACCCTGAGGCAGCACTTTGCTGTCGTCACCAGATGGGTTTCCCATAAAGCTGCACTGAGATGCTGATCCAGGATTACTGGTGCAGTCAGCAGATATCAACTGGTGGACCAGGGGCTGGCTGACGCACACGTGCAAAGGCCACGGTTCTTATTCCTGTTAATACTGACATCTGAATCCTAACCGGGGAGCTGTACTGGAAGTTGCTGATGCTGAGAGGATAGTGTCTTCTCTACTCTTGACTAGAAAGAGCCGGATCAGACTGGAGCTAGGTGTACGTCCAGATGACTCAACCATGGCGACTGTGGTCTGAGGCAACAGCTGACTCAACCACTGCAATCTTTGAGGTTACAGAAACCAAAGCTCTGCCAGCAGTGTCTCCAGATCAGTAAGCAAGGGTATGATGCTCATTCATGCCAATAAATGTTAAGTTGTTGCTCAAACTGCACACAGGATGTGTGTAAGTTCCTAAGAAACACTCCTGTGGTTGCCGATTTGACTCTTGAGCAGAACACATTGTCCTCTCCGAATCCACAGCCCATTAAATGACTCATTTGTTTACATGAGAGCTGTCTTGCATAATTTTCTGACCAGATTACCCCAAACTCAAAATCCTCTGAGCGGCAGCTTTGAGTCAGTTAATTTGGAGAATCAGTGTTTAACCAATAATACCAGATAAACCTGTTATATACGGTAGGACAGACGCGTCAACGGCGACCTTTTTTTTTTTTTTTTTTTAAAAATCAGCTTGTGAATATTGTTCTCAGAAAATAGAAAGTGATTGTTAGGCGACCTCCTCTTTACTGAAAATTAACTTCCTGTGAGGGTCTCAATTCTGTTTAAGAGGTTTTTCTAAACTGACATATATTCAACTGTGCAGTGCAAGTGGAGGGTTTTTTGAGCAAAGACTTTTAATCTCAACAAATGATTCTTTGTTTCACTGATGCAAAAACACACCTGGATGGTGAGGGATGACCTCTCCGCTGTACTCCGAACTGCCACAAGAGCTGCTACTGGACGTAGAGCCGATGCGCCCTGCAGCAGGAGAGAAGGAGCAGAAAGAGTTTAAGAAGGAGTTTCAACCAAACCAACACGGTGAGTTGACTTTGCATGACATCTACCTGTACTGATAAAGTGGGAGGGGGAGGGGTGTTCAGAGGGATACAGGAATTTTAAATCCCTTTTCTACTTGTTATATAACCCCAGCCTGAGGTGCACCTCTGTGGTTGTAACGCACACTTCTGATTTGAGTCACTGAGAAAGGTTACAAGTCTATCTGGCACTCTGGGGAACATTAATAGAGCACGTACTGTCTATCCATCTCACCACGGTCTCACATTCATGAAGCTAAAGATAACACCTCTTATGACGTCACATCTTAAAGCTTTTGTAGATGTGTAAACAGAAACACTGGAAGGGCGTCGTCTTGAGAAAACCTTTGTAATCTCCCCCCTCACCCACTACTTAAACAAGTCTGGCTGGAATCTGTCCTGGCCTGACGCAGCATTACACCAAACTGCTGAAGGGGGGATATTCCATTAGTTACAAGACAAAAGCAGCACTTCAGGCCCCAGATTCTTCCACCCTGAGCACAGCCCATACATAACAGCCATCGGTTATTCAAATAGACACAAGGTGATTCATTACATTTAAAATATAAGCACTTCAAAAGGACCTTATCTAGTGGGAGTGCAGTGTAAATCCATCAGCAGAGTAATAGTTAGTCACCAGACAGGACGGAGGAGTCAGTTTGGCCACTGGTGTGATAAGGGAGTAAAAAAAGGAGAGAGACTCACTTCGGTAGTAGTCAGTGGTCGCCACGAGAGAACCGCCTGCTGGAATAGCCGCCATTCTACTGTAGTTGGTCGCTGTACGCTGTGCTTGATGGAAACCTGGAGAGGAAAATTACAGTATGAGCAAAACCACACTGGAACATTTAACTCAGCGAAGAACTGGAGATGTTTTATACTCCGTTAAAGACAAATGCCAGACATTATGATCCTTTCATTACAATAGCTTCAACTGATTATTAAGTTACTTGTCAGTGACTCGTTTATTAGTGTTGTAATGCAGCAGAATAACTAGTGAACGGTAACGATTTAAGACAGCGAGAAAGCACAGCTGGTGTCAGTGTGTCGACACCACAGAAAATAAGCACTGAAAACATTTCATATATTCAGAATCGCTAAGTATCAATAAACCAATATATTCGACACACATCAGGGCTTTAACTACTGCTTCATTACTGACTTATGTGTGAATCACTTCTCCACTGATCAAACAACTATTATGTGAAGATCCCTGTTGACTTGATCCAAAAATATCTAATTTACTATCATAGAAACATGCAATATATTCACATGAGAAGATGTAAACACATAATTTTTGGCATTTCTGTTGAAAACCAATGATTTAACCATTTTTAATACAGATTATTTCTCTGTAAATGTACTGGCTGATTAAACGTGGTCATTTCAGGTCTAAATGATAAAATAATCTAATCCTCTCTGTGTATTTGTGAATAAGTACCTTAAGATATTGTTTTATTTCATCTTCTAATTTTAATACTTTGATATGTTCTACGTGTGTGTAGCATCGAGAGGCTACAAGATTTCATCGTGCAATTCCTTTTTCCTGTAAAATGACAAATAAATGAACATATAACCTTGTAATTACTGTTCATGTAGTTATGCAACTATTATTTTTTCCCTGATCAATTCATCTAGCTGTCATTGCTTGTACTCGTACAGGTCATGTATGATATGGTTGTTTGTTTTGCTTGATTAATGACTTGAAACTGTTGATTTCTACTCAACATTGTGGAGATCAGTCAGTCGACTATCAAATTAATCAGCTGATCCTTTCAGCGCTGATTACATGCAAGAAAATGTCACGCAAAGGATCTGAGGAAAACATGCTGCAGCCGTTATGTGCTCCGGAAAAACAACAACCTGGAGGCTTTAGTCAGAAACAGAAATACATTAAATGCACATAAACTGCTCACAATCTAAATACATTATTTATAAACTCAAAAATACGTCTATATATTATCTGGTCGCGTTACAGCACGTGTCCAGTGTAGTGACGTCGCCCCATGTTTTGCAGGGTCCTGTTGTTTACATTAGATGGTCACTGCGCCAAACCGACATTTTGATCTTATTCTGCTACATGACAGAAATGACAGTGAAAGCAGAGTCTCCGACACACTGTGACGGAAACACAAAGTCTGTTTTTTAGTGAATGTAAGAGATAAAATATTCGAACTTCCTCTTAAAACGACATTTTGTCTCTGAAACAAAGACAAAAACAGTCTGTTGATGTTAAAACTGGCAGTTACTGTGAGTGTGTCCACACCAGCTGTGATGTGACTGCTGCTGCTGCTGCTGAGAGGATTAAAACAAGTGCACGACGAGAGAAAACTTGAGACACGACGATAAATCTGCGTTACAAACAAACCAAAACAAAGACTGTAATTAACAGCTGCCGTCAGGACAAGCTAGCTTAGCATCCTTAGCATCCTTAGCATCGTTAGCATCGTTAGCTCGCCCCCATCCACCACCATTTTCTAACACCCCGCACCATCATGAGGGGGCAGCCTCACCTGTTAGGGAGCCAGACGTGCTCGATGTTCAGTAGCACCCAATTCAACTCAGTCGGCGAGGCTGGGGGAGTAAACGCTAGGCGACGGGGCCCATTTGAAAATAAGTGTTGGGTAACTGTAACCCTCCAAGGTCCGAACCGTGTGAACGATGCTTCTGGTCCGCAGCGACGGACCGCTCGCTTATATAGGAGGGATGGTGACGTAGGTACAGTGAGGGGGCGGGGCGTGTGTGTGTGTGTGTGTGTGTGTGTGTGTGTGTGTGTGTGTGTGTGTGTGTGTGTGTGTGTGTGTGTGTGTGTGTGTGAGGGGGAAAGATAGAGGCGAGTTTATTTGTAGAGCACAGTTCATACACAGAGTAATTCAAAGTGCTTGACAGAAGAAGAAAATGCATTAAAATCACAATGCAAAATAAAAACATAAATAATGCTTATAAAATGACCTGCAGAAGAGCAGAGTGCAGGTAAGATCCTGTCAGTCATAAGCACAGTGACATAGAGCTGTTTTGAGCCTAGATTTGAACATTTAGTCGTGACTCTGGGCCCCAGCAGCAGGCCGGTCCCTGAGGGCCTCATTTTACTTTTTGCATAACAGATTTGAACACATGCAAGAAGATACTGAACTCTGCTGTCTGTGACTTCAACAACATAAAACAGCAACAACAAGAGGCTTCACTGTGTCTGGTGAGTCCTACATGAACTGAGACAGTACTTTGACTTTTTCATCACTTTTCTTAATTTGTTTCCTTCTCTGAAATGTTTTCTCTGTTCACATGAAGCCCTGGTTTGTTCAGCTTTTTGTGTATATAATGTTATTCTATGTAATTATATTTGTTGAATTCAAAAAATCATCATCAGTGGCGGAAGGAATAAATTAAACCTTGTTATTGCACAGATAGTGTTTTAATATTATATCCTCCTCACACTCTGACTTTTGTTTAGTATTAGAGCTGCCACTAACAATTATTTTCACTGTCGACTAATCTGTCCAATAATTTCATCACAAAATGTGTTAAAATATTGAAAAATGTCGGTCTGTCTCGCCCAAACCTCAAAATGATGTCATCTCATCTGCCGATATCTGAACATAACAAGCTGCAATAAGAGTATTTTGGGTACTTTTATAGTACTTTTCTATGAAAAATGACTCAAACCGATTAGTCGACTACTTAAATAGTCACCGATTATTTTAATAGTCGATTAGTCATCGATCTGTCGACTAATCGTGGCAGCCCTATTTGATATGCATTTTTAATTTCTCCTAGCTATTGGGGATCAGTCAAACCTGATAAGTATAAAAAACTAACATTGTCAACGATTAAAAAAAAGTCCCAATGTGCTCAAATGAGACAGTAAGAAAGTCTCAATGTCCATCAACAAGCTGATGATGAATTCCCAACAAGTGCTTTCTATTTACAGCATCATCAGGAATTTCAAACGTTTTTTTTTTTTTTTACTCTTTTTAATCTTTTGTAGTCTTTAATCTTTTTCCATTTACACAGTTAAGTTTTGATCTGAACCTTTGATGTGGGTCAAACCTCAACCGAAGTTAACAAGCTCTGCTGTTCTCTCACTGACTCACTGTGTCTCCAGCACTGAGCAACGA